>CM021105.1:88949461-89166301 GCA_007115665.2 Sequoiadendron giganteum
TCCTAATTATCTCTCCCTCTCTCTCTCTCCCCTTCTTCCCCTCTCCCTTCCCCCTCCTAATTATCTCTCTCTCTCTCTCTCTCTCACTCTCTCTCCTTCTTCCCCTCTTCCCATCTCGCTTCCCATTCCTTCTTCTCTCTCCCTCTCTTTCTCTCCCTATCTCTTGTCCACCCTACACCTCCTAATTACTCTTGGGTCTATCTGTGCCACAAATCGGATATCATATTTTTGAAACCAAAATTTTACTGCCACAATACATTTTTAAATGTTTTCAAATATCGGATATCCGATTTTTTTTACTTTTAAAAAGCGGATATCTGATTCAAAACGGATATCCGATTTGTAAAACTTAGGCTTGGGCATTGCTATGGAGCAATGTACTGACACCCAACCCAAAATAAAGTCAACTCGGGATTTCCGCATTTTTTGGAGAGTGAAAAATGCTACTTTTTCCTATTGCCACTTTTTGGCCCATCATGATCCTGCACATGCCCATCTATTGATAAAGGACAAAATAAATGTGCATATAGAATGACATATTCTATAAATATCAACCAATTCTTACTAATAAATTAACATCTAAACCAATATGAATCACAATATCATTTTTTTCTTATTCTTAGAAGTGGTCATATTAATATTGATTATTTATTGTTAATATGAAGAAAATATTACAATATGATCCTTATTGATGATTATAACCATTACACCACTTTAAAAAAATATATTTCAAACCACCTTTCCTTGCAATCTATAGCTTCAAAAAATATATTTCCTTTAGAGTTCCATCTAGCCATCTATCTTGGAAAATCCTTTTGTCCTAGATTCTCCTCATTATTAAAGAACCCATTCAAATACAAACACATTTATTTTCAAAAGAATTTGGAAGGCTTGAGAATCTATCACTCTCTAGCTTTAGTAGGTTCTCAATAATATCTACAATTCTCTTTTTATTAATTAGTAATTTATCTAGTGGTCACTAGTCATTTCATGTCAAGATCAACCTCTAGCTAAATCACCTTGGGTTCAATATTTAAATTTTTATTATAGAGGAGTCAAAATATTTCTAGATATATTCAATAAAACCACCAAGAATTTTCTATCTTGGCTTAAGATAAAGCTAAAATTATATCTCTCCATCTAGGATCATGAAGCATACTAGATAGTTATTAACACCATTCCTCCCCAAATGGCTCACAAAATTGGGATTAGGAATTTTAAGCCCTAGAGGAAGGATTGGAAATGGTATCCTATTATATACAATTTATCAATGATACACTGTAAGGGATATTTTTGGCTTGCACCTTATCTTCCCATGGTGTCTTAGTTGAATCACTTTTGGGACCTCCAATATTGTTTCCAGGTACTTGGTAATGTAGATTCTAAACTATATGGGTTTCTATTAATAAACCCAAGCTTGCTCATTTTTCTTCAGGTATTATTTATCAAGGCATCCCAATTAGGTCAATATTACCTCATATAGGAGTTATCATTCCTTATTTTCCATTCTATGGATAAATTAAGAGTCTCAAGCACATTTTTTGGTTCTGTATTAGAGCCCAGGAATCTTGGACTTGGATTCCTAACTTCTGCAAATCATTCATTCCTAACCCATTTTCATGGTATATTTATTTGTCGATTTCACATTCTAAGGTTTATATTATTTTAACATTTGAAGACATAAATTTCACTATTTTTACTAATTGTTTAATTGATACTTATTTCTCACTTTAAAATTAATCTATGGTTTTCTCTAATATGTTTATATACAAACTTAGGAGCAAGAAAATGAGGTTGTACTTGAATTTTCTCATTTTTAGGTGATTTTAGATCACTATGGTAATGCCCCTTATATAAATATTCTAGAGTGCCATCTTTTCCTTCCTCCCACCAAATTCATTTCCCTCCACATGGGCATGAATATGGATATAGCCAACCTACCAAGGGTGATCATGGATTGTATTCACGTGGCTCTTATCCACCATATATATAATCTATGGATCATGTTGTCTATAGTTATTTTTATCCTTCTCACCTATAGTCAAGATCTTTGCAACCAAATGAGTGGGGTACTTTTATTTGGGAAAATTCTAGTAATTTTATCTCCTAGATCTAGTTAGTTCTCATGTTCATGCTTAGGAACCCACATATAATGATAAAGATAAGGGCACTCATTATGCCCTTAATCCTATAGGTGCATAAGGCTATGAGTAGTTGTCTTGTGGATACCTTAACATTGAATTCAGATATATAATCATCAATATAGTCTTATATACATATTTAATTCATCTTAGGTGACATCCAAGGCCTAATTATGGTATCTACATGAGGTAGAAGTTATCTATTATCATCGCATTGAGTATTATGTACTTATTAAAGACAACTAGGAATATCCCCTTTGAAGTGGATTAGGAGGTTGCCCTCTCAAAGTTACATATTAAGCATATTTTCTATTATATTCTTTTATTGTGTAATTTATTTCATTACTGTAATATAAAAGAAAGATCTTGGCACTATGAAGGTAAGAAATAAGGTTATTAAAATTTATTTTGAAGGTTGTTTTGGGGTAAAAGTATAGAACTATCACACTTTCAACCAACTTATCAACATCAATAAATTTAAGAATTTCCAACTAAAATCAATTTTGTTAAAAAACATGGTCTAACTAGATTTATTCTAGCTAAGTTAGACATGAGCCACAAATTTTCTAACTAAAAGTGTTCACTAAATCCATATTTTGTATCACTTTAGGGATAATTTACCAACAAATAAAATTATTCAAAAAAATGATGTTTCAAAAACTCCTATTCTTATAAATAATATTTTTTAAATGTATAAAAATACCCTTTTGTAGATCTATCAGTGTATATTTCAATTTTTTAAAATAATTTAATTGTTTTTTGTATCTTACTTTTTCATTATTGCTAAAAATAGGTCATCAATTCTAAAATATAAGGTTGATTATCTTGTAAAAAAAATTACTAAAATTTATTTAAATTTTATAAAAAATGATGCACTAAAGAAAAGATTTAATGTCAAGATGATATGATTTTTTGTTTTTGGATAAATAGTTAAGAAAAAAGGTGATGACCCATGGAGAAATTTATGCATTTAGTGCATGTAAATTTTAAGATTTATTCAAAATAATATATTTATCAAAATGAAGAAAAAATAAATCCATGCACCAAAGTTTCAAATTATAAATACACAAAATAAATTGAACACAATTTTTTTTTTACTATAGAAAGTGACATCCCATTTAACTTGACTTTTTATCATTTTATCAATAATTAAAGTATAGTGTCTATTTTATAAAAAACAATATTATTATTTTTTTAATGTTTTAAAAATTATAAATGTAAAAATACACTAAAGATTATGCATTTCATTAATTTACACAATTTAAAAATTCAAAAAATATATGCCACTTTCTAATGATTCAAGTTAAAAAATTAGAACAATGTTGGGCATTTCCTTTATAAAAGTGTGACATAGCTTTGTATTTGTACCATTTGGAAAAAAAATCCTTATTTTAAGGGGTTTTTTCAGTCCATATTTGATCTATTATAATATAATTTTGAGGTCATTTGGAGCATAAATCAAGGAGTTATTACAAAATTAGGGTTTCCATAAAATTCATTCCTAGGGATCAAAATAAAAAAAATCTAAATTATGGAGGGTGAAATAAGGGAAATTTGGTCTATGCACAATCTTAAATTGGATGAATTTGGAGGTTTCTTTGGTTATTTATTAGAAAATTAACATTTTAAAAAAAATCACTCCTAGGGCTGAAAATAAATAATTTGTTTCCTAAACTTTAGAGGGTTGAACAAGGGCTAATTGGTCCACCTCGAGTCATAATTTAGAGGAATGCAGATTTTCTAAACTAATTTATTACAAAATTAGTGTTTCCAACAAATTCACTCCTAATGATACAAATGATTAAAATCTTAAAGATTTCATTTGGGAAGTGTGATCTAGATGTTGGCATATTATAGTTAAATTTTCAAACTGATTTGATCTTTTATGTAATTTATTTTAAAATTATTTTGGTACACCATGGTGGGTACTTCAACAAGAGACAAGGGAATGAAGCCCATAACTCTTGAAATTAATCTTTATAAATAAGACACATTAGTAGAGGAGAGGAATGTCACAACCTTTCATGATGTAAGGGTGAAGATTAATAAGATAAAAAATGAAATATTTACAAGGATGGATGGAAATATAGAAGATCTCAAAGTAATGATTGGATGAATAGTTTCTAGCCAAAGAAATAGAGATTACCAACATGTGGATCTTCACAACAAGACTTGGGAAGGAGGAGGAGGAGATGAAGAAAAAAAAGAAGAATAAGAATAATTAGAAGAATAGTAAGAAGAAGAAGATTAGTAAAAGGTTCATACACCAAAAATATATAGTAAATTATATAGGTGTACTTAGTATTTGTTGGAGATGTGCCTCCCAAATTATATCATTATCATTTTATTTGGATAGTAACAAGGCACTATCCACCATCCATTACCTATTTCTTAAGGATGTACTCAAATTTTAGGGTAATATAGAACATTCAACACCTTATCCTCCACAGCCAGTGGTCGTGGATGAGTTTCTAGGAAAGGCCTAGAGAAAGCAATTCGTGTGGACTGGATATGAGTGAGAAAAATTGATCTGTACTAACATTTTTCCACCACAAACCATTGAAAAGATTCCTAATATTGTGTGGTGTTCGTGGCTCAATAATTCTCTACGACATAAGTGTTGAAGATGACATCTTAACTGCAACAAATGACTTTCGAGTGGTCATCTTAAGAAATTTGGTATAAAAAAAGAGAGGGTGAGAGATGCTTGTGGAAAGAGAGGTAGGTAGCCGCCTTCGAGTTCAGTGATTAAAATGTCGGAGAATTCAAATATAGAATTAAGAATATTCAGTTTGATGATTAATGCATACATAAAGATTTGATTGAATATTTAGATTTAGATTCATTAGGTTTTAGGGTTAAGAATAGTGAGTATAGGTTAATTATTGTTTAGACTAAAGATTTTATGTCAAATTTTGTAAAGATGAGGTAACAATGAATTTTTCATTCTATTTTATTGATTTGTATTTTTTATTTTGTTTAATTTTTTAATTTCTATTTTATATTTTTATTTAAAATATTTAGAGGATCTAATGGTATATAAAAATATCTTAAAGGACTATCATTGAGTAGGATATTTTACCTAGATTATTTTGTAGAATTTTAAAAATATCAAAAACAATAATCTTCAATCATATAATCACCTCTAGAATGATTATGTAATTGCTAGATTTTTATTAGAGCGTCAATTGAAGTATGGAAATTTCAATGATATATATGTATTATTTGCTTGATTTTCATATGATTAAAATGAGTGCATTCAATATCTTTCAATAAAAGGACACAACAACATATCACAAAATTTTGTGCTTAGATGATCTTAGGTAGGAAAGGTAAGGGTAAGGAGTTTGTCACATTTGTATTCAATTTTAAAAATTTGGGTAGAATTTGGAGAATGGGCTTGTGGTTGTGAACTAGTCTTGGGATAGATCTAATAAATGACATGTGCATGGGAAGGAGTGTGCACATAGGAGTGATAAATTAGAGGATAGAAGGGTGTGTAAATATGTGAAAGGGGATAACTTGTGTAGGAATAAAAAGATGTAAAATGAGTTAGGTGGAGGATAAGACAAGTGACTCAATTTTGCACAAAATTAAGCCAAAATGTTAGTAACTCTATATATCAAAGAACTTATTTTAAAATAGAAGAAAACTAAATGTAAATGACATGTATATACAAAATTTACCATTAAAATTATTTTATTTTTCTTCATTATGTAAGATATTTCACCTTTTAATTATTAATGTGTCATTTTTATATATAGAAGCATCTTTGAACCAGTATCTTTTGTATTGAACAATGCAAAGATACAAAGGAGTAAAAAACAGTCCTCAAAACAAGAATTTCAAAGAGAAAGGAAACAACGACATATTTAGATCAATAGTTACAAAAAATACCATAAATGACCATAAAAGAACGTAGACATATCATAACCATGGTACAAGTACTATCAAGCACTTCTTAAAAAATTTAGATGCTATAAATCAGCAATCACTTCTAGATTGCTTTTCAAAAAGGAAGGACAAGTTAATATTTATATTCTTTGCATGTATATTTAATTCTAAACTTGTCAATAGGCTTTTATCTTAGTTCCACTCTTAGTATTATTATCTTTTCTATCAATATATGTAAATGCTCATAAACTTTGAGTCTTTAAATATTTAAATTATATATTATTATTTGTTTATTATGAATAATTTTAATAGTGAAATTAGCATAATTGATTTATTTTTTTAGTTTTATACTCGTCTCTCATTTTACATTTGACTCAAAACATTATTCCTCCCCATTTTACTCAATTTACATTCAATTCCACACGTTCACTCTCTCAACTCAAATCATCACTTTATAATTTTAAAAAATTATAAAATATAAAATTATGCAAAATTAATCCCATAAAATATTAAAAACAACCTTAATTTAAATTTCCATATTTTCACCCATTTGTTACTAATTATTTGGTATCAACGTCAACAAATTAAATATTACATGTTGCGATAATACTTAAATATTAAATGTTTTGCATTACTTATATTCCAATGCTATACGACTCTCCCACTCATACGATGGTCTGCTACCCTAAGTCTAAGCCACCCATCATTTTTCGAACAGCTGTATGATAAGAGATTCCTTCAAGGACATGTTTGTTTTGCTTAGAGGTTCAAACCATTCAAACGCAAGTGGAGAGTTGGTTGATTTTTAAATTATAAATTATTGTAAAGGAAAAATAATTTTATATATGTAAATTAATGAGTTAATTTAAGTATTATTTAATTTAATAATTAAGTTGTGAGAAAATGTAAATAAAAAGTAAGCATATTTAATTTAATGATTAAAACATATATAAAGATTGATGAAGATTTAAATATGTAAATTTTAGAATCAAAATAGTAAGTATTAATTTGATGATCATCTAAAATCAAAATTGCATGATGATTCTATGCAAGAATGGGTCTAAATGTCTATAAATAATACACAATAAAGAATTATTCATGTCTACCTTATTGTTCTCCATTCTTTAGTTTACCTTATCATCTTAGAATTCTTCTCTAGGTTTTTATCTAAAATTCTTGGTTAATATGGTGGTTTTCCAAAATATGTTAAAAGATTATTATTAAGTTACAAGGAGCATTCACCTAGATCAATTACTAGAATTTAAGATTATTGAAATCAACAATCTTCATTCATGAAAATGCTTCTAGAATCATCATGTAGAACTAGATTTCTTGTAGGCAATAGATTATAGTGTATGGATTTGAATGAAATATATGAATTATTTATTTGATTTACATATGATTATAATAAGTGCACTAAATGTCTTTAAATATAGGACATAAAAAATCACACAATCTTGTGTTTAGTAGGTTCTACTTGGAAAGGGTAAAGGTGGGAAGTATATTTCTAACTAAGCGCTAAGGAATAATTATGAAATATCTAAAATTATTGAAGTTTTTTTGTGTTTACAATGTGGTATGCCATCATAGAAAAAGGCAATAATTTGAAAGTTGATAACAAACTATTCTAGAGTTTAAGGATGAAGGAGATGGATTTGAGCTTGAATTTTTAGAATAAAATAATTAGAGATTGGTCACTTGAAGCTCCAACTAATCCAAGTAATCCCAATGTAGATGTAATAATCATAATTAATATGTAAAACAATGATTAAAATAGTAAAAGAAGGAAATTTTACATAGTATATTTTTTGGTAATATAGCTAGGGTCCTATAGAGTTAACAAATACCCAAATTTGAAATTTGAAAGTTTAAGGGTCACTTCCACATCCACAAATTTCACCTATGTTAGTCTCATGATGTAGAAATGACTTGGGATAATGAATAGATAGAATAAATAAAAAAAGGATAGTCTTTGGGGATGTGTTTATATATAAATTGGTAGGGATCATGTTATTTTCCAACTTCAACATTAGAATGACACTTATATACTATTCATTTCTCTAGGGACAAACATAATATTTAAAATAAAGGAAAAAGTGTAAAGTGTTTATTTTCACTATATTACAATAATATATTATTTGAAAATTAAAAGAATAAATTTCATGAGAATTGGAATACTTTGGTAAGGAAAGGTGGTAATCCTAAGAGTGGATTTTTTTTCATTTATTACAATGAAGATATGTAAGGGTTTATAGGAGAATTTGTTTATGACATTGTTGTAGGCTTCCTATTCTCCAACAACACCAATAACCGTAACTACCTTGTTGATCTAGTGGATCAAAAAATAAATCTAGTTATACATATCTTACCATTTAGCCCCTCATGTTTATAACTAATATTAGAAGGTCTTTTAAGTCGTATCCTATGGCCTTACAATAATTTATTTAAGTCCCTTAGAGTTTGGATCTAGAGAGTGAAACAAGATGCTTATGCAGTTAAAACTTTGTTAGATGCTTAAGTATGAGAATCCTAGAACTCTCATAATTTACAATGGTAGGGGGCTTCCAAAGGAAGGAAGACAAACTCAATATAACAGGTACCTTGATTCAAAGAGGGGCAAAATATAGACACTTAAAATTGTCCTAATTGATATCATGCATTCAAATTGATCACTAACACCATTTTCATCCCAATTCACCCCTATTTAACGATTTAATTAGATAATCCTAATTGTTTAATTAAATTCATCATTTTCTTCTATTAATCGAATAATCGACATTACTAGGTTAGTTCACCTCTTCTATGCTAATTTTCATCCTATTTGATTAAATAATGTGAATTGTTTAATTGAACTCCCTAAGTCTTCTCATTTGATTAAATAATTTGAATTATTTAATTAAATTTCATTAATTCCCCTTTTTAATTAAATGAACTAATTGTTTAATTAAGTCTTTTAATTCCTCCATTTTGTACAATTAAATAATATTTTAATTATTTAATTGACTAATTTCTTTAATCCCTCTAACTTCCTCCACTTGAAAAGGAATATTCCTCCAATTCAAATTCAAACCATTTCCCTCCAACATGGAAATATCTTACACATTCCTTCCTAAAATTAAGGAATTATGTTTGTTGAATCAAACTGTAACCATTGATTAAATTCCTTAATCTGTGTGATCTTTCAATCTCCTCCATGGATTGAAATCCCTGATCCAGGCCAATTCTTTTAATCAAATTGATCTTGACCATTGAATAACTCAATTATCCTATAAATAGCCTCCATTTCTTGAGAAATTCATCCACAAAGCATTTGAGTAATTGCACTATAGCCATTTTCATCCACATTCATTAATAGCACTTGCATTATAGTCATTTTTAGAGCAATTCATAAGAGCATTTCATCATTTAGCATCAATTCTTTATCAATTCACCATTGAAGCATCCATAAAAAGCTTGTTTCACCTAAGGGATTGGTAAAGGGATGACATTCCACATCAATTCAACACCAATCCCCCAATAGGATGAGGTTTTATCATGTTTAGTTAGTTTATTTTATCAAATTTGAGTTTATTTCATTTTTTCATGGTTTCTAACTATCATTTTCAAGAATTTCATTGGGAACATGGCTTGATTAGTTAAATACTTGGTTTAATTGCATAATTCAATCATGTTTATCTTAGTTCATGATCTTGTTTACAGTAAAATCTAAGCCTTATCAAAGTGGGAGAGAGAGAGAGAGAGACAAAGAGAAAGACAAGTTGGATTTAACATTTACATTTGGCACTTGCCAAATGATGCTCTTTCATTTGGCAAGTGTCAAATATATTGCATTGGGAAATACTAACCCAAAGGGTTGGATTTTTCCTTGAGCATCCGATCGAAAGGGTTGGACATGACTATTTCATGCAAAGGAAGTGATTTTTTGAAAGGGTAACAAAATTTCACACATGATGTGCTCTCCATCAAGTTTGTATGTGTTTCAATACAAATTTATAAAAATACCATGATGACATTAAGCTCTCTTAGCTATCCAACCATATTTTTTTTTATGTTTTGATTATGTTAAAGTTTTCATCTTTAACTTCTTATGTTAGTGTATCCATTTTTTTTGTCAAAATCCAACACGTGCTAGTTTGAGTATATTTTTTTAGTCTTTCATCGAATTTTGAAATAAATTACATTTTTAGAAACTATATTCCATTCTACACATATTAAAAACAAATGATTATTGATGAGATTTCAAAAATTTAGGGGGGAGCATACTCAAATTTCTACTTTTTAGGATGTGTCAATTTCAAAAATTAGTAAAATATTATATATTCATTAAAATTTTAGCTAAAGAAATTGGAATAAACTACGTGGTGTTAGCTAATTTCTCATTGAAGTGATTTTTAAATTTTTTAAAAAGTCAACATTTTAGGGGGAGCAAAACATATGCTATGTTATTTTTTTGATAAAAATAGGACCACTTTGTGTGCTCCTTTTTCAAACCCTTAATCTTCACTATTTTCAAGAAAAATAGTAGTTTACAAAGTAGATTCGAAGAAATAAAACTCTTGTTCATGTTGCATCTTCAAATTTTGAGTGTAACAATCTTCATTTTCTTACAGACATCAGACTTTGCTGATCTCAAAAAAAAAATGTGGTGTCTTAAAGCCATTTTTGTGTTACAACTTTGTGCATGTACCCTTATATAGATACTTAAGTCATCTTAGGTGACAACCTAGGCATATTTATGGTATCTATATGAGGTAGAAGTTATCTATTATCATTGTATTGAGTATTGTGTACTTATTAAAGACTACTAGGGGTATCCCCCTCAAAGTGGATTAGGAGGTTGCCCTATGAAAGTTGCATATTATTATCAAGTTTTTTTAACATATTTTCTATTATATTATTTTATTATGTAATTTATTTCATTATAGGTAATATAAAAGCATGATCTTGACACTATGAAGGCAAGAAATAAGGTTATGTTATTTTATTTTGAAGGTCATTTTGGGGTAAAAGTATAGAGCTATCACACTTTCAACCAACTTATCAACATTAGTGAATTTAAGCATTTCCAACTAAAAATCATTTTTTTTCAAACATATGGTCTAGCTAGATTTATTTTAGCTAAGTTAGACATGGGCCATAAATTTTTTCTAACTAAAACTGTTCACTAAATGCATATTTTGTATCACTTCAGGGAAAAATTACCAACAAATAAAATTATTCAAAAAAAATGATGTTTCAAAAACTCCTATTCTTATAAATAATTACTTTTTAAAATGTATAAAAATACCCTTTTGTAGATCTATAAGTGTATATTTCATTTTTTTAATAATTTAATAATTTTTTATATTTATATTTATATTTTTTTACTAAAAATAGGTCATCAATTCTAAAATATAAGGTTGATTATCTTATCGAGAATAAATACTAAAATTTATGTAATTGTTTTCTTAAATGATGCACTAAAGAAAAGATTTAATGTCAAGATGATATAATTTTATTTTTTTTTAGACAAATATTTAAGACAAAAGGTGATGGCCCATAGAGACATTTATGTCTTTAGTGCATGTAAATTTTAAGATTTATTTAAAAATATATATTATCAAAATGGAGAAAAAATAAACCCATGCACCAAAGTTTCAAATTATAAATACACAAAATAAATTGAACACGTTTTATTTTACTATAGAAAGAGTGAAATCCCATTTAACTTCATTTTTATCATTTTATCAACAACTAAAATATAACGTCTATTTTATTAAAAAAATATATTGATTTTTTTTTATTTTTTAAAAATTATGAATGTAAAAGTACACTAAATATTGTAAATTTCATTAATTTACATGATTTCAAAATTCAAAAAATATATGTCATTTTCTAGTGATTCAAGTTAAAAAATCATATCAATGTTGAACATTTCCTTTTTAAAAGTGTGACACAACTTTGTATTTGTACCATTTAGAAAGAAAAAAAATCTTATTTTAAAGGGATTTTTAGTCCATATTTCATCTATTGCAATATAATTTTGAGGTCATTTGAAGCATAATTCAAGGAGTTATTACAAAATTAGAATTTCTAAAAAATTCACTCCTAGGGATTAATATTTAAAAAAAATCTAAATTATAGAGGGTGAAATTATAAGAGAAATTTGGTCTATTCACAAGTGTAACTATGATGAATTTGGGGTTTTCTTTGGTTATTTATTAGAAAATTAGCATTTAAAAAAAAGCCACTCTTAGGACTAAAAATAAATTAAAAAATTCCTAAATTTAGAGGGTTGAACAAGGGCTAATTGGTCCACCTAGAGTCATAATTTAGAGGAATATGATTTTTTTTAACAAAATTATTGTTTCTTGAAAATTCACTCCCAATGATACAAATCATTAAAATTCTTAAAGATTTCTTTTGGGAAGTGTGATCTAGATGTTGGCATATTATAGTTAAATTTTCAAATTGATTGGATCTTTTTATGCAATTGTAAAATTATTTTGGTGCACTGATGGGGGTTAAAAAGTCCTGATAATTTTACCATTTGCTTACCTTTTCCATCCTCTTATCACTATTTGTCACAAGAAGTATATATATTTACTAAAATGTAAGAGGAAATTAAAATAATTAGAAAATGCCAATATCTATTGAAATGCTAACTAATTTATGGATGAAATGAAAGGAGATAATCAAGAGAAGATGTTAGAATGATTGAGAACGTGGATGGAAGAGAAGGAGAGGAGATGTTAAATTTATTTTAGTTTAACCGGTTCATGACTATTTTTGAAATGATATTTATTAAACCTGTTGTGGCCAATGGCCATTGTTTATTTTGTATTGAACTCATTTGGTTTGTTGGCCATAGGCTACAAATAAACCATAAAAAATCTTACTAGTGCCCATCTAGTATCAATGTGTGCAACCTGAAGACTTAAGATATAAATATTAATATAAAGTTATTCTGCAACTTTTGAATTGATATTTTGGAATTATTAGGCATGTGTGATTGATCTGAGTTAGAACTACGTTTGTAGCTTATCATTAGACAACCAAGGAGGAAAGACCCACTCTTTGCATCACTTGGTGAATTTTCTCATTTAGTTTCTATGTGGTAATTGTATGTGTGTAATTCAATTTGAAAGCATTTCCTTTTCTTTATGCAAATTTAGTTAAAATGTAATTTAGTTTAAAAGTTGATTTCATTCAAATATCTGCTAAAGTGTTCGTTCATATTTCAAGAATTAAATTATGATTTGTGAAAAATAGAATTTATCATTGACAGTGCATACTTTATAAAGTTGCTTTATTTTTGTTATTGCACCTAATTTTTGTCACTATAGTTCTTAGTGCAACTTCTACTAGGAAATAGAAACAAAAAAATTAAACCAAATTTTTTATTGGAAGTTTAATGTGTGAATTAATTGCATTCATCCCCACTTAATTCATTGTTTTCAGTCCTTTGGGAAACTTCCACAACACCTTTCAAAAGTCTACAATTCTCAGATTGACATTTAGGAATAAACTGATGAAAACAACACAACATTCCAAAGGATTGATCTATCTATAATTGCCAATATAATAGAATCATAGGAACAATTTATCTCTATTATCAATCCATAGTTTTGTCCAAACATTTTAACAATGTTGTCTGGGAATGGTGTTAAAGGCTTGTTAGTCTAGTGAACTAAGTTAGGACCAGTGTGCTAAGGTGAAAGTCTGTGCAACCGTCGACCTCACTCAGGTAATTAAAGTTACTTTGCTCTATTATAAATCATATAGGTGCATGAATTTTAGTAGATATAATAGAGGGATATTTTTAAAAAAGGATAAGGGAAGTATTTCACAACAAGAAAAATCACAAAATGAATTAAAATCATTAGTTGTGCACACACCATCTAAGAAAGAGTTAGTTGAACCAGATATCGAAAGATGTGTCATTGAGTCTACCACTATTGAGACTCCTTCTAGTACCCATTAACAGTCTTTTGAAGAATTGTATAAAAGGGTTGATAAACTATTCCAAGAATCTTACGAGCTCTGAAGCCAAACCCTAAGAGATCTTAAACCATTCACAACTTTCTACACTCCTTGGGCATTTATGGACAACATGTTCAACAACAACCATAATGATAGAGCTTTGGCCAACAACAACTCAGTTACTTTTGAGTTTCCCATTGCACATCCAGAAGAGGATGCCCCTATGAAGAACATACCACACTCAACTTTTCCCATCTGTTGAGGTCTTTCTATAGAAGACCGAGATATGTTCCTTTTTGAATTTGACATTTTATGTCACAATTATGATTATCATACTAAAACACAAAAGATGAAATTGTTTCTAGCCACTCTAAAGGATGCATCATTGAGATGGTTTATGGGACTGGGATGAGAAACCATTCATAGTTGGGATGATATGAAAAACAAGTTCTTGAAAAAATACCAAGAATACTATAGGACCAAGGAAACATGAGATGAGATATTCCACATCATGCGACATGAGGAAGAAAATCTAGAAGATTACTTATCTTGTTTCCTATTTAGTCTACAAATAACTAGGCACACAAGGTTGACCCATGACACTGTAAAATTCTCTTCCTTAGGGGGATTAGAGATGAATTTTTAGATACTTTAAATCTAATGGGTGGAGGAAATATTTAAAAAATGAGGTTTGATGACATTTGTGATGTGTGCAGGAACTATTCAAGGTCCACCTGTTCAGCTAGGGGGTATGCCAGAAAGAATGTCTGTCCCAGAGGGACATCAAGAGTTACAAAACAAGAATTGGGTACATTACTTGAGGACCTCAAGATTGAATTATTAAGTCACATGGGTAAATAGATAGACACTCTGTATACATGAAGAAATAGGAGGAGGTCAAAAAAGCTCTTGCTATCTTTTGTCATGTTTTCTATAAAAGACATAATGGTGATGAATGTCTATACAACAGAATAAAAATCTCTTCTTTGGAAGACACCATTAGGGACACTATTCTAAAACCTCTTCCTATAGGCATAATTGAAGTAGAATATAAAAATGAAACTATTTACTTTATGGCCCAAAGGATACCTTAGCAACCACAAGGAATGCTCCCAACTGATTATCAGGCGGCATCCCAAAGTCCTTTTCAAAATTTTTTTTTCCCAAACCAAGTTGGATGGTTTGGAGTTTGGCAACAATCTCCATACTACCCCTAGTGGAAACATCAATATCCACATACTCCACAATTGTGGCAAGCATGGCGAACGCCACCACCAACATACCCACAATATCAATCATTTCCTCCATATCCACCACCTCCAGTAGTAAATCCCTATCAATAATCCCAAAAACTCTTACCACTTGTTCCATCATCTAATCAACCATATAGTTCAACTCAATCTCCAAAAGCAATGCCTATTCCCACACAATCATCACCTAATTCGAATAATAAGGTGGCTCAACCAGCTTATAACAATGAGGTGGCAGGATACCCAACTTATCTTATCAATGAATTAGAAATTGATGGTGTACAACTATGATCAAGAAAGAATCTTCAAGGGACAACTATCACAAAGGTCGAGGATTCTCCAGCCAAATTGGAAGAAGAACAACCAAGGCCCCCTTTTACTGATAGGTTGCAAGAACAACCAAAACAATAAGAAACATCTCAATTAGGATTTGGTTTTATGAATGAGTTATGTAATGTTAACAATAAAATTCCTTTGTTGCATGCCATTCAAGATGTTCAAGACAAGACTACCTTTACTCACCCATGGGGCACGTTTGCCTATAATGTCTTATCTTTTGGTTTGTGTAATGCACCTGCTACCTTCCAATGGGCTGTCCTAAGTATTTTTGCATATTTAATTCATGATTGTGTGGAAGTATACATGGATGATTTTACTATTTATGGTGACACGTATGAGTTTTGATGCAAAAAACTCACACAATCTATTCCAGAAACCATTGAAACATCAAATGATATGGATTGTGGAAACTTGATATCATTAATGCATTGATACTAATCTTTCTTTGAGCCATGATAAATGTCACATCTTAATGATTGAAGGTGTTGTCTTAGGACATTATATTTCTACAAAAATAATCGAGGTAGATCCCAAAAAGGAAAAAATAATTCAAGACTTTCCAGTGCCAACTTCTCAAAAGGATGTACGTAGCTTTTTGGGTCATGTTGGATATTATAGACGGTTTATCCAAAAATTCAGAAAAATTGCCTCACCTATTTTTTCTTTTGCTAGGTGGAGGTGTTGATTTTTTGTGGACACTAGAGTGTCAACAAGCCTTCAAAGAAATCAAATGAAAGCTTATAACTAAACCATTGTTGTGAGGACCCAATTGGGAACTACTATTTCACATCCATATTGATGGTTTAGAAAATTCCATGGGAGCGGTACTTGGACAAAAGGAAGATTCTCTCTAAATTACTCCATCTATTATATCTCTAAGAATTTCACTGGTGCAAAGGTAAATTATACTATCATTAAAAAAGACAGTTTTTGGTTGTCTAGTTTATGCGATAAATAAATTTTTCCATTATATAACAAGGTATAAAGTTTTTGTAAATACAAATCATTCTGCTATTAAATTTTTTATGAACAAGCCAGTTTTTATAGGATGAGTGATTCGATGGTTGCTTCTCTTGTAGGAATTCGATATCACTATTCTTGACAAACCAAGGCGTGAGAATGTAGTGGCTGACTTTCTATCTAGACTACAGTGTGATAATGAACCAATCCTTATGGATGATACTTTTTCTGGATGAACATCTTTTTTTCCATTTCTAAAAAATCCCATGGTTTGCTGATATTGCCAACTATCTTGTCACCTATAGATTTCCACCCCACTTTTCTCTTAGAGAACGATGCAAGCTTATAGGAATTAGTGGGAAATATAGTTGGATTGATTGTTTAATTTTTCATACTAGAATTGATAATTTTATGCATTGATGTGTTGCAAAGGAGGATGTCTTTGATATACTCCACTCTTGCCATTCTGAGCCTTGAGGAGGCCATTTTGTAGCACAATGAACTACTAACAAATTTTTAACTGCAAGATATTATTGGCCAACAATCTACAAGGAATGTAAAAGGTTTGTTCAACATTGTGATAAGTGTCAATGTATGGGTTGACCCACACACTCTAACGAGATGCCCTTACACCCACAGTTATCAATAGACCCATTTGAAAAATGAGGCTTGGATTTTCTAGGGCCCATCAATCCTCCTCAGAATAAAGGGTATATTTTATTTTGTACAGATTATTTCACTAAGTGGGTAGAAGTAGTAGCTTTGAAGCGTGCTAAGGATACAAAATTTGCTAACTTTGACCAACAACTCAATATGGGTTGATACACTTGATCCATAAGGATTCAAAGCATATTTAAGCCACTAAAAATTAGTCTAATAAGATCACTCAATGCCAAACTAAACTAAGAACCCATTAAAACTAACATATTAAAATGCAAAATCCTCAAGAACACCTATTCTAATCCATTGAAACTTATCATATTGGGGGAGCGGTGTCACATTGATGTGGAATGATGACCCTTTCCTAATATCATGGATAAATGAGCTTGTTTCAATTGATTCTATTGAAGAGAATCGAGGAAAGGGTATGTGCAGGATCATGATGGGCCAAAAATTGGCAATGGGAAAAAAATTATGTTTTGCATCGACTCGAAAACACGAAAAATCCTGAGTTGACTTTTTTTAGGCTTGGGTGTCAGTACATTGCTCCAAAGCAATGCCCAAACCTAAATTTACAAATCGGATATCTGATTTGAGCTACGTATATAAATAAAAAAGTAACGACCTTTTAAAGTCATTTTAAACTTTTTGAAGTTGCAGACACGAGCGCACAGGGAGAACTCAATATCAGATATCCGTTTTGACTAGATATTTGATTTGAAAGGTAATTTTTTGGTTTTTTTTATGTTTTAATCGATTTTTCAATTAGATTTTTATAATTTTAAGTAGTTTTTATGATTTTTTTTTAAAGTAGGGTTTGTTATTGATTTTTATTAAAAACTAGAGTTTACAATGAATTTTTATTAAAAATTAATGTTTTTTATGGATTTTGATTAAAAAATAGTGGTGTTGATGTATTTTTGTCAAAAACTAGAGTTTGTTATGGATTTTTGTGAAAAAGTAGGGTTTTTTTTGGATTTTTATTAAAAACTAGGGGTTTTTTACAATAATTTCATTTATATTGTTTAATTTCAATTAGATTAATTAGTTTTTAACTTTAATGAGGTATTATGGCTGAGAATGAAAATGCACAAATGCCAAACGCTCCACCACCTCCGCAACCACCAATTGAAGACTTAATTGGTGAAAAATTGGAGCAATTGAGGGGAATTTGTGAATTTTATAAGACAATCCCTCGATTATCCGAGATGAAAAATACATTGAAGGAAATAATTAAAAATATAGAAACCCTCTCCACCCAACATAATGCCTTTCATTTGTGGCGAGAAGACATGAGGGAATATTATGCATGTGGATTGTCTTACGATGATGTGAAAGATCTCCAAATAACCAAAGCCCAAATAGCCTCTTTATTCGTTAACCCCCGCACCAGTTTGCTAGTTAATGTTAATAAACCAAAACTTTCTATAAAATGGTGCACGAATAGGGACATTGTAGATAAATTTTGAGATCCTTGGTGTATGGTTTTTGATAAACCACCGAACAACAATTTTGATATACCATTTTACTTTATTAAAAAATTATATGTTGAGTTTGTGTTAGGGCATCATGTCAATTACTTTGACATTAAACCCTTCCAGGGCGTCAGTGGAGGTACGCCCCAGGATAGACCAAGGGTAGTTAGAGTAGTCTCATGCCCATATGTTCCCTCTCCTCCCCTTCCTCTGCCACCTCTAGTATATCATCCAGATATTATTCAAGATCCAACCACACAGACTATTCAGGCTATTCACTCTTTGAGTGGTCATTTGGTTTTGCATGCTCCTACAGTAGCTCAGCCACATTCTGGTGATGTTGGCGAAGGCTCGAGTGTTGCTGCATCATCCTCCTCAAGTCCACATATTTGTGCACCACATACTTGCACTATGTGCCACTAGATATGCTTGGGTCCTCTTGTATAACCCATTGAGCATCCCTTGGACACTTCTGATTATGACCTCCATGATGTGGACATTATAGATCAGACGCAAGGGAGTGGAGTGCACCTTACAAAGTCCTCTCCTACTAGAAAGGGGGATGTTGGAATATTGACATAGGTAAGATTTATGTTGTAAATTCATTACTCACATTTGTTTTTAAATGAATATTAATAAGAGATAGTATCAAGTACTAATATTTATTTACATGGTCTATTTAACAGTTGATGTCTAAAGAGGAGTTCACACAAGTTATTGATAGCACCCTTAGGGCCATTTCATTTGGCCTCGACATGCACAAAGTATATATTTTCAAACTCACTTGTTTACATTTTTTTATTATATACTTGCTTGTCATTTGAATTTTCATTAATGAAATTATATAATAACTTATATGTTTATCTTATTTTCCTCTTGTAGGAAATACCTAGTGCGAGTGAGGTGCGGCCTTGTCCAGACTATGGAGGCATAAATTTAGATAAGGGGAAGGTAATTGAAGTAAAATTGGATTGAATTAAGATTTTAAAGATCTTATATTGATTATACATACATCGACATAGATTGGTAGTTTCATATGTACTTGTCATTTTTATGTATAGGCGATTATGATCAGCTATACATCATTGTTGACAAGTGTCACAACACCTGAAGGAGTATGTATTAGAACACCTCAAGGAGTAGGTGTTGAAACACCTCAAGGAGGAGGTGTCAAAACACCTGAAGGAGATAATGAAAAAGATCAACCTAAAGAGGTATGTGTTTATTTTATTTTGTGTTTGGTAAATATGTTCCTATTACCAATAATCGTATGCTAACTTGGATCAATTTTATGTTTTTGTTCACATATATAGATTGGCATTTCAAAAGTTGGTTTGGTATATTCTAGGACTCCTAACCCTTTGAAGAGACGTATATTTCAGGTAATCAAGATTTCAATTTTAGAGTTCAATTAAAATTTAATGTATATTGATTTTGATGTTAATTATTTGATTTTAATTAATATATTATAACTAATCTCAATTGTGGTTTGAATTTTTCTTGTGCAACTACCTTCAGAGCCAACGAGTGCTTCGAAGAGGCTCCATTTTGATGATCCACCAGTAGTTTAGGATGAGATAGACATTTTGGCATGTAAATTTTGAATAGATATTAAGATGGCATATGTCGCATTTTGTAAAACTTTGTTTGAGTTGGCGTCGATACCATATTTGTATATGGAAATACACTTGATTATTAGATAATTTGATATATAGAAGTTGACAATCGAAATTTAATTTTTTCCTCATGTGCATGATTAAACTCTTTGAAAATTTTATCTTGAACAATGGTTAAATATCAATGTACAATAGCATAAGAAAGAATGGTTATATTATGTAGTTTATATTTATATCTTTGATTATATTGCATTGCACATCTTTCAAACTCAAATCATTATTTCACATTGCATAACTAACAACTGGATGTTGATAGATGAAAAAATTTCAATTACAATATAGTTTTTACAAAGTCAACCTAAGCAGTTATGTAATTACTTCATATTGCATAACTAATAACTAGGAGCAACTGTCAATTGCATTTTCTTATCATGGAATTCTATGAAACCACATTTTTTTGAGGATTTTTTTCAAATAGTCCACTGCCTTGTCTATGCTACCACATTTTTCATACATGTCTACCAAAGCTTTTTATCAAACAGTTCACTGGCTTGTTGGTAGGGCTTATTGGAACTTGTATGCTTTGACCTCACTCAATCCTGAAACCACTTCATTCCCTCTTAATTTTGTCTACTTAAACTTAAAACATCATTGTATTATGCTGCCCCATAATTTGGCTTACACTTTCTTTGTAAAATCACCAATTTTCCCTTGTTTTTGCCCCTTCCAACTAGGGTTTCACACTTTTACTCTTCTTGGGTTACTCTTAATCACTCAGACCTCCTAAACACCATTAAATACACCTATTCCAATAGTTTCCAACAAGTTCCAACCTATTTTCATTCAACTTCTCAAAAACTCACTCTCTAGCCTTATTCAAAAGACACACAAAATTATGTTTCTTAACAGGGCAGTTTTCTCAGACAACTCTAATCCATTTATCACCCCTAATTTTTTTTTCCTATGCCTACCCCTATCTTATTCATGCCCATTCCTCTGAGGTACAACCTATACATAAGGAGGAATGGCCTTGTCAATTCATGAAATCTTACATGTTTTAGGTGCTCCTGCACCATACTCCCCGGGTACAAAATATTTATGCCCCATAAATCACTCCATAGGTATTCTCCTATCTTCTTCACAATCCATTCAAACTTCCTCCAAGTCACTTGCATGGAAATCTTAATCCGAGGGATTTTGTACCCTTCATGCTTTGCATTGTCTTGGTCTTTCCATGCTTGATCCTTCTCAAATGGATTTTCTTGCTGCTATTTGTCTTCATTGACACCTACACACACAAAATCAGTACACAAACCTAAACATCCATACATTAGTATCTCTATTTCATGCTCTTCCATAAGCTTTTGCCAACTACACATGTATCTTTGCCCTTCAACTCTTCTCTTCACAATCTTTCTTAGGTTCTTTATGGTTAGAACCATCCCCATAGTAGCATACATATGCCACACAAAAAAATATGACAACCAAGTACAATCCCCTATCCTAACACCATATTCCTTAAACTCTTGTTCTCTAGCCTTCAATAGGCCACTCACCATCAACTCTTCCTCTCTAGTTTCCAACCTAATCTACTATTTGCAAGATTACACATTTGAAGGTTGATAGGTTGAGAGGTTAGGTGTGATCGATTTATGCTAAATAAGTTCAATCAAGACCATTTAAGGTGTATTAAGTTGAAGTTTTGAGTCTAGGGGTCAAATATGCCAAAAATGCATTCTTGCTTCAAAATTGTCAAAATTGCCATGTAGTCTTTTGAATGAAAATTATTAAAATTGTAAGGGGAAGTGCAAGATAGGAGTCTAGAAGTTGTGGTACAGTTGAAATAAATGTGTTTGACTAGTTTTACTAGTCATAGGTGTCTTTGAAAGCAAAGTTGCATAAAAGTGCATTATTAAGAAAAAGTTGTCAATTTTAGCATTTTTTAAGAAAAATGAAGGGTCTTGGTAGTTGAAAAGGTGGTTGTGGAAATTGGGGAGTCTATTTGAATTCAAAACATGTATATAAATGTCTTCAAGGTTCAAAAATAGGTTGGTTGAAGGCAATTTTGTGAATTCCAATACAAAAGCAACATTGATTTCCAAAAAATTATTGGTTTTTCACAACAAGCTATGGTCTCATGGCTTTTTTTCTCACAAAAATCAGTGTTGGAGTTCGGTTGGAGGCTGAAAACTACTTGTAAGTGCATAAATAAATCTTTTTCTACAACTCATATGACCAAACCCACTATTCCATCACGTCCGAATGGGTATGTTTAGGTTAGGCATGTTTCCCTTTCGCACCCAAATAGGCCGAAGCAGTCTGAGCTACATTCAATCGGCGAAATCCCTTAAGAGTCCAAAGTGCAGAAGGGCAACAATATTTGATAGAATGTTACTCAAAAACTGTGATGCTTATAGACTCTCTGTCTGAAGCTATGGGATCATGCTGGGGCCATCTACAATAACCTCTCTCAATTTTTGCTATCTCAAAGGCGTTTTCCCATGGTGATGAGTTTTCAATTGAGGGAAAAGTTGTCAGATGCAAGTAGTGTAAAGGTGCAATGTGGTGCAACTTTCATTCTCTAGCTCGTACGACCAAACAGACTATTCCAACACGTCTGTATGGGTACGTTTATGCTATGGATGGTCCTCTTTTGCACCCAAATACGCCGAATCACTCTGAGCTACATTGGACCGATGATTTCCCTTAAGAGTCCAAAGTGCTAAAAGGAAAAAATATTTGAAGGGCCATTTCTCAGAAATCGTGATGCTTACAGACTCTTTGTTTGAGGCTATGGGATCATGTTGGGAACTTCTACAATAGCCTCTCTTAGTTTTTTCTATCTTGGAGGCATTTTCTCGTGGTGACGATTTTTTAGTTGAGGGAAAAGTTGTTAGATGCAAGTAGTGTAAAGTTGCAAAGTGGTGCAACTTTCATTCTCCAACTCATACGACCAAACAGACTGTTGTAATACGTTTAGATGGGTACATTTACGCTAGGGGTGGTCCTCTTTTTCACCCAAATACGTCGAATCACTCTGAGCTACATTGGATCGACGATTTCCCTTAAGAGTCCAAAGTGCTAAAAGGTAGCAATCTTTGAAGGGCTATTTCTCAGAAACCGTGATACTTACAGACTCTTCTTCTAAGGCTATGGGATCGTGTTGCGACCATCTACAATAACCTCTCTCAGTTTTTTCTATCTCGGAGGCATTTTCCTGTGGTGATGAGTTTTCAGTTGAGGGAATAGTTATCAAATGCAAGTAGTGTAAAGTTGCAAAGTGGTGCAACTTTCATTCTCCAACTCGTACGACCAAATAAACTGTTCCAACACCTTTCTATTGGTACGTCTACTCTAGGGATGGTCCTCTTTTGCACCCAAATATGCCAAATCACTCTTAGCTACATTGGATCGGTGATTTCCCTTAAGAGTCCAAAGTGCTAAAAGGCAGAAATACTTGAAGGGCTATTTCTCAAAAAACGTGATGCTTACAGACTCTCTTTCTAAGGCTATGGGATCATGTTGGGACCATCTACAATAAACTCTCTCATTTTTTGTGATCTTGGAGGTGTTTTCCCGTGGTGATGAGTTTTCAGTTGAGGGAAAAGTTGCCAAATGCAAGCAGTGCAAAGTTGCAAAGTGGTGCAACTTTCATTCTCCAACTCGTACGACCAAATAGACTATTCCAACACATCTAGATGGGTAATTTTATGCTAGGTATGGTCCTCTTTTGTACCCAAATACGTTGAATCACTCTGAGCTACATTGGATCGACGATTTCCCTTAAGAATCCAAAGTGCTAAAAGGAAGCAATCTTTGAAGGGCTATTTCTCAGAAACTGTGATGCTTATAGACTCTTCGTCTAAGGCTATGGGATCATGTTAGGACCATTTATAATAAACTCTCTCAATTTTTTCTATCTCAAAGGCATTTTCCCATGGTGATGAGTTTTTAGTTGAGGGAAAAGTTGTCAGATGCAAGCAATGTAAAGTTGCAAAGTGGTGCAACTTTCATTGTCCAACTCATACGACCAAATAGACTATTCCAACACGTCCGGATGGGTACGTTTACACTAGGGATGGTCCTCTTTTCAACCAAATATGCCGAATCACTCCAAGCTACATTGGACCGATGATTTCTCTTAAGAGTCCAAAGTCCTAAAAGGCCATACCATCTATTGTATGGTCTATAGCTCAATGGTATGGCCATGGTAGATATTATTAGGATTGTATAAGGTGAATATGTGGGTTTAAAGAGCTATAAATTTATGTAGTTGAGTTGGTGAGTTGTCATGCATGGAAAAAATGAGTGAAATTAGGTGAAAAATGGTGGTTACAACATGCTAATGTCGATGAAATGTGGGGGCAACAAGATTTAAGGTTGGATCAAGCTTCTAAAAGTCCTAATATATTTTTTTGATGAGTTTATAGGGTGTGGCAAGGTTTGGGGAGTGAAGTTACACCCAAGTTTTGTTTTGACGATCAAATTGGAGTTTAAATCATCTTTAATTGTAATTGTGTTGTTTAAAGCCACCTAGCTCTTGCATCAGAAAACTCTTACCCAATCAACTTGAACATCATGCACACCCAAATAAATTTTTTCCACTTTGCTAGATCAAAGAATCAATTACATGGGAAATGACCTTCACATGAACTTTTTACATTTTTGTTTTTGGAAAAAGTGGCAAGCCACTATAATTTATTATATATAAATAGGAGATATTACAAAACCTTGTTCAAACGAGCATACAGACAAGAAAGAACTAGGAATAAAACCTCCAGTTGTAGCTCGATTAAGTACAAAAATCTCTTTACATTTTAAACATACCCTTTATACAATGCCAGACATTTGACCCATATTTCAAAAAAGATCACTAGATATAGATTATGTCCACACACAATTATGACCTTTTTACATTGTTTCACATTTCAAAATTCAAATTTAGGGCACAGTCTTCCACAAGAGTAGTATGTTGATGTTCTGGAGTGACAAGCACCTGTACAAACCATCAAGGTAGCAGTTAAACTACATACAATAGAAAATATGCTTAGAATAACCAATCTATATTATTGTAATATGTCGCATACCTCTATGAAAGGATTAGAGCTGCTTATTGTTGCAACAGGTCCATGATCAATCGTGCCAAGAATATCGCAAAAGTTATCAAATGATAAATCTATATTGTCACAACAAAAAAGATGCTTAGAATAACAAATCTATATTAATCTAAACAACCTGAATGATGATGAATTGGTAATGCAAACTATAAAAGATGCTTAGAATAACCAATCTATATTATTCTAAATGACCTAATTGATGATGAGATTGTAATGCAAACTATAAAAGAGGCTTTGAATAACCAATCTATATTATTGTAATTTGTCGCATACCTCTCTGAAAGGATCAGAGTTGGCTATTGTTGCAGTAGGTCCATGATCAATCGTGCCAAAAATATCCCAAAAGTGCATACAAAATCTCACTATTAAAGACACCTGCATTGCAATAGTATACAAAATATCAGTATTAAATAAAGAACACTAATGAACTTAAGCATAATGAACCTAAGAATTGTACCTTCCATTCTTGAATATGCTATTCAAGTGTTCCTGAAGGGTCATCTCTTTGCTTACGATTATCCAATATTTCTTCATGATCATCATTACTAAGTGTCCATAGTTGTTTTGTGTTTGGTTTGGCATGATGCTTCAAAAACTTAACATTTGTTGCTATAACAAGGTGTGAATACATGAGAATGGTTTTGTGTTTCTCATAGTTTTCAAATGTAGGTATGCCATTCTTTCTAATCATGTATGTTCCCATCCAAGTTCCTGCAACCACAACTGAACCTGTAGGATACACGAACCCATCATCATCTTCCATCAGTTGTGTTAGCTTGTGCTTTACCCACACACATCAATCCAACCAATATTTCGATCTCTCTTCATTCCCCTGTGGTGCAACAACTGCAAAAACATGTCCTAGTTGTAGTAGATCTGAAATTTGGTCATAATCAAGTGAACTTTCCATTGTGTCATTTGTCATGGATATAGTTTGAGATAAAGGATTTAGATACTATGGAACCCATGTATCCACCCACTCACTTGACTTTCATTGATCCCACTCACACTAAATACAACTCTGACAAAAACAAGCCAACTATCGTGTCCAAATGGTCCATGTGCTTGCATCTGAGCTTCAAAATGAATGCATCTTTCAAGAATCTTTGATTGTATGACAATCCAATCTACCTCCCACTGTACCCTCCTTAACCAACCAAAAGAATCTATGTACTGTTGAATCAAGTGTTCCTCCCTGTGACAATGCTGAACTACACCAATCAACAATAGAACGTGCATCACTGAATTTTTCTCCTGAAATCTTCAATTGTTCCTTAACTAGAGCTCTCTTTACACATGCACTTGCTCCATCATGCTCCCCTTTCCCATGCCAATCTTTCAAAAAACCTCCAAATATTAGGTACACACCTCTCTACATGCATTCTTCTCAACCAATAAAAAATACACACATTCTTGAATTGATCTGTGCAATTATCTAACCAAATGAGATGTCAGCCCAGTGCTATATCATGCTCCTATAAGAACTCAAAACAATTCTTGAAACAATGTTGGACATACTCAAACGAGTGAGATATATCATCACTCATATAAAAATGATACTCTATGATTATCTTTCTATCCTCCTCTATAGTATAAGGTGCATTTCTAAATGTTATGTGGACAAAAATAACAATCTGAATGGAATTGTAATACTGAGATTGTACCTTATTTTGTGGTTGCAATGTGTAGTTTTCTGCAAAATCAACCACTGATATAATAGTGCCAATCAGAAAAGAGTCCTTATACATCTTGAATTGTTGATCCAACCACTAAGACCTATGACTATGCCTTGCATACTTGTAGAAAATATTGTCCTTAAAATCTGAAATAAAATCAGCAACACTGCATTCTTTTGTAACCAACTCACATCTGGAACCTTCACCTCCACTCTACAAAGTATATTTGACTATGTCATATCTCTTTTTCTCAACACAATTCTTTCCAAATTCATGTTTGAAACCCTCATGAAAACATTGAACAAACTTTGACAAGCCACCACATTGTGAGCACTTCGCATTTAAACAATCATTTCTATAGAAAAAGGAACCATCATCTCTAGAACATAAAAATAGATCTAGCAAGTCCCTTGATGATTTCAGAAGATGAATTGCATCACACTCCTGCAACATTTCATTAGTATGCAAAGTAGAACGGATATAGCATAATTTTTCATGGTACATTGAAAACTCCACATGGTATTTGCAACAAGTATTATGAATCTTAAGAGGCACACATTAAAATGGCTTCAAACATTTAAAAGTCCTTTGCGAGATTTCCATATTTGGATGTGTTTCAATAAATTTGTTGAACAAAATTGTTTGGCTTGATTCCAAGAAATGTTTAGGATGCGATGTACAGTCTTGATTGCCAATTCCTAACTTTAAAACATCCTTTGCATTTGGTGATGCTCTAGAGTTATCATGCCAAAATTGTTGAATTACCTTCTTTACATTATCAGTTAGCTTCTTCTCAACACGTGAAAGCCTCCCGACAAAAGCCCATGTATCATTTTGAAGAGGATCATCTATTCTTTCTCTTCTTGCAAGTGCTCTATCCAAATTTTTACGATTTATGTCAAAATAAATACAAGTTTGTCTCATAAAGTGAGCCTTTTTCAATTGATGGCTTACTATGGCAGTTGTAATGACTCTCCGAGCAGGTCTCTTATCTTTTTCTTGGTTATTTTTTTCAATAGACTTGAGAGCATTAAAAATATTTTTGACAATAATATAATTTTTTTCGGTCTTCTTGTTCACACGAATCTTCAATGTGGCTAGCAAAGGTCTCATCTTTTGCATCTTTAACCATTGTACAAAAATTTAGCATTGCTCGGTCAATGTCTTATTGCTAAAATATTGGTTGAAAAGTCTTCTAGCCCACAATGAAACAATTTATGTTGACCTCTTGCCTTCAAAATTGTTTATAATGTTATCATCAATTTCAAGTAACCATTTAGGGGTTTTTGAAGGTCTTTAATTTGGAATATGTCTTTCTTCCACACAAGGTTCTTCATTTCTCATGTAATTTGGTGAAACATAATTTACACTTGCTTCAATATTATGTTCAACATCTTCATTTCCAACATTTTCACCTTGAACATTTTCAATATCAATTTGAATAATTTCATTCCCAATTTCAATATCATGTTCAACATCTTCAATTCCGACATTTTCACCTTGTACATTTTCATTATCAATTTGAATATCATGTTCAAAATCTTCAATTCCAACATTTTCACCTTGAATATTTTCAATATCAATTTGAACATTTTCACCTTGAACATATTCAATTTCCTCTTCACTTGAAAGACCATAGGACTCAAGTTCACCAATATTTAACATACCTTGTCTTCTCTTCCTATGGCCTTCTCTATCTTTTGTCTATATGCTTCAATTTGTTCTTTTGTAAGCTTTCTCTTACATTTTTGCTTCCGACGACTGCTTCTCCCCATTATACCTCATAAAAGATGCTACAAAATCATTTCTTATGACAAATTTGAGTACAAGATGCTCCAAAAATTTGATCTTTGTCTCTTCATGTTTGAAACCACGTGTTTGTAGCCTGCAAAGTGCTGCAAATAGAATGTAAGGTCCATTGGAATGCACTAAAAATGACCACAAATTAGATATTCGATATAATTAGATATCTAATTTGGAAAACATTTTAAAATGTTTTGCGATGGTAATATTATAGTTCTACATATCGAAGTTTTACAAATCGGATATCTGATTTGTGCCCACATAGACCTAAGGGTTAATGGTAGAGAGTGGGAGATTGAGAGAGGGAGAGAAGGAGGGAGAG
Source organism: Sequoiadendron giganteum (assembly GCA_007115665.2). Classification (NCBI taxonomy): domain Eukaryota; kingdom Viridiplantae; phylum Streptophyta; class Pinopsida; order Cupressales; family Cupressaceae; genus Sequoiadendron; species Sequoiadendron giganteum. The sequence goes on from CM021105.1 coordinate 88,978,677, forward strand.
AAGGTGAGGGAGAGATGGAGGGAGAGAGGGAGAGAGGGAGAGGGAGAGAAGGAGAGGGAGAGAGGGAGAGGGAGAGAGAGGGAGAGGGAGAGAGAGAGAGAGAGAGAGAGAGAGAGAGAGAGAGAGAGAGAGAGAGAGAGAGAGAGAGAGAGAGAGAGAGGAGAGGAGAGTGGGAGAAAGAGAGAGTGGGAGAGGAGAGAGAGTGGGAGAGTGAGAGGGAGAGTGAGAGAAGGAGAGGGAGAGTGAGAAGGAGAGAGGGAGAGTGGGAGAGAGAGGGGGTTTAGGGTTGAGGGAGAGAGTGATGGGGAGAGAGGGAGAGAGGGAGAGAGAGAGAGGGGGGGAGAGAGATAGGAGCGATTGAGTGAGAGACTTGGGAGAGAGAGAGATGGAGAGAGAGAGGGAAAGAGATAATATTTAAATATTTTATATATTAGTAATATATATATATTTAAATATTATATAAATAATAATATAATATATTATATATTAAATACATAATTCGATAAGAGATTATCATAAATTGTATATTATACATTACATTATAAACTATATTGTATATTATATATTAAATTATAAACTTTATTGCATTTTTTAAATCATATATTATAAACCGTATAACATTTTTTAAACTCATATCTAAAACATATCAGATATTCGATATGATGACACAAAATTTAATTCTTAGGTATTAGCCTTGGGCTTGCTTTGGAATTAGGTTCAGACCTATCAATCCTAACAAGTCAACACAAAATATGTGTTTAACAGCTTACCTTGCTTTTCCAAACTTCGCACATGTGGCTGACGACTTTTTTTTTACCCAAAATTGATGAAACAAAAAGGGTTTGTAAAGGAGTTTCTCAACTTTCCACCAATATAAATTATACTTTACTTTGAATCTAATAAATAATTATTATTCATTTTCTATTAGAATTATGACTAAAGTCTTGATTGATAGCTTGATTGAAAAACATCTATAGCTTTCAAACGGTATCACATTTTTTGAATCCAAAACATGCATCACATTTTATGCTTCACATACTATAGGATTAAAAAAAAATGAATTTCATGAAGTTTTGACCAAGTTAAGGTGGTCAGACATACGAGTTTTTATATTTTTAAAAAGTTGTAATAAAAAAATCATAATTAATTATTTACTTGAAAAAAAATTACAAAAAAATATGCATCACATCCGGACATGAGTCCTCTACTTATATCTAAAATATTATAAAAAAATATTATCATTTTATTATGGTTAGGGTAGTCAGACAGACACCTACTTCTTATTTTTTCCCTAAAATTTAAGTACTACTGCATTGAAATTTCAATTTTTCACCAAATAGATTTTTTTTTTAGAAAAAATAAACCTAGTAGTTTAGAAACTACATTCAATTTTCCATAGATTCTATTCTTACATATTTTTGAAATAATATAGATAACTTATTCAAATTTTTACATCACGTTGTCTAACTCTGATTTTTCTAAATTTTCATTGCCACTTAAGGGCCTGTTTTTTCCATGATGATCCTACACATACCTGAAACCGGTGAGAGATGTGCACATGAAAATATTATTTAAAACTAAATTAACATGATGTAGGCTAAGATGATCAATATGGGTGTATGCAAAGCTAATCTAAATGAAGTTTAAGCTAAAAAGATTCAAACCCTAATTACAAAATATGCTAAATGGATGCATCTAAGTTACCATGGAAGACATTAATGGAATATAAGCTAATATGATGTAAGAAATTAACCTTAAATGATTTCTAAAACATGAAATATGAGTGTGAGATGAGAGTGATTTTAACAACATAAGTTTTCTCTTAAAAGATGGATCCATTCGTCTCCAAATAATGACCTATTTATAGAACAAGTGAGAAACGAAGGGCTAAGATTTAAAAAGATAATCAATGGTCAAAAAGGAAGGAAGGTATAGGCATGGATTATGGATTCCCATCAAGGATTGAGGATGCAAGATGATATTTAATCAAGGGCTCACATTCATCCAAACAAACATACTTTCAAAACTTGCACAAGAAATCATGTTGAAAGTTTGTTGCGCAAAAGGAATATTCCCTTTTTCAAATGAGTGAAGAAAGAGAATATTCTCATGGGTGAGGAAAATTAAATATATAGTTAATTAAAACCAAATTAAATTGTGCAAAATAATATGCTATGGAATTATTTCTTTTTTGGAGGAATGTGCAAAGGAGGAATATTCCCTTGCAAGTGGGGGGATTAGATATAATTAGTAATTTGATAATTAAATAAAGTTTCAATTATGAAAATTAGGGGAATTAGGATATTTATTAAATAATTTATTTTGTTTAATGAAAAGGGGAAGTGTTGTGATATTTAATTAAATAACTTAGGGTTATTTAATTAAATAAGAGGACTTTAGGGATTACATTAAATAATTTGATTTATGATATGCATGAGGTCATCTACCGTGAGGGTAGAAGCATCAGAGCAAGGGTGACTCTACTTCATATATGGGCATATAAGCACATTGCAGTATTGAGGCCCTTGTTTGTGTTAGCAAACATTCATGATGATCAGCCTGTTGTCTTCAGATACAGGGTGTTGATGACTCTTCAACACATAGGCCCTGTAGGTCTACCTTAATGGCATTGTGTCATTGATGACATGATTGTGTTCCGATGGAGGTCATGGCTGCAACACCCAACATGGTATGATGATCAACAATAGATTTATTTTTCTCGACAGACTCGCTACCTCCAAGGGAGGGAGCACACTGTGATAGAGTAGTACCTTCTAGACTATGTTGCTCGACAATTTGGCGAGCTTTAGGATGTGCCCGCTAATGCTTACAATATAGTTTTTGCCAGATCTCAGAGAGAGGTGTAGTGGGGAGCATATATTGACCCCACTATGGTGATCGATGGGTTTAGGCATCTTGTTGCCCAACCATGGGCTTATGATTAGGGCATTCCATATGCAGACATGACACTCAAATATGATGCATGGTTTAGGCCACCTACTCGCTTGAAAAATCCATCAGTGGGATACCACAAGGGTAGAGGAAAAGGCATAGGTAGAGGTCGAGGTCGAGGCTGCGATGGTGGTAGGGACGAAGGCAGAGATGGGGGTCGAGGTAAAGACTAGTAGCTAGATCAGGACAGGGTACAGGTGCCAGGTGATGGGCACCAACAAAAACTAGATCAGGGTCACCAAGACCTAGGGCATCAAGATGGGCATGATGGACAAATTATGTGGGCACCACAACCTCCTCCACTTGTACAGCCAAATTCCCAGTTATAGACATAGACCCAAGTTGTTACAACCGAGAGAGATCGATTACAAGAAGAGCGAGATCAGATGTACCAGCAGTTACAACCCATGACAACACAAAGAGATCGAGAGGTTTAGTTTCAGCAGTAACTGGACATACAGCTGACCCATGAGATTGGGCAGTGGTAGTAGCTGGAGGTGGTGACAACTACATCATAGGGTTGGACAATGTCTGCCTGTTTGTATAGAGAGGAATTTATTAAGGCTACTTAATACCTCATGCAATATCATCATGATGTTCCTCAAGCGATGAGATAACTTATTTTTTCACAGCGGAGCAGAGCACCACCTAGATCTAAGGATCAACCATTAGTTAGGGGTGAGTTGAGTAGCCATCAAGGCTAGCCATTTTGTATACACTTTTTGATTATTTCTCGATTATTTATATAGATATACATTTATGGGCTCATTTTTTATAGCCTCGTGGATATTGTATTTTTGATTTGATATTCATACACTGATTCATATATTGTACCATTACAGTCATCATTTTTTGATATATATGAGATGATTCGGATTCGATATGTGATGTGTTCTTCATTTCATGCTCTTATGAATGTATGGATGCATATGATATGATATGATGTGATATGCTTATGCATTATGATTATGCATGGATGCAATGTAATGCAATGGATGTGTTATATTCTTTTTCAGTACTCTTCGATGATATGTTATGGGTGTTAGTTTTTAAGATAAAAAATGAAATAAGTAGATGCAACACACAAATCAAAGAAAACAATAATATACCTTTGGAAAACCCTCCTTCTTGAGGGAGAAAAACCTAGCAAAATATATCTCTTATGTATTGAAGAATAAGAGAAAAAAACTGCTTACAAATCATACCTAACACAAGGTTGAATACAATAAATAATGATGCCTCTCCTTGGTGCAATAATGCACATAAATATGCTTCACAACAAATTTGATCTGCTACTATAAGAATGGTGATTTGCTGCTAGAGGGCGAACTTTTGTTGGAAATGCGAACTTGAATTGAGATAATGAATTATGTGTAAATGATCAAGCAAGCACCTTGCTTATATAGGATTCTAGGGTGGCCTCCTCACTAGGTTGGCCCTAGAGAAAAATATATATTATTGAAATTGGTGAAGGTCGACTTGCCTTAGATGTTTAATTATTTAATTTTTATTTTTGGGAAAATATTTCTCATCGCTATAATCATCAACACTCCCTCTTAGCTAGGGAGATATTTTCCAAGTATCCTCATCACAAAGTCTCTCAACGTGATGTCATCATGGAGTCTCTCAACATGATGTCCACCATGGATACTCCCATGTGTGGAAAGAAACATATATACAAGTGTTCATCATGGAGTCTCTCAACGTGATTTTGTCATGGAGTCTCTCAACATGACATCCACCATGGCTACTCCCATGTGTGGAAAGAACACAAGTACAAGGGTTCATCACAAAGTCTCTCAATGCGATTTAATCATGGAGTCTCTCAACATGACATCTCATCTCAGTCTCAGAGATGAAAAATGGCTCACACGTCATATTTCTCTGTCTTAGAGAAATATACACTACAAGGGCTTTCACCTCATATTTCTCCATCTCAGAGAAATATACACAAGGGATTTCACCTCATATTTATCAGTCTTAGAGAAATATACAATACAAGGGCTTTCACCTCATATTTATTTGTCTCAGATAAATACACTACAAGGGCTTTCACCTCATATTTCTCCATCTCAGAGAAATATACACTACAAGGGCTTTCACCTCATATTTCTCTATCTCAGAGAAATATACACTATAAGGGCTTTCACCTCATATTTATCTGTCTCAGAGAAATATACACTACAACAATTCTTCATGATGATGCGACTCCCTCTAAATCTTCAAGTACTAGCATCAACCTCCTGACCTTCTCGTCCAAGCCTATGTTGGTTTGTCAGACTCCCTTTGAATGTTATTTCCTCCTCTTCAAAGAAACTGATTGACTTTAGAATAAGAGCCCTTTTGAATCGGCTTTAGAACTTGGATCCTTCTAAGATGTCCCTATGTCAATTTTTGCAGTAGAAAAAAGTTGTGTAGTCCTTAGTTTGCAATCTCGAGCAAAGTGACCACACTTGTCACACCTGAAACATTGAATGTGAGAGAGATCCTTCTTCTTCAGTTCTGGGGCAGAATCTGATCCTCTGTCTCTATTCCTCTTTCTTTCTTTCCCTCTTTCTCTAGAAGTATGTGTAGAAAGAACTTGATTTTCTACATCATGATAGTTTCACCCAATTCCTCTTGCTGCCAACCTAGATTCTTCTTGAATATAAACAACTTGAAGACAATCAAACTTGGAAAATAAAGGGTTCCCAAGATTGGGGAAGACCATTTAGTGCCAACATAACAAGGTCTTTGTCTACAATTATATCACCAATAATGCTCAACTGATCTCTTAAATCAGCAATCTTAATAAAGAATGAGATAATTGAATCTTCTTTATCCATTTTTACATGGTAAAGTTGTTGTCTCAAAGCAAGGGCCTTGCTGGTATTGTTGATCTCATACAATCCTTTTAGAGTATCAAACATTTCTTTAGATAACTTCAACTTGGAGATGATCGGTACTAGGTGATCCATCACATAGTCTATCATGATCTTTCTAGCCTTTGTGCCATTTTTCTTCCACCGGATTCTCTCAGTATCGTCGAAAGGTTCGGGCATATCACTTTCCACGAAATCAAGAAGATCATTCTCCTCTAACGCAATGAGAACCCTAGGTTTCCAAGAGTTGAAGTTTGAGGCTCCATCAAGCCTATCTTCTACCTTGACACTGTTCACCATCTTCCTTTTCTACACAAATTCACGTTCAAAGATCTGCCCTTAGGTCTAAAATAATTTGTAACCTTAGATCTGCAATACTTTACCTTCAAGATCTACCCTAGATGAAAATTTATCTTGACTACTTAAACAAATCTTATCAGATCTTTTCATAAACCCGGTTTGATACCATGTTAGTTTTTAAGATAAAAAATGAAATACCCAGAAATGCAACACATAGATCAAAGAACACAACAATATACCCTGGGAAAACCCTCCTTCTTGAGGGAGAAAAACCCAACAAAATATATCTCTTATATATTGAAGAATAAGAGCAGAAATCTTCTTACAAATCAAACCTAACACAAGGTCGAATACAATAAATAATGATGCCTCTCCTTGGCACAATAATGCACATAAATATGCTTCAAAATAAATCTAATCTGCTGCTAGGAGAATGGCAATCTACTACTAGAGGGTGAACTTCTACTGAAAATGCAAACTTGAATTGAGATAATGAATTGTGTGTAAGTGAGCAAGCAAGAACCTTTCTTATATAGGAGTCTAGGGCGGCCTCCTCATTAGGTTGGCCCTAGAGAAAAATATATATTATTGAAATTGGTAAAGGCTGACCTGCCTTAGATCTTTAATTATTTAATTTTTATTTTGGGAAAATATTTTCCGTCGCTATAATCATCAACAATGGGATGGATGTTATGATATGTAGATGATATGGATGCTTATATAGGATGTATGGATGAATGCATTTCTTTTTTTTGTGTACTTTTCTATGCAATTTATGATGTGATGATGTATGCATATGGATGTATATATGGATAATGTAGATGTTCATGCTTATGATATGGTAATGCAATGTATGCTTATGCTTAAAATAACAAATATATTTTATCTAAAACAACTTAAATGATGATGCAATGGATTATTTTTTCCTTTATTATGATATGTTGTGATAATGCAAGATGTATGCATGTTGACGATCAATGGATGCATGATGTTATTTTTGTTGACTGTCATGATATCAGGTTAGTGTGAAAAGAATATAGAAGAATATAATGATTTATTTGACTATTTATTTTGAGGATCGATTCAAAAGTCTAACAAGTCTTTGATCCATCAAGACTTTATTAAAGATGGTGATGAGAGAGATGATGATGATTTTCTCATTTCTTGAGATTGGTATTTTCTATCATTCCTTATTTTTGATATAACACATAGACACAATGCATCAAGGTATTAATAACCAGGATGGCATTTTATCTAGTGTAATGGACTTTGAATCTATAAACAGATAGGATAGTTCTTGTTCACACCTTGACATATGGAAACCTTGTTAAAATGTAGGTTAGTAGTTTAGAATATATTGGACCAAATCATACATAATAGTCAACAATCTACCACAAACAACTTCCTTATTGGAAAATATGCCTCACCTTGCTAGCTTGAACCTCTCTTAAAGACTTGGCATTTTTACCTTTGTTGGCCTTCATTGTCGAATTATCGCCAAAATCCAGAACCTTAGAACCTAAGTCACAAGGTTTTGAAAGATTATAACTTGGTGATATTGATCTTTCCTTTGTTATCGCCAGATCGTAGGTTTTGGAAAATTCCTAACCTCTAATGGAGGTTCTAAAGTTCAAGCTTTCCCCAACTTGGCAACCTTTTCATCGACATGTCACAAAGAATTGAAACTTTGAAACTATGAGTCACGGGTTGTGAAGTTCATGAAATCTCAAATAGTTTGACTTCATTGGTGGGATGTGGCTACTTTGGTGAGACTTTAAAGTTTGTCTCCCTGATGGAACGATGACCATGGTGGGACTCAAGCTAGTAGGTGGAAAGTGGTAATTGGAGCTGACTTGGTAGTGGGACCACATCGATCGTTTAGTACTTCATTAGTATGACATCTACATATCGGTGGAAGTCAGTTTAGTGTCTCCCCGATGTATCGATGATAAGACTGATCGTCAGGTTGTAACTCCATTATCAAGATGTGAAACTTGGTCTCATCGATAGATTGATGCATTGTGAAATTTGAATGGAAATGTGAACATCTATAGAACAATTTCATGTTAATGGAACATTTGAAGTTGTCCTGATGAAATCTCGATATGGTACTGTTGATTGATAGTTTGTCTTCTGTAACGGATGGGAACTGAATTGGTATATTTTTTGAGTATAGGTTTGGTGATGCAGATGGTCAAGGAATCCTCTCATAAGGAAAATGCTATAATGTGTAATACATTGTAATAGTGTTAGAGAGTTGAGTCATGAGTTTGAAGAGAGAACAATATCAATTAGAATTGTTATGCTACTTGTATTGAGACTGTGAAAAGACATTTGGAAGCAACAAACTATAATTTTGTATGTGGACTTTGTTCACTACAATACAAAGCATTTTTGCTTGGTGTGGTGGGTTTTGCTCCTGAAATGGTTTTCCCATGTTAAATTTGGTGTCGATTATATGGTTGTGTTAAATTTGTTTTATTCTATGTTCTATCAATGTGCATCTTTAATCAACTATAATTCGAAATTGAACCATATGTTTGCATTCTCTTCTTAGAATTAGCATTAGGAAAGTGTTTTTGCACCTCTAATTTCCTTACAAGTGGTATCAAAGCCTGGAAAGTCATGCTATCCTTGTGGGTTGGATAGGTTTTTTGTGCCAATTCAGAACTAGGAGTCTTGTAAAGGAATCTGGTAGTTCCTATTATAGATTAAGATGCCAAGCATATCAGGGAAGATAGAAATTGAAAAGTTCAATGGTGGCAATTTTGAGTTGTGGAAACTCAAAATGGAAGACCTATTGGTAGATAGAGATCTTTGGACTACTGTTTCTGGAACTAAACCTTCAGGCATGAATCAAGAAGATTGGGACCTCATAGATAGAAAATACAAAGGGTTGATAAGACTTTATCTTGCATAATCTATTCTCTTGAACATTCATGGAGAGAAGTCTACATCTTCTTTGTGGAAGAACTCAGTGACATTTATCAAGGCAAGTCCTTGGTGAATAATTTATTCTTGAGGAAGAAGTTGTATTCCTTGAAAATGGAGGAAGGGGCATTTGTGGTTGATCATCTAAATATGTTCAATATTCTCATTGCTCAGTTAACATCTCTAGGTGTGAATATAGATGATGAGGATCACTGTGTGCTTCTATTATGTTCTTTGCTCGAATCCTAGGATCATTTAGTGATGGTTGTTGGGAGTACGAAAACCACTTTAAAGATGGAAGATGTGGTTGGTTCATTACTATTAGAAGAGATGTAAAGGAAATATTTTGAGATGGTAAAGGAGGCTCTTAATTTTTGAGGTAGATCGAAGGAGAAAGGAAAGAAGAAGGAAAATAATTATAAATCAAATTCTAAAGGGATATCAAAGTATACTTGCAAAAATTCCAAGGTGAAATGTTGGAATTGTGGGTAGCCTGGTCATGTCTTTAAGGATTGCAAAGAGGAGAAAAAGAAGAAGAAGAAGAAGAAAAATCTTTAGATAATGATTCTTATCATAGCGATGTCGATGCCTTCATTGCAACCTTGGTGACTCACACATTAGATGATGTCTGGCTGATTGAATCAAGTGCATATTTTCACATGAAATCTCATAGAGATTGGTTTATGAAGTACAAAAAGTATTTTGGTGGAAAGGTGTATCTAGAAAGTGACTCATCTCTTGAATTTATTGGTCGTGGAAGAGTCATAATTCAATTTCGTAATTGAAAAATCAAATGAATTGATGGTGTAATACATATACCAGGTCTGGCTCAAAATTTAAACAATTCCTACCATCTTTTTGGAATTGACGGAAGAATCAATGAAAAGGTCCTTGAGACTGTCTACCATCTTTTTGTAAGGAGTAAGTTTGTCATCCTTAGTTTTATAGTCTTCATTGACTTGGTTGATAACTAGGTGTGAGTCTCCATAGACTTTCATCTCTTGTATCTGCCACTGAACTACTATCCTTAGACCTATGTTTAGGGATTCGTACTCAATAATGTTGTTAGTACATGGAAATGATAGCATGTATGATTTTGGAATGTAATCACATTGAGGGGTGATGAAAAGAATACCTACTCCTGATCCATGTTGGGTGAACGATCCATAAAAGTACATTTTCCACTGAGTGGTGAGATTGATAAGGAACACTGATTCATTAGGGAACTCAGATATCAAGGGGTTCTTTGCATAGATAGGTGCGTCTTCTAGTTGGTATGTGATCACTTGTCCTTTGATTTCCTTGCACTCCACATACTCTATGTCAAATTTAGTTAAGATCATTACCCATTTGGCCATTCTCCTAGTGAGAGTTGCTTTGGATAACAAGTATTTCAATGGGTCGATCTTTGCAATGAGTTTGATTTGATGTGACAACATGTAGTATCTGAATTTTTGTGAAGCAAAAAATACTACCAATCATGCTTTCTTAATGGGTTAATATTTTATTTCATAGCCCACCAAAGTCCTACTGATGTAGTAGATAGACCTATCCTTTCCGTTTTCATCATGTTGTGCTAAAAGAGCTCCTATTGCTACTGATGTTGCTGAGATATACAAGATCAATGGTTTGTTTGGTATCGGCGGCATGAGCACTAGAGGTGTCAATAGATAGTCCTTGTTCTGTTGGAAAGATTTATCACACTTCTCATCCCACTTCTAAGTTATTCCCTTATGAAGAAGATGCAAAAAGGGGTGGATTTTATTTGATAGTTGCGTTATGAACCTTTTGATGGACTACAATCTTCCTTGTAATCCTCTCATTTGCTTTAGTGTTTTTGGTAGTTCAATTTCGAGGATGGATTTTAACTTTGTTGGATCAATTTCTATCCCTCTTTGTGAGATGATATAGCCAAGAAGTTTCCTTGATGTAATCCCAATGGCACACTTTTTTGGATTTAGTCATACCTTGTACTCTTCAAGTCTGTCAAAGATGGGTCCTAAGACTTCTATGTGCTCACTTCTTTTCTTTGATTTTTCCAAAATATCGTCCACATAATCTTCAACTATTTTGTGGATCATGTTGTGAAAGATGAGGTTCATTGCTCTTTCATAGGTTGCTCCTACATTCTTTAACCCAAATGGCATCACGTTCTAGTAATAGGTTCCCCATGGACAAGTGAATACAGTTTTGTGTTGATCCTCCTTGGTGATTATGATATGATGATAGATTGAAAAACCATCCATGAGTGATAGAATTTCATGCCCAGGTGTTAATTCTATAATGAGGTCAATGTTAGGAAGAGTGAAATCATCCTTCGGGCATGCCTTGTTTAAGTCTTTGAAATTTGTGCAAATTCTAATACCCTTAGTGGGTTTTGAGATCGGTACCAAGTTTGAAACACACATAGGATAATCTATCGGTTGGATGAATCCAATGTCAAGAAGCTTTTGTAACTCTAGTTTCACCAAAAGTGCTATCTGAGGGTGCATTTTTCATAACTTTTATTTTACTAGTTTGGCTTCGAGATATACTGCTAAATGATGCACAACCACTTCTAGATCAAGCCCTGGCATATCTTTGTATGCCCATGCAAAGTTGGTTCTTCACTATTTTAGGAATACTGCTAGGTTCTTTTGCTCTTCCTCCAACAAAGATTCAACATAGAAAGTGATCTTAGGTGCTTCGTCTATACCCACATTGACTAGAGTGGCCTTTTCTGGTAGTACTATTAATTTTTTTGGATGCATTTCACTAAGGGGGAGATTGAATCCTTTATCCTTGGGTGCCTCAGAGAGGTTTTCACCTTTGGATGTGTCCTTTTCTTTTACTATTTAAGGATCAGAGAGTGCCACAATTTGGTTTTCACTCAAAGATCTGCATGTTAGTTGCATTTCCTCAAATTTTCAACTGAAGGACTGAATCATCTCCCATAGTATGCTCATGTGTCTAGCACTATGTCAAAACCTGCTTTGTGATCTACCCATGGTAAGCTGTCTTCAATTCCCATGAATTCTGAGAACGCTCCATCACTTTCGAATAAATCAAGAATGAGTGGTCCTTGTTGGTCCATGTCGATGAATTGTGGGTAGACTAGGAATAGTTTAGCTGGTTGATTGCTTGGAGAAAAGGATGCAATGGATATCATGAAAGAGGGAGTTGTTTTCAAATAGTTCAACAGCATCAAGGGGGAAGTCATCTAAGGTGGTATCACATGATGGAGGTAACCAATAGGAAGCCTCATCTCGTTTAGCGAAAGTACCTTTTTCCAATAAGGGTGACCTTACTAGTAGTACAACCTAGAACAAGATTCTTTAGTCATTTCTCAAGAACGATGGGTTATAGAAAACCATTATCATTTTGTCCCAGTTTCTCATTCTTGTTATAACCCATTCCCTTCATTAGTTATAAGCCTTTGTTATCATCTTCCATGGGAAGAGTGGGGATGGGTCATTCATCTTGATAGAGGAGTTTAGAGACATCCTCCTCATTGAAATCTTCTTGGTTCAAATCCCCCCACTTGGTGAAGGTAGTAGTTGTCATCTTGATTGTTCCAGGCTCTTTGTTGCTAGGTGTGGGCTTCCCATGAGTTTGAGGAGAAAGAGGTAGCTCTTCTAAGACAAATGTGTTCTTCATTAGCTTATAGTTCCCACAATCATCATCCTGTATCATAGCTTTGATGTCAAAAATGTTCTGCATAGCGGGTATTTTCATTTTTGAGGTAGATGCAAGGGATGATGGGTCAACAAATGAGGTAGCAGGTGTAGGCCCTTCATCATTTTTGGGTTTTTGGGGTATTTAATAGAACTTGGCCTCAAGATTCTTGTAGTAGTAAAAAGGATTAGGATCTCCATGGATAGTAATCTCTTTATTCTCAAAAGGAAACTTTACACATTGATGATAGGTCGATGCTACAACTTTTAGGACATGGATCCATGGTTGACCAAGCAAAATGTTATAGGGAAGATCAAGGTCTAACACTTGGCATGTAGTTTATGCAATGATAGGTCCCACTTGGATGGGTAATGTAATGATGCCTTGTGATACCCACTCTTGGTCATCATATGCTTTGATGGAGGTACTCTTGGATTTCTCAATAGTATATTCTGAATAGATCAAGTTCTTGATCAACTAAAGGGTGGAAATTTTCAAACTAGCACCTCCATCCAGTAAGACTCTTTTAACCTTATTCTTATGAATAATAACTTCAAGGTGAAAAGCATGGCTATGAGATGGTTGTGATGGTAGGTCTTGTTTTGAGAAGGTGATAAGATGATTAGTGATATGCCCTATCATAGCTTGAAACTAATCTATATAAATATCCTCTAGGATGGATGACTCTAATAAAGCTTTCTCTAAGATTTCCCTATGTGCGTGTGATAGTCTTAATAGTTCCAAGATGGAAATATATGTGGGGGTCTTCTTAAGCTGATCTAAGGGATTATACTTGTTGGGATTTAATGTTGGAAAATTAGGTTGTGCCCTAGATTGAGATGGGACTCCTTGGATGATGATTTTTCCACATCATGTGGTGACTCCACACTCTACACTAGGCCCTTTGATGGTGACAATGGTAATGATGCTATCACAGGAAGCAACCATGTTGGAATAGTTATGCTACACGTTTATGTAATCCTTAGCTTTTTTCGGTGTTTTTTGCTTTGTTATGATCTAGCATAGAGTTCTTGTATATCTTAAGATCTTGATTCTCGACTAGTACATCAATAGATATGGTGTCATTTTCTATGGGTCTTGGATAATATTCTTGAGCCTCATGTAGTTTTTCATTTTGTGTCCTTTAATTTTGTGAAATTCATAGAGATCGTTCTTATTGTACCAAGATGGTTTCTCTTTGGGTTCTTGGTAGTTTTCAAAGTTGGGAAGTGTTATCAAATTTGACTCTACTAACTTCTTCATGATGGTTCATTGGGTTCAGATAACTGTGTGTATTTGCATTTAGGGTAGTTGTTCTTGTTAGGGGTTCGCCTTTGTTGCATTTCAGTGTTATTGATCTAATTGTTCTGAGGGCTGTTTTTTGTTGCACAATTGGTTGAATGTTAGCAAGGTGATTGTTGTTCGGCCTAGGAGCACTTAGGACCATCTTAGCATCTACCACACCATCATTTATTAAATTTTTATTTTTGGCCTAGACACAAGGCTTGTCATTTGAACTAGTTGATGGTTGATTCTTTGTAAGCTTGAGTATTTCCTTGTGAGATTAGAGCTCTTTCGATGTTAAGGGCTCTAGGAACAAGCTCGTCATAAGATGTGATACACTACATTTTCAAGTGGAAATATAGATCAGGGTCTAGATTTTCTATGATGATATTCACTTGTTGTTCATCTGGAAGAGGCCACTTTCTCTTACTAGCTCTTTGTCTCCACCATTGTGAGAACTTAATGAGATATTCTCCTTTATTTTTTTTGAGAGTGTATAATTCTTCTAGAATTATGTCCATGTCAAGGTTAAAGGAGAAGTGATCAATGAGTTTATCAGCAATTTCTTGAAATTTTTTGATACTAGGAGGTAGATGAGAAAACCAATCCATGGCAAGACCTATTAAACTTCAAGGGAAGAGGTGCATTAAATAAGAATCGTTGTAGGCCACCTCCATACACATGACGTTAAATTACTTGACATGGTCCATAGGAATTCCTCTCCCTTTGTATTTATCAAATTTGGGGATTTCAAAGCTGGGAAAGAATGGCACCATTATGATATTTCGATCAAATGGATATGGACATAGATTATGTTTATGGGGCTTCTTTGTCTTGCCCATTTGAAGGTCCTGCATTTCTTGGGATAGTGCCTTAAATTGTGATGCTAGATCATCTTGCAATTTTGGTGGAGGAATATATGTTGGGATAACAGATGAGTTGTATGTAGGATTTTGATATGATAAGGTGTTGTATGGGGTGTATGGTGGTATGAGATTGTATGAAGGTGATTGAGGTGTTGATGTATATTTTCCCAATGCGTTAGTATTGATGATGTTATGTTGAGGATTATAGTAGGAACCTGGTTTTTGTTGTTGTTGGACATACTACTGAGCTAGTAAGGCTTGCTATTGTTGTTGAGCCACTAGGGCTTATTGTTGGACCTGTTGTTGTTGTTGTTGTTGCACCACTGGGGCTTGTTTTTGGACCTATTGTTGTTGTTGTGCTAGTAAGGTTGCTTAATGGGCTTGATGTTATTGTTTTTCTAATAGGGCTTGTTGTTATTGTTGTTTTTGTTGTTGTTGCTATTGTTGTGCTGCTAGGGTTGCTTGCTTGTTGTTGTTGTTGGTATGTTGCTAGGGTTACTTGTTTTTGCTACTACTGGTGTGTTGCTAGGGTTGCTTATTGTTGTAGTGTTGCTAGGGATACTTCTTCTTGTTGTTGTTATGTTGTTAGGGTTGCTTCTTGTTGTTGTTGTTGGTGTGTTGCTAGGGTTGGTGTGTTTCTTGAGCTACTTGTTATTTCTATTGTTGTTGTTCTGCTAGGGATACTTCTTCTTGTTGTTGTTGTTGAATGGCTTGTTGATATGCTTATTGTGTTTGATGTAAAACTAAGACACGTTCTTGTACTATGGGATCAAGTTTTTGTTGGGACATATGTGATGGATTTTGAGCATTCATGTTCTGAGTGGGTAGTGGATTGGTGAAGAGTGGTTGGGGGTTCCAATGATTTAACATCCCTTGGGAGATAGTTGATTGAGGTGGAGGAATGTAATTTTGAGGTCCCATTTGATTTTTCATGGTAAGGGGGACCGTGGGAAATGATGAGGTTGTTGCCATTATATTTTGTGATGGTAAAGACACACTATGACCTTGAGTCCATCGATGGAAAATATTTCGTTGTCCTATGTCTTGAGGATTTTCTTGTGCTAGAGATGTAGACAAGGTATTACCTATTTTGATGGGATTCATGACCAAGGGATTGTTTTGAGATGGGTTGATAATGGATGGGATAGATATGTTTTATGAAACCAATGGTGCAGATGAACCAATTGGAGGATTGGATAGAGAGGTCCCTATTTGTGTTAAGGGTTGACTTTGTGTGAGAGTATTTCCTTTCCCTTTTAGATCTACTTGTGACACTTGGAACATGATACTTTCCGTGATGGTGGGCACACTTGTGGTACTCATGGGTATGGATGAAGAGGGGTTTCCTCAATATGTGGAGGTTGTTGTAGAGTAATGAAGTTCAAGAGCTTTATATGGTTGTTTAGGATCTTTGGGAATGGGAGGAGCACCAAAGGTAGGTGTCCAAGTGGTTGTTTGGGATGGAGGATTAGTATCGATGGTACCCACAAGTGTGCCACTTTCAAATGGGAGAGTTAGACCAAATTCCTTGGAAAGGCTAGGAGTTAATGTCTAATTTAGCCCTAGTGATGGAGTTGTGAAGCCTTGTTTTAAGTTTTGTGCAACAAATGATGGGGAAATTGGAGCTACATTTTCAAAGGCTTGATGTTCCATGATTTCTTCCCTAGTGAGTTCAAAGGGGTTGTTCATAATATCTTCAATCTCATATAGCCTTGATGGACACGATGGTTGTTGTGATGAGGTAACTTGACTTCTCGAATCGAATTCTAGAGGATTTGGATCACTTGAGGTGAATGTGACTTTGGTTTTCTCCACGATTCTCTTCCGTTGTGATCTTGTCTTTACCATAAATTTTGTGTCACCTATGGAAGAGTTGTGTTGAAATTTGTGATGTTTGAACTCTCTAGTTGACTCAAATCTAGGTAAAAGGGGTTCTCTAAGTCTTTTCAAAGCAGTGGTGATAATGGAGTATGAAAGGGTGGGTGATGTGGAGAGTGATCTTTGCAAAAAATTTGGGACAAAACTTTTGACTTGAGTTTCATGTTTTGATGTGAGGATATAGGATGTTCATGAACTTGTAAATATTTAGGGTAGACTCATAACCTTCAAGATAAACTAGTTCAAAGATGATAATTAACTCAACCAAAAGCATGGAAAAAGATACATTTCGCATACAAAGTAGCTAAGTCAAGGTTTGGTTTGACAGATGTTTAAGTCACAAAGTGTTGGTGTATACAATTTTTTTGCAAACTTTGGTGAAGTGAAGGATGAATTTGATGAAGGGGTGAATGAAGTGTTTGACTCAATGTTGACTTAAAGTGAACCTATGTTTTATAAGACCAAGGTAGTGAGAAACATGCTATACCTCTAAAGTTTTCAAATCCTATAGACCCAATGTTTTAGATAGGTTGATTATCATGAAAAAGACCTGGATTTTGAACGAAATAGAACATATACAAGTTTGGATTGTTCCTTGAAACATGTTTATAGAAGTTGTATACAACCTTGGTTATATTTTGGTAGAGTATCAAAATACGGTTTTTGATTGCTTTTGAACTACGATGCCTAAGTTTGAGGTGATGACCTATAGACCTTCTTTTGGTGATTTTGATTTTGTGTGAGATCATTTAGAAGAGTCTATGTCTATGTAAGAAAAGAGGATATTTATTGCCACACGGGTGGTGGTAATATGGGCCTTTCAGCCTCAATATCGGTTTGTTCCTCTTCTTTGTCTAAGATGTTTGTGACATTTCTCCAATGAGTGAGCATTTATTTTGTGTCAAAAGTAAAGCTCCTCAACCTACTAGTTATGTCGGTTTGTTCACCTTCAATAAGTTCAAAGTTCAGTTGAATGATAGTTGGTGTAAGATTAGGTTGTTCAATGGGAGCAATCAGTCTCCAAATAGTCATGTGGGGCTCAATTTGTCAAGTTTATCTTGCTTAAGTGAGTTTATTTTACCACAAACACTTGTCTCGATTATGTTTTCAAACTAAATATTTATGTCAAAAACATCATAACTTTCACAATGTCCATTTTGTGAGAATCATGAAGTTGAAGCCATAATTGCCTATGTTGTCTTGAAAAAATATGGATTGAGATATAAGTCAAGATATTTAGAAATCTCTAAAGATGGAAATCCTTAGGACAAGAAGTAATATCAAGGCTATTTCAAAAGGTATCCATATTTAGGCCAAAGTGTTTGAAATTTTGAGGAAGATAGTGAATGTTTGTTTTATAATGTTTTGGAACCAAGAAATGTATCAAACTGATTGACAATCATTTATTACCTAGGTTGAAATAGCCATACTTGTTGAGTCCCCACTTGGATTACTCCAAACACTAATACATTGTGAACAGTTAGAGATTTGGCGACACTGGCTCCCCTCCACGACACACACTTCTTGGGACCACCAAATCTCAAAATCCTTAAAATATGGAGATCAAAGGGATTTTTTTGTTTTAACAATGAATAGTAGAAATGTGGGACGACCTTAGAATGACCATTCTTGCACCATAAAGCATTAAGGATTTTTGGGAACTAAACAATGGTTCTTAGTAAGGGCTTTCATTCAAGGTGGCCATACATGTGGCAAGATTAGCTCAAGGTTATTTCAACAAAGAGGCATCCTAGTCTCTTCCTAAGAAGATATTTTAACGTATCACTCTAATACTAAGGGTGACACTTGTAGGTATGACATATCTGCAGATGTTGTTTGTGAATTTCATCACAAACACATTTTTATTTAGCAACTTGAAAGAGCTTGGCTTTAGCTCGTTACTGCTTGGGTCATTCCCTCCTTTTGAAGTGAGGAGGCATGCCCTCTAAAGATAAACAATAGCAAGTATGTTTGTAGTTTGATAATCCTAGTTTGCATGAAACAAGGAGAGAACACACACCATGCCTTTTCCCTACACTAGCAAGGTGTTCATTTTTAAACCAAATTGAAAGATGTGGGTGATTATACAAAATATCAAGGAATGTTTCTAATTCTCAAGATCACCGAGTGGTGCAAGATAATTGCATACACATTTAATAACAAAGTTGTAAATAAAAAAACACAACAAGAAATCATTAATTTTAATCCCTAAAGCTAAGATGACTTCATTTTATGCACCAAACAAAATGTTAAGTTGCCGTTTTCAATTTTAAAACCCAAAAGACAATGATAAAATGAGGGTTCAATTTTAGTCTTGTTTGAGTGTTCGCTTTAAACCCAAATGAAAATTAGTGAGCTCCTAGAGCATAAAGTAAAAAGCATAAGAAATTGGGATATAATTTCCTCAAACCGTCAAATGCTTGTTACAATCATAAAATCTTAAGATGAGAATGCTTCTTCACTTTAACTTCATGTCGTCCAATCCTACAAAACCTCATTAGCCTAAAAACCATAACAATGTTAGAGGCATGTTAGTACTTTAATGAAATGAAAAAATAAAAATTGATGTTGAAAAACGATCATTAAATTTCTTACCAGAGTTGGGCATCACTATTCACGATAGTGTCTCTCTGGTGAACTTGGGCATCACTCTGCAAAGAAACCAGTGATGCCGATAGCGTCACTATTTGATCGAGCGTCATCCTATGTAAATCTTCGATACCTCTAAAAATTATTCGCATCATCGTTTGTTTAATAAACATCGGTGAATTTAATAGGCATTTTTGTTTTAGATGAAGATAGCATCATTGTACGGCGATGCCCTGCAAAGGCATCGTTGAAATTATTTTGGGCATCCCTATATCCTGCAAAAGTCAGAAAAAATGGAATTCGAGATAGAAATTGATTAAATTTGATTGATTTTCCCTCCTTCTAGTGCTAGAATGTTGATCGAGGAGATTAGTATGGGACGATTATGCCCCATCCATGAAGAATCAAAGCATAAAAAAGCCACTAGAATCCAATCTAAATAGGATCAATCAATTGAAGTTAACTAGACATTGATTAAAAAAAAGCATCCTAAATTATGAAAATGTTTAAAATGTCTATTATAACCCATTCAAAAATTATCCCATTTTGGGAGTGGTGTCATGTTGATGTGGAACGATGACCCTTTCCCATGAGCTTGTTTCAATTGATTCTATTGAAGAGAATTGATGAAACAGTTGTGAGATGTGAATGAAAACATGATTTTAATCTAAATGAGCATGATGCAAAAGATAATATAACATGATTTTATGCTAAAATATGTAGATATGAAATTGCAAAGCTAATCTAAATGAGATTTAAACTAAAAATATTCAAACCCTAATTATCTAATTAGCTAAATGGATGCATTATGGAAGCCATTAATGGAAGATAAGCTATTGTACAACTAAAATGAACTAACATATGCTTAATGTGAGTTAAAAATGAGTGTGTGTGAGTGATTTCAACAACATAAGTTTTCTCTGAAAAAGCTGGATCCATTTGTCTCCAAATAGTGAATTATTTATAGGAAAGCATATGAGAAATGGAGGGTTGAGATTAAAAAAGCTAATCAATGGTCAAGGATGGAGGAAATTGGAGGCATGGATCATGGAGTCTCATCAACAAATGAGAATGCAAGATGAGATTTTAATCAAGGGTTCTCATTCCTTCCAGACAAGCACACTTTTGACATGTACAAGAGTTCAAAAGTTAACTTGCACAAGAAGTCACCAATTAACTTGTATATGAAGCTAAGTGAGAATATTCCCTTTTTAAATGATTGAGGGAGAGAGAATATTCTTTGGAATATGCTCGTGGGTGAGGAAAATGGATATTTTGCAAACTAAAGCAAAGTTTAATTGTGCAAAAAGGGAGGGAATATTCCCTTCCAAGGGGGAATTAGATTAGTTAATAATTGATAATTAAACAATGTTATATATGGAATTAGGGGGATTTAGAAAAATTAAATTGATATTCATTTAATAAATGATTTAATGAATGGGGGAAAGGTGAAATGACATTTAATTAAATAACTTAGGGTTAATAATGTAATATGATTTCTAGATTAAAACTATGTGCCAATTTATAATCCATAAATCATATTACATTACTACCATGGACTGTGGAAACTTCATGCTTTTAATTAACTTAGGGTTATTTAATTAAATAAGGAGATTTAGGGATTAAAGTAAATAGTTTGATTTATTTAATTTAATGAGAAGAAATGTTAGCTTCAAAGGGGGGAATTAAGCCGATTAAATCAATTAGGTTAATAGATGCAAATGATGCAATTAATTAAATAGCAAGGCTAATTTAATCAATTAAGCATAAAGAGGATGTGTTTTAGGAGGAAATTATGTTAGTATACCTGATTCAAGTGCATGATATCATCCAAGACATTTTTCAGTGTCTACACTATCAACCCAACAAGAATGGCTTGACACGACGATAGAAAGTTAAAAACTACTAAATGACTAAAATGGCAAGAAGAATACTTTAAATTGAGAAATAAAATAATGAGCAAGGGTGGTAGAAATCTAACTTACGATTAGTCCAACCTCCTGCAAGCTCCACACGAATGAAATACCTACACATAGAAGAATGGGGAAAAATGTTGGGGCTATTTTGGGGCTTACTGTAGTCAAATGCCCATTTTGGTATTCCCACCTCCACGAACAACTAGAATAGAAATGATAGAGAAAATATGATAAAGAAAGTATTGAAATGGAAGGTAATATGCCCTATGCTAACAAAAAGATGCTACCAAAACAATACAATGATGCTAAATGGATGGATATCACCTTCCAGCAAGATGCTCTCAAGGTATATCAAGGAAGATTTGAGCTCAGAAGCTCGTAGATGCCAATGTTTCCACAACAACTAGAGGAGTAAAACTAGTAGAGTATCAACTTGGAGCTTCAAAAATGGCAAGAATGTTGTGAAAAAAGTGTCTAGAGGTGAATGTGATCAAGAAGTGTGTAGAACTATCAAGAAGATGGATTGAATGAGGAAGATAGTGTTTTAAAGATGAAAGGGGAGCCAAAGGAACCGTTCGAGGTTGGTCAAGGGTGCAGGGACATTACGCTTTATCACCAATAGAAATTTGTACCACCTTTGTAGATTCCAGAGGTAGGAATCTTGTCAAGATGATAGTGCACCGCACAAACGTCGATGCACCGGACTTTCTTCCCCAACAAAAATTCCCCCATTGACACTACAAACAACTACCAAATGGATGGAGAGTGGACGAAGGACGTGGAATAGCGTCATCGGGTTTGATTTTTCAAAGGTAAGGGGTGTAAATGGGGAATTTTCTATGGGGTGAAAATTCACACCATTACAGTTAGGTAGGGATTAGGATTAATATTAGAGGACAAGTGGGAGAATATGGAGGATGGGACATTTGGAGAGAGAAAAATAGATATTAAATTATAATTAGATTTAATGCCTATTTTGAGGAAAGGTGATTTGGGGATTAAATCAAATAAATAAGGGTATTTATTCAATTTAATAGATGAATAGGGTAAGCGTAAATAATTAAAGATAATTATTTACTTTAGGCTATGATATAAGGATAATATAAGAAATAAATTAGGATGAGGGGATAATGAATAATTAAATTTTAATTAAATAATAGGATATTATTTAATTAATATAGAGGACATAAAATTGATCGAATTATGGCTAAATTGACCAAAAGAAAGTGGTCAATTTTTAGTGTCTACATTTTGCCCCTGCTTGAGATGGTGTTACAAAGTAACATCATTTCAAAGAAGATTAAAATATAGCACCTAGAAGGAGATGGTTAGATTAGGGAAGATGCCCCAGTCATTCAAAGGAGTGACTAGGAAGAAATATTATGGAAGTGAACATGAGGATTAGGATTAAGGATGCCCCCCAAAGAGGATAGATAGGTTTGGGAGAACATGGGTGTTACCTCAAAATGGATGAGAGGATTCAAGGATAAATGAATAATATGATGCAAGATGATGTATAGAAGGAAATATGTGAAGCTGAAAAGACAATGGAAGGAGGAGATGATAAGAAATCACAAAAGGATTCATAGACAAACATGATGTTGCCCTGTTCAATCTAAAAGCCAAGGTTGGTTAATGATGGATGAAGTGTTGTTGATGTGGGAACTATGTTGAATGCACAAGACAAATAAGAGGGGTGTGAATCAATTTTTCATTAAAACATCAAAACCCTCATTACGATGCATATCATCTTCATTAAACTTAATCTATTAGAATGATTTAGCATGAAATAAAATAATAGAAACTGAAACACATCAACACCATGCACAATAGAACACCATATTTATGTGGAAAAATCAAGAAGAGAAAACCACATTGAGGATTAGCTCACAATATAAATAATTGCAACACTAAATACAAAAGGATCACTTCCCAAAAGAAAGAAGGGCTCACTGCCAGATTACAAAAAAGAAGAAAGAATGTTGTTATAGTGAAAAATTCATCTCAATGTAATAGAAAAGTCCACCATAGCAACACCAATGCATTCATAGCTTCTCTAAATATTATAGACACCTTCTTCTTACTGCTTCTAGTAGCCTAACACATTAGAGCTCACACTTCACTTCTCAATTTTACACTTCACAACATTGCACTAGACATTATTCGCATCTTACTTATTTTCACACACATCCTCCATCAACCCAAAACTCATTTATACCATCTTCAACCTTGGAAACAATCTCCAAAGTCAACTATGCACCTCAACTATGCAAATTCATATTAGGTCAGCACCAAAACATTCCCTACTAGAAAGGAATGAAGGAGGAACACAACAAACCTTAACTCAGACCTAAATCCATACATACATGCCACACCACACATCCACAAGCACCAAAGAAAATTCACAATTAGTGTAAACACCCAGGTCGACTGAACCCGTGTAAACACCATTAAAAATTTAAGTACATGCTTCCTTTGATCCAAAGACAACTCACAGACAAAAAATATCACTTGAACACAATCTAGAATATTTCACAAACACCCTAAAATCCCAAAACTTCCTTCACAAAAATTTTCACCTGTAGAACATACTCATCTTCTACAACTAGTTAACCTTCTACAATTTGTAACTCATGAAACCAACCTTGCAAAGCACCAAACCATGAACATCTGCAACTAAAGATAGATATAAAATATATTAGTACACTTCCAAAACTATAAGACTAGAAACCAAATTGCTGAGAAATGTCGAGCAAAACCATTTCTCCCAGACAACACTACAATACACAATTCACACACTGGTGAACACAACATTCTCTACATAATGATCTAGAACAAGAAAATATGGATATAACACATATGAAAATCTCTGAGCAACATATCCAAACTGCATAAGCAGATATTTAACACAGAAGAAATGCGAAGCAACCAGAACACTACTCTGTAATATAAAATACCTCTTAACCATACTATTTCTTCTTTTATTCAAATTTTCTCAAAAGAACTTGGAAACAAAGAATTTTAAGCACATTCTCATCATCTGCAACACTTCCTTATCACCACTAAACTAACTATGAGGACTCTACAACCCCCACCACCATTCACACCACCTACCAAATGGTGGTAGAAGGAAAGGAATTTGACCTGTGCGTAATCATGAGGGAGCAGTTGTTGGAAAATATCTAGAAAATTAATAATTCCAAGTACCATTTTTGGCATGGTATGTTACTCATTTTTTTAATGTTTTATTTCCTAAATGAACTACCAAAATTTAAGGAGAAGGTATGGCAACTCAACAAAACCATAGTTACCCAAATCAAATATCACATGCGCCAATTCCCGAATCAACAATCTTACAAATCCAAGAGGTTCTTCAAAACCTTATAGGAAAAAATAAAATAGAAGGAAAGGGTTCCTTTCACATCCACACAAAAATACATCAACACCATAACATTCATGGTGGACAAGGACTTTACATACATGGAGACAATTGAACCTCGCATGGTCTGGATTTTGACACTATCATATGAAGTCTCTTCATAAGAGATAAATGCCTATGCAACAACCTTACTCTATTATCCAAAGGATACCTTCACAAAAAGGTTTATAACCTATAAAGAGGTGATGGATACAAATATAGGCTAGGAAGCCAAGGAGAACTTAGAGAAGAATAAAGATAAAAGAAATGGAACATACCAAAGGGAGAGTTTAAGTACTTTGCAGCTATTGTGGTGCAATCATAACTTCCTGAAAGAATATCAATAATTCCAACACCACTCCACTAGGGAAATCAAAAGTAACTTCAATTACCAACAATGTATCGCCCGAGGAAGCCACCACAAGCCTTGAAACAAACCAAACATGTGAGGCCTAAACAAAGGACCAATATGCAAATGACAGAGGAGGCAAAGGAAGTTGAGATATAAGAGATATCAAAAAAATAAGAAGAATAATTTGAGGAACCTATTCAAAAGAAGAAAAGAGGATGGCACACTCTGGTAACCCCTGCCCCAAATAAACCAAAGAAATCAGAGGTAACTCTAGCACCACTAGAGATAAATTTGGAGCAACAATTTCCCCCAAGGAACCTTGATAATTAATCAATGTATTGGCCACCTATAATGCCATCATTCACCATGGAATTCTACCATATCTCCTTGAAATTTATGAGGATTATAATGAAGAAAATAAATATATATTAATTCAAATTTTGGTGTGATATGTTAATCATTCCAATAAAGGCCTCCAAGAGGTAATAAAAGAATTTTTGAAAGAAATTAGGGAACAAATAATATAAAATAAGGGTAAGGCCCTAAAAAGGGATGAATAAATAAAGGATAAATAAATCTCCTCAATTAGCCCAAACATTATAGAGGAACACAAGAAAACCATAGAACAAGCACAAGCAAAAGAGTTCTGGACCAAACAATAGATTGATAAACTCATAGAAAATGATCCAGAGGACACAAAGGCCATCTAGAAGGAAAAAAAGGACACCACTTGGAAGTTCTATGAATATATGACTAAGGGCCAGAACCTAGTCTAGGGCCTGACTTCGAAGGATGACACTCCTAGAGAAACAGGGAATACCACAAGAAAGGATAGGAAAAGACAAGAAGAAAAGGTGGAGGACTCTGAAGGAGAAGAAGATAAGAACATGGAAGATTTTGGAGAAGTATCTACACCCTCTGATACTATCTCTGCAATCAAAAGATTCCTACACCAACAACAACAGATTCAACTGACACCATCCCTCAGCTACTACAAGTGCCATTGGTGGGGTCCCAAGTAAACTTATCTGGTATGTCACACTTACAGAAGATACAATTAGGGGACATTTTACATGCAACTGATTGAGAGGAATTATTGAATGAGCATGTCTAATGCACTAAAAAATTAAAGGATATGGTGCTCACACTATAGAATTCCATCCCCCATCTTCTATGGGATACTTTGCTCCCACTACTACAACAACTCAAGCAACTAGTGGATAGTTTGCAAGAAGATTTTACCTCCACCATGAATGACATTGCTAAAAAGGCCCAATAAGAGCCAACTAAAAAGAATACCAAGTAGTTCACTAAGATATGTGCTATCGCACACTCCCAGCTCAAACAACAAATCAAACAAACTAAAGACAACACAAAAGAGTAGGGTAATATATCAATTTTGCATACAATGGAAAAATACAACAAAGAACCTCCATAACTAGATAATTCAACTAGAAGACCATATCACACAAGTATCCTAAGATCCCCTACAAGACCCATCAGGAGCTACGAGGGATCGAATATAAAATCTCCACATTTAACTACAATAACTCCATACTCAAAGGGAGCTATTAAAAGAACATATAAAACAATTGAGGAAGTTAGTCAATAGTGAGTTGAAATTCCTACAACTCATTTTGAAGGAAGAAAAATAAATAATCACTACCTTTCAATTCCTACCACTCTTTGAGAGGCTGAACATATATTGACACAAATCCAAGGGAAAATATGTACACTCTTTCTAGCATGGGCATACTGGACAATGGCCCTGACTAGACTGAACATACAATACCGACATCTCCTTCCTAGCTAAGCATCATGTCTTGAGGAAAATAAATCATTTTAAAAGAGGGGATGATTTTGGCAGGTTAAGGGCAACAATAGAGCATATCACAGACTACCGGTAAAGATCTGTTGCACCAAGAAAAGGTACTAGCAATAGTTAGGAGTCATGTCCCTTCAATGGAATATGTATTTACATATGTACTTTAAATGATATACGAGATAGATGAGAACGTAGAAGAGATAATAGAAGGAAAATATAGATATCAAATTAAAGACTAAGACCTGCCTTTTGTACCTACTTATGATATAATATAAGGAGTTATAAGGATTATATATGTGTATCATGAATTTATGAATATTTTCTTTGATGTTATGATGTTATATGATATGCATGACCTATATATTAGTGTCACACATGCTTGTTTCTCTTACCATGTCCTCTGAGGTATAAACAAACTACATAAGGAGTGTCGGGGTATAGATCTTCGGTCTGTACTTTCCCCAAGGCTCCTCTCTTCCCCATGTGAATTTTTAATTCACTTTTATTCCTCTAAGGAATCTTCTCTTCCCCATGCAAAATTCTAGAACCTTTGACTTATCACATCACATGTGCCAAAGTCTTCTAGAATCTTTGACTTGTCACATCAATCACATGTGGTAAATTCCCACCTTTTTGGGAACCTTGTCTTATCCACTAGATTCTTCCAATCATGTGAATTTTTAATTCACTTTTATTCACACAAGATTCTCCTCTTCCCTATGTGATCATTGAGAGGTCACATCATCCCTTTCCCAAGGTACTTTTCCTTCATCCACATCATGTACCTTTCTTCCACCTCACTTCCACATCATCTCATCCTAAGCCATCTCACATTCCACATGTCAAGATGTGAGGGCTTGTGAGTCCTCAACTCACCATAGTCCTCAACTCAAATTTCTCTATAAATACCCCCTCCTTCCTCTCATTTTCAGGGATTATGCTTTTTTTACCAAACTCTTGCTACTTTTCCATTTGAACATTTCTTGCCTTCACCATAGCATTTGAATTCACCATTATCACATCCTCATTCACCTTTCATCCCACCTTGCATATTTTATCTCATTTATCATCCAAGGAGCATACAAAGCACACAATATCAAGGGCCAACCAAGGAATTTGTAGCACAAAGGTATAATCAATTATTGTCTTATTTCATCTTGTTTCCTTGCTTATCATTGGATGGAGAGATAGAATTAGGCGTTTGGCGAGGATGTGGGGATAGTGGATGTGAGATAACATGCATGGAGGGGTCCCTTTGTTGATCCTGAGGGATAGGGGGTGGATGAATGAAAGGATGAATAGGATAAGATGGAGGAGGTGATTTTGGAATATAAGGACCCAAAATAGACTGTGTATATGGAGGATGTGTGGCATTTGATGGAGGGATATAAGAACCCATAGTAGATGCAGGATGAGCAATGATGGATGGAGGGACATAAGGACCCAAAATGGATTTAGAGGATGAGGGAGGAATATGGACGGTTTTTTTGAGGTAATATGATGGAGGAGGGGGATGGCAGCAAATGACTTGGTAGAATGATGGGAAGTACCTCTTGTGCCTTTAGAAGAGGATCGTTTAGGATGTACAAAGGTTGTACCAACATCTTTGGAGTGGGAGTTTTGGGAGATATATCCAAGACCACATGTGCCTGGATGTTCCTTGACTTGGATGGGCTCTAAAGTACCTTGCTCATGAAGGCCCAAACCTTTTCCTTGATAGTTCATGTTCTTGAGCATATGATCTAGGGTAGGATGCTTATTCTTTTGGAAGCATGATGCGAGTCTGTTATTAGGTAAAGGAGGATGGGTGGTGCATATAATTTTTTTTTCTTCTGCAAGGATACCACCATGGATGAGCGTAATGTTACCAAGCTGATATAAAAGTGGTGTTGGGGTGACAGGGCTAGGTGGCGATGGAGGATCATGCAATGGTGACGAGGGGAGAGCAACATCAGGAGGAATGGGTGATAAAGGATCGAGAGAGGAATTAGATATTATGATAGGATTTGGATTTGTGGCAGTGGGTGATAAGGGCTCATAGGATGGAGTGATTAGATCTTGAGTGTAAAGGGGATCATGGGATGGAGTAGAGGAACTAGTGTGATCTTGAGATGGAGTAGATGGGGTGGTAGGGTGAGGAAAGGGATCATGAGATGGGGTGGATGGGATGGTAGGACTTGGATTTGGAGGAGGGGATATTCTTGTATGCTTTGGATCAATCCCTTGGCATGATTCATCCTGTGTGGGAGGCATGATAATGGATGAATGTTGGATGGACCCCGCAAGCGGGGGAGATGAAAGGATGGAGGATTCATGAAGTTCAAGGGAAGCAATATCGGTGATACTAGGAGTGGAAGGAATGGATGGGACTTGTGTGTCATCACTAGGAGTGGGAAGAGTGGATTGGACTTGTGGATTTGTGATGGATTGGAAGGATCTAGGTGTAGGAGGAGTCGATTGTATTCAGTTATCTTTGATAGGATCGGTAGATCTTGGAGTAGGAGATGGGGGCTCAATGGATTCGGAGGATGTGATGGTTTCGACGGTTTGAGTGGTGCTAGGGGTGGTAGCATCAATGATAGGTGTGGGATGGAGAGGGGTCTCATCACTAGTGACCATGGATGATAGAGTGGGATGGCATGGTTCCATGACTTCAAAAGGTGGAGTGGGGAATGTCTTCTTTGTCATAAGTCCTTGGACGAAATTTGGAAGGGATGTAGGATTAGGTGGGGTGATGGGAATGTATGGCGGTTTAGGGATGCTTGGAGGACTAGGATTATGGATTGGTGGATTAGGATTAGATAAGGGGATGAGAATGGATGGATGATTAAGATTAGGAATTGGTGTATTAGGGTTAGATGAGGGGATATGAATGGATGAAGGTTCAAGGATAGTTGGAGGACTAGGATTAGGGATTGGAGGATTAGATGAGTGGATGGGTGGATTAGGATTAGATGTAGAACTGGGAGGAGATAAAGGATTATGATTAGATGAGTGTATGGGATTGGATGGAGGATTAGGAGGAGATGGAGGATTAGGTGAGTGGATGGGTGGATTATGATTAGGATTAGAGGAATGAATGGGACTAGATGGAGGACTAGGTGGGTTATCTTTAGATGGATGATTAATATATAATGCGGTGAAACGGGGAGTGATGTAGGAGGATGCGAATGTTGGATTAGGTTGGGAAGATTGGGATGGTGAGTAATAGTAGGAAGATGTGGATGAAGGATTAGGATGGGGAGATTTGGAATTAATGTAAGGATATTGGGATTGGGGATTGTGATAGGAAAGTGTGGATGTTGGATTAGAATAGGAAGATTGAGGTGGTGGACCACCATAGGAAGACATGTATGGTGAGTTGGAATGGAAGGATAGGGATGATGGATGAGGATAAGGGGATTGAGATGGTGGATTAATATGAGAGGAATATTGGGATGGGGAATTGTAATAGGAATGTGTGAGTGTTTGATTAGGAGGGGAAGATTGTGATAGGTGATTAAGGTAGATATATTGGGATTGTTGATGATGATGAGGATAAGAGGATGTAGATGTTGGATAGGATAGAGGTTGAGAGGGGGGACATGATGAATATGTAGATGGTGAGGATGTTGGATATCCCTTGTCAAGGGTAGCATAAGAATTGTTAGTAGATGCGATTAAAGGAATGGTGGGATAGTTTGAAGGAGTAGTTGGAGAGAGCTTGCTAGAAATGATAGCATCAAGGGGATCTATATAACAATCTTCATGATCAACAAGATTTTTGTTATCATCATTAACGTAGTTAGGATTCCCCTTGACTACTATTATTGGTTGTGTGAGAGGGGGATAAGGATTCATGATGGATACAGATTAGCAGGAAAGAATAGATGATGGATAGAGAACTAGGATGAATTGGAAGTTCATATGGGGATTGGATGAAAGCTCAAATGGGATTGAATAAAAGCTTAGATTAGGATGATGGAATTAATGCTCAGATTAGAACTAGATTGGAGCCTAGATTGGGATCGGATCAGAGGATATGATAGGATAAGTTTGTTTTGGATTGGATGATGGATTAGGATTGGTTGATGGAAAGGATCCTAAACCCAATTCGAAAATCACCCTAGGTGACTTAATACGTTGGTTGCTCGGATTAAAGGACTGAACCAATGATCTCGACGTCAAATCCACCTTGAGATGGAAGGGGATTGATTTGGGCCAATGATGCTGAATTACGAACAAATATGCCTCAGGATAGAAGAAGATTGATTAGGTTGAAAACATTGATTGATATGTAGGATAACAATCAAACTTAACGCCTTGGTCAATTCGGGAGATAACTCTTAAAACAAGGTTTAATGGATTTCGTATTGAAAGATGATGAAGAATGGAAACTAAAGATTTCTTGATGGTTTTTATATGATGGGGGTGATGTCGAAGTGATCTTTTCAGAAAGTGCAAATGTTTAGGTCACACGTAGTGAAATGGTGAAATGAGTTCCCCTAGTCGTGAAATGAATAATGTGAATGGGAAATAAAAGTTTAGAAAGGTTAAATGGAGGCTTGAAATGGTCAAACGGATGTTTAGAAAGGTTAAATGGATGTTTGGAATGGTCAAACGGTCAAACAAAGACTTGAAATGGTCCAACGGGGCAAAATTGTCTGTTCAGGAGGGCATATCTGCCCCTCTACAACCAAACAATGAACCAGGGGGGAAATACGCACCTCTGCAACCAAAATAGTGAACTACAGGGGAAAATCCACCCCTCTGCAACCAAAATAGTGAACCAGGGGGGAAAATCCGCCCCTCTGCAATCAAAACAGTGAACTAGGAGGGCAAATCCGCCCCTCTGTAGTCAAAACAGTGAACCAGGAGGGCAAATCCACCCCTCTGCAGAAAACATCAACTTGGTTTGGATGAGAATGACTATGGAAAGGACTTTGAAATGACAATAATGAGGTTGACTTAAATTTTTTTTACTGGTTTCACACAAAAAGACACTTTAGATAAGCACAATCCTATGATTAGTGTCAAGGGTATGGCCAACAAAGGTCTTAATCTAGGATGCACAAGGTTTCTAGGGAGTCCTCAATATACTCTCGGTATGTGAGGCCCAAACCATGAACACCAACCCATAACAAGCGTGATTCGAGAAACCCAACGAGATATTGAAGGGCTTAGACCAACTCTTCACGTCTATCTAGGTATCACCCTAGCTTTGACGCTTAACCAGACATGATGTGACTGGATTGGGGTACAATTTTTTCTCTCCCCCTTTTTTATACCCCGCCAGTATGCATGGTTGGGATCATCCCTTAGGGTGATGAAATCCCCAAGCAAGTCCCTCTAAAAAGAAGGCACTAACCGTTTCCAACTACTCCCCAGGATCACACGAATTGCAAGGAGAAAGCGAAAAAAAACTAGTGCTCCCTTGGGTAACACAAAAATAGACACACCAAGAAATAAATTTTACTTGCCCCCTAATTAAACTATTTTCTTAGATGAAAACAACAAGAAAAAGTTGTAAACTTTGAAGAAACATATGGCCTTGCAAGCAAATGTTAGTTGTTTTATCCTTTGTTCCTTGTTGATTATGAAAGTATGCTTCCAAAACATGTTGTTTAGGGAAAATATGCCCCTCTGTAGTTAAAATAGTGAACCAAGAGAGAATATCCGCCCTTCTACAGTCAAAACAATGAACCAGGAGGGCATATTCGCCCTTCTGTAGTCAAAACAGTGAACTAGGAGGGCATATCTGCCCCTCTACAGTCAAAACAGTGAACCAGGAGGGAAAATTTTCCCCTCTACAGTCAAAACAATGAACCAATAGGGCATATCCACCCCTCTACAGTCAAAACAGTGAACCGGGAGAGCATATCTACCCCTGGTGCAGGAGCACCTAGAAAGCACACCTAGGAAACACTAGGCTTTAGACAATTTTGTTTTGATGTTATAAGGTCATGTTGACCAATGAAAATGAGGGAGTGGCTTACTAAAGGACCTTGGTCAGGAGCTATCAGGAGTGGAAGAGATTTGGAGTGTAGTCACTCATGTTGGTTAGTTTCTAGGAAATTGGCAAAGGTGGCAAAATGGAACATTTTGCACTTTTGCCACCTTTTTAACTACAATGTACGATCAAGGTGGGTGTAACCACTTTGGGGAAACCTATTTAAAGGTTTCCTTGACCTCTGTGAAAGGTTGGAAGGCATTACAAATTCTGTAGTTTGAAAATTTCATGAAAGACAAGTGAGGATAGTAGGAATAATTGCTAATATTTATGTGTTTGTGTTCTTAGTAGTGCATTAATGGCTTAACCAGGCCTTAGCACATGTGTGGAATGTAGTGTAGCTGATCTCTAAGTGTTGGTTGGTCTATAGTTAGCTGTTTCATCATTCTAATTGTTGATTTTTGTTCTCTAAGTTCTAGTTTCTTGGTTATTCTGCCTGGCAAGCTGTAACAAATGGAGACCTAGACCACCTTTCCCCTGTACCTGGTGTATGGGCTCTTGGAAATAGTGGCTAGGATCCATTCCTATATTTTTATTAGGGTTAGGAGTCATTAGGAGGCAAGCAAGCATGAAAGAAAACCTTTCCTAGGCGAGCAAAACAGTGCCCGGCTAGGGAATCCTAGAGGTGAAAATCACCTAACTTGCAGGGGAGACCTCTCCATGGAAATTCTCGTGGTAGAAAGGTGGAGGAAGGCCATATAGTGGTCTGGTAGCTGGTAAGAGGCTTCATCAATCGATTTGGTGGAAGAACTGTTTAACAGTCCAACCGGGTGGCCAAGAAATGAAGAAAAACCCTACATTTTGCTAAATTTGGTGAAGTAACCTATGTACGGCTAGACCAGGCATAAGACCTTGGAAATCCTGAAGAGGTTGGTATTAGGACCATAAATCCATAGGGTAGATTTTGGGTTCTTTGGGAAAGTGGTAAGAAACTTCCATCTTTCTCGGGTTAGTAGGGCTAGAAGGGGCTCTAGGCTTGTAGCCTTTTTAACCCTAAGTGAGGGTTTGGAGGGAGTGATGGAGAAATGGAGTCTAATGGTTGTTCAAGAAACCTAATAGGATGCTAGGAAGCATGATAGCACATCTGTACACCCCTGCAAGAATCTAGTTGAGTGTTGTGTGTGATTGTTCTTTAGGGATGATTAAGGATAAAGGAGAAACAAAGGCAAAGCACCAAGGTTTGGTTGTGTTGTGTGACATGGATGAAAGTGGGGATGGCCAATAGAACTAGGGGTATCTGCATTTGAGTCAGGACCTATAGGTTGAGTTGGTGGAGAGAGCCACCAAAGGGAATTGCCAAGGTGAGACCCGGAGCATGGAACAATGAGTGTTCCATCCATTCCCCCTTACACCAGATTGGTATCAGAGCAAGTGAAAGGTTTGGGATAGTGAATTGTATGTTAGAGGTTGAATCAAGTGGTTCCAAAACCATGGTGACCAATGCTGAATTGGCAAGAAACCTGACAGAGCAACAAGAGAAAAATAGGCAACTGGAAGAGGCAGTTGAAGTGATGAAACAAAGGTTAGAAGAAGTGGTAGAAGCTGCAGGCAAAATGAAGGTATAGCTAGCAGTGGTTAGAGACAAGGGTGAAGATCAAGTTGAGGAGGACATTGAACTAGACCCTAATCCTCCACTGAAGGAGGAACCCTTCCTCAAGGCATTGAAGGCTTTGAGTGGTAAAGGATTAGAAGGCATTCCTATCTTTACAGGTAGAATGGATGCTGAGTTGGCTATGGAGTGGATAGAAGGAATGGAGAATCACTTTGAGTGTGATGGAGTGACTGAGGCATAGAAGGTGAAGATAGCTAAATCAAGATTAAGGGGACAAGCACTAACTTGGTGGAAGTTCCTACGAGAAGAAAGAGAGAATGAGGGTAAGAAGCCCATTGGAAGTTGGAAAGCCATGGTGGCTAAAGTGAAGGAGTATTATCTACCTGAAGACTATGAGGTCCAATTATATAAGAAGAGGAAAAAGCTTAGGCAAAGAGACCTAGATGTAGCTGCATACATAGAGGAGTTTCAAAAGCTAAGCCTTAGATCTAGGGTGCAAGAAGTGGAAAGCATCAAGGTGGCGAGGTATCTAAATGGGCTCAAATGGAACATCCAAGAAGAAATGAGTCTTTTTACCCTGACCAACCTCCATAGTTGTTTTAAAATGGCTTTCAAGGTGGAGGAGAAGTTGAAAAAGAAACAAGACTCTAACTCTAAAGGCAAAGGCAAAGGCAGGGATCAAAGAGATCAAAGAGATCAAAGAGGACAGCGAGGTGGCTACCAAGGTAGAGGCAATGACCAAAGAAACCAAGGAGAGTTTAAATCCATAGATCATGGAAATGAAACACCTTCTAGAGGAGGGTATAATAGAGGTAGAGGTTCTCAAGGAGGATCTAATAGAGGAAGAGGAGCAGGCAAGAGCAATTCATACTTTGCAAACATGAAGTGCTACCATTGTGGTCAAGTTGGACATCCAGCTTATAGGTGCCCGGAGAAAGCATCCTCATCAAGTAATGAGAAGAGAGTGGCTTATGTACAAGAGGACACCATGAGTCCTAAGGCAATTGAGATCAGTCATATTGAATCTGAGATGGGAGAGAGTCTGATGTTTAGAAGAGTCTTGATTAGACAACCGGTCAAAGAAGAACCAAAACAAAGGAGAGCTCTATTTGTTGATGTTATAGAAGCTTAGGGCTGCACTTCCTTTGCATGAATTCCAAGGAAAAGAGCATGAATTAAATAAGTAGCCTTCAGCTATTTAATTCATGACTATAACATTTATTAAATGGAGAGGGCCGACCCTTTAATGGTTCACGTGCCTTGAGTATTACATGGGCCGACCTTAGTTGGAAATTGTTATTTATTATATTACTTGAGAAGGCCGACCTACCTTGAAGAGGCGCCTCTCTTATATATATACAAGTTCTTCTCTTGGCATTATAACAACAAGTTCATTCAAGTTAATTCACATTTCCTACAATAGTCCTTCAGTAGTTTGCATTTGAGCAGGAGTGTATCATCTTGTAGCAGCAGACCTATTTCAAGGAAGCACAAGTATATTCACAAGTTAGAGCAGACTTATGTAGCAGATCATTATCAGCAGCAGACCGAATTCAAGGGAAACATATTCGTTTGTATCACTGCATCTAGGAGAGGTGCTATTATTCATTATATCAAATTCGGCCATTGTTGGGCCTATATTGTAAAGCAGATTTCTGCTCTTGTGCTACTTTATATAAGAGATTCATTTGCTGGGTTTTTCTCCCTCAAGAGGAGGGTTTTCCCAAGGTATCTTGTTGTGTTCATTGTCTTATGTGTTGCAATATTTCTAAGTGCTTTCATTGTTTAATCTGATCTAAGAAACACTAACATGGTATCAAAGCGGGTGTGAAAAAGATCGTGATCAGATTTAGTTTGCTACACTCACGTCATTCTTTTTCAGTCTATCTTCTAAATTTATCAAGATGGTGAACGGTCTGAAAATTGAGGATAGACTCGAAGAAATTTTGAACTACACATCATGGAGGTTTAGGATCATGCTCACATTGGAAGAGAATGATTTGGCTAAGTTTGCGAAAACAAAAGTTCCCAAACCTGAGGAGGAAGAAGAAAAGTTGCAGTGGAGGAAGAAAGATACTAGGGCAAAGAAAGTGTTGCTTGATTCAGTCAAAGATAATATTGTTCCGATTGTCTTTAAGTTGGATACTACAAGGGAGATGTTCAAAACATTGGAAGAGATGTACGAAATCAACAACACCAGTCGTGCCCTAACCTTGAAGCAACAACTACTTCACATTAAGATGGCGGAAGAAGAGTTTGTCATCACCTACTTCATGAAGATTTCCGAATTGAGAGATAAAATCTCTACCATTGGTCACATTGTTGATGACAAGGATTTGACCATGTTGGCTCTTAATGGTCTTCCTTCATCTTGGGAGTCGTTTATTCAAGGAATCAGTGCAAGATCTAAACTTCCCAAGTTTGATCGATTGAGGATTGACTGCATTCAAGAGGAGTCGAGACTAATGGCAAGGGGCATTGGTCAAAGTTCAAATAATGAAGATTTACATGTTCTCACCTCTCATTCATCGAAGAAAGGAAAAGTTTGGAAGAAAGGATTCTTTAAGAGGAATCGAGATAATGGGTCAGACGGTGCTCCTGCATTCAAGAAGAAGTGGGACCTCTCTCGTGTTCAATGCTTTAGATGTGACAAATTTGGTCACTATGCGAAGGATCGTCCTACTAGGCCTAATCAACATGTTTCATTTGCGGATGTGATTGAGACCTCTCCCCAAAATGATTCTAGTGAATTTCTACTCTAGTCATGGGCCTATGTTCAAGCTATGAAGGTTGTGTACTAAGCGCAAGAGCAATGTATCATACTGTGTCCACCATTCATAATATTTAAGAGATAAGTATTCTTTGTTTCTTTTGATTGTATTTACTATTCTAGGCTAAAATTCAATTTGTTGAGTTGTGCAAATCTAACATTTTTAACTTAGGATTATGTGTGACCAGTAAATAGTGATCACTGTGATAAGATTCTTTAGATTTATTCATTGCAAGTAGTATCATGCTAAATTGTAAAGATTGTCTTTTGAGATTAACTCTTCCGAGAAATTGAAAGAAAGACATGTCATGATTGATGAATTAATTATCTATTACTCTCGAGATTTTGAAGTATTGCATGGTTGAATAAAGTTCATGAATTATTTTGTAGCCACTAATTCATGCTATTGAGATAGTCAATCATGTATGCTCCTAGTTATGGTATGTCTATTTGAGCTAGTTGAGTTCCATGAACTATGAGTAATCTCTTGTTAATGATTTTAGGATAAATCAAGAAGCATAAGAGATTGCTTTCAAGAAGAGATTGATGCATCCTATAGGTTGAAGGTTGGAGACTCTACTTGTAGCTATGAGACTAAGTGAATGGTTGAAGACATCTATTCGAAGAGGAAGAATTAACCTTAAGAGGGAGTTCTATGACTCACTAAGAATAAGTAAACGTTGGAGTGTTGCAAGGCCGAATGCTAAATTGTTGAAGTACCTATTCAGCAGTTGAGTTATGAATTGCTCAAGTCAAGTCAACCTAAATTGGTAGCTTCACAAACCTATTCAGAATAGAGTGATCTGAGATGCAGTCGAAGAGGACAACCTTAAATCTCTACAGAGGTGTGCGTTGGAAACCATTTCTCTAAGGCAAGCATTACAAGAAATGAGGACAAGTGGTTGATGCAAGTGATTGAAGATTTAGAGGGAGCCTAATGAACCTAAAGAACTTGGTTGTATTGCTTTGATGTTGTTTCAGTTGAGGTATATCAACACTGATGAGCAGATGGTAGTCATTCTCATCAAGCATTTTTGGGATAATGGTTGTGTACCTTCGAGACAAGCTTGATATGGTGAAGAATGAAGTCCTTGCTGAGAGGGAGTCTTAGTATCAGTGTTCCTTTGTTTAATGAGTTCTTCTTTGAGAGAAGTTCGAGGTGAAATCCCTTGATAATGCATTTCTCTATTGAGAGAGATTTGAGTTATAAGCCCTTGATAATGCATTTCTCTATTGAGAGATATTTGAGGTGTAAGCCCTTGATAATGCATTTCTCTATTGAGAGAGATTTGAGGTGTAAGCCCTTGATAATACATTTCTCTATTGAGAGAGATTTGAGGTGCAAGTCCTTGATAATACATTTCTCTATTGAGAGAGATTTGAGGTGCAAGTCCTTGGTAATGCATTTCTCTTCGAGATTTGAGGTGAAAGCCCTTGTTTCCACCCTCTGGGAGAGCCATGGTGGATGTCATGTGTGTGACTCCATGACAGCATCATGTGAGGGAATCCGTGATGATTTATTTGTGCTTGTGTATCACCCTCTGGGAGAGCCATGGTGAAAGTCACATTGAGGTGACAACATCACATTAAGTGATGAGCACTTGTTCATACCATCTATAGAGGTAGCCATAATGGTTGATATCACAATGAGGTGATATTCTATTTTGTTTTCATTCTGATATGATGTGTCTTGTGTAGGTGGAAGTTCATCCCTAGCTGAGAGGGAGTGTTGATGTTATAGCAGCTTAGGGCTGCACTTCCTTTGCATGAATTCCAAGGAGAAGAGCATGAATTAAATAAGTAGCCTTCGGCTATTTAATTCATGACTATAACATTTATTAAATGGAGAGGGCCGACCCTTTAATGGTTCACATGCCTTGAGTATTACATGGGCCGACTTTAGTTGGAAATTGTTATTTATTATATTACTTGAGAAGGCCGACCTACCTTGAAGAGGCGCCTCTCTTTTATATATACAAGGTCTTCTCTTGGCATTATAACAACAAGTTCATTCAAGTTAATTCACATTTCCTATAGCACTCCTTCAGCAGTTCGCATTTGAGCAGGAGTGTATCATCTTGTAGCAGCAGACCTATTCAAGGAAGCACAAGTATATTCACAAGTTAGAGCAGACTTATGTAGCAGATCATTATCAGCAGCAGACTGAATTCGAGGGAAACATATTTGTTTGTATCACTGCATCTAGGAGAGGTGCTATTATTCATTATATCAAATTCAGCCATTGCTGGGCCTGTATTGTAAAGCAAATTTCTGCTCTTGTGCTACTTTATATAAGAGATTCATTTGTTGGGTTTTTCTCCCTCAAGAGGAGGGTTTTCCCAGGGTATCTTGTTGTGTTCATTGTCTTATGTGTTGCAATATTTCTAAGTGCTTTCATTGTTTAATCTGATTTAAGAAACACTAACACTATTCAGGGTAAGGTGCAAGATACTTGGTAAAGTATGCAAGGTCATAGTAGACTCAAGTTCAACAGATAATATTATCTCAGAGGAGGCAGTAATAAAACTGAAATTGAAGAAGGTACCCCACACTAACCCCTACAAGGTCACATGGCTAAACAAAGGGCAAAGTGTTTTAGTGAATGAGCAAGTAACGGTGGAATTTTCCATTGGAGGGTACAAGGACAAGTTAGTTTGTGATGTCTTACCCATGGATGCATGTCATCTACTGTTGGGTAGACCATGGGAATATGACAAGAGTATTGTGTATGATGGAAAAGAGAATACAATCTCATTTAAGAAGGATGGAAGGACTTTTAAATTGTAGTCACTGTCAGAGGAGGATGAAGGACAGTCAAAGACACCAAGTGTGCTACTAAGTAGTGGAAAAGAGTTCCTCAAAACCCTACATGAAGGTGGAGAAGGATATGTAGTTCTATTGCAAACCAAAGAGGAAGATAAGATTGAAAAACCAGTCATACCCGAAGCAATCCAGAATTTGCTTGAAAAATATAAAGATATAGTAAGTGATGGTACACCTGCAACTTTACCTCCTAAAAGGTCTATAAGTCACCAAATTGACTTCATACCTGGAGCATCATTACCTAACAAAGCAGCATATAAGCTTACACCAGATCAGAATCTAGAGGTAGCTAGACAAGTGTAAGAGTTGTTGGATCAAAAATTGATTCAAAAGAGCATCAGTCCATGTGTAGTACCAGTAGTTTTGGCAACCAAGAAGGGAGGAAAATGGAGGTTATGTACTGATTCTAGAGCAATAAATAGGATCACAATTAGGTATAGGTTCCCTATTCCTAGAATTGAAGATCTAATGGATTGTCTTCGAGGAGCTCAATACTACACCAAATTGGATCTCAAAAGTGGATACCATCAGATCAGAATTAAGGATGGTGATGAGTGGAAGACAACATTCAAGACAACAAATGGATTATATGAGTGCAGAGTTATGCCATTTTGCCTTTCCAATGCACCTAGCACATTCATGATGCTCATGAATGAAGTGCTCAAAGATTTCACAGGAGTATTTGTGGTGGTATACCTTGATGACATCCTCATATTCAGCAAGACAGTAGAAGAGCATTTAAAACATGTGGAGTTGGTTCTTAGAAGGTTGCAAGAGGAGAAGTTGGCAATCAATCTAGAGAAGTGTGAGTTCTTTAAGCAAGAGCTTGTATATTTGGGATTTGTAGTGTCCAAAGGATCATTGAAGATGGATCCAAGCAAGGTGGAAGCAATACTAAATTGGCCTACACCAACAACAGGGACTGAGGTAAGAAGTTTCCATGGATTGGCTCAATTCTATAGAAAATTCATAAGGAACTTTAGTGGAATATGTGCACTAGTTCTAGAGACAATCAAGGGTGGTTTGAAAACCAAGTTTGTGTGGACTCAAGCAGCTGAGAGAGGGTTTGAGAAACTAAAACAAGAAGTGGAAACTCAACCCATACTCTTATTACCTAGTTTTGACAAATTTTTCACTGTTGAGTGTGATGCAAGTGGAGTGGTAGTTGGAGGAGTGTTAAGTCAAGAGGGCAGGCCTATAGCCTTCTTTAGTGAGAAGCTCAATGAAGCAAAGAAGAAATACTCAACCTATGACTTAGAAATTTATGCTTTGGTTCAGTCACTTAGGAAATGGAGGCATTACCTTCTACCTAAGGAGTTTGTAGTCTTTACAGACAACCAAGCACTCAGCTATATGAATACCCAAGAGAAGTTGAGCAATAGACACTTGAAGTGGATGGAATAAATCCAAGCTTTTACCTTCACCATCAAACACAAGAAGGGCCAAATGAATAAGGTAGTAGATGCATTGAGTAGGAGGTTGTTGACAGTACAAGAGATAAAAGTGAAGAGCATAGGGATTGAAAGCTTTAAAGATCTCTATGGAGAGGATGAAGAATTCTCAGAAGCCTATAAGGTATGTGTTGAATTTGAGAATCATTTTCATAGTCAATATGCTGAGTATACATTGCAAAGTGGATTTTTGTTTAAAGGAAATCAGTTGTGTGTTCCTAAAGGGTCAATGAGGGAAAACCTCATTCAAGAGAAGCATAATGGCAGTCTTAGTGGCCATTTTGGCATCAATAAGACATTAGAGTTAGTTCAAAGGTTCTATTATTGGCCTAAATTGGCAAGAGATGTTAGAAAGTATGTGGAACAATGTGTTGTATGTATGAAAGCTAAGGGAGGAGCTAGTAATGCTGGTCTTTATCAACCCCTACCCATTCCTAACAGACCATGGGAGTGTGTGAGCATGGATTTTTTGGTCGGCCTTCCTAAGACCAAGACTGGTTTTGACAGTGTGTATGTAGTAGTGGACAGATTTAGCAAAATGAGCCACTTTATTCCTTGTAAAACTACTCATGATGCTAGCTACATAGCTCATCTCTTCTTCAAGGAGGTTGTAAGGATTCATGGCTTACCTTTAAGCATTGTTTCAGATAGGGATGCTAAATTCATGAGTCACTTTTGGAAGACTCTATGGAATAGATTGGGTACCAACCTATCTTTTGGATCAACCTACCATCCTCAGACCGATGGCCAAACAGAGGTGGTCAAAAAGGTGCTAGGTAACCTACTGAGGTGTCTAACAAAGGAATATGGATAGACATGGGATATGGTAATCTCACAGGCTAAGTATGCCTATAATGATAGTGTCAACCGGA
This sequence comes from Sequoiadendron giganteum, assembly GCA_007115665.2. Classification (NCBI taxonomy): domain Eukaryota; kingdom Viridiplantae; phylum Streptophyta; class Pinopsida; order Cupressales; family Cupressaceae; genus Sequoiadendron; species Sequoiadendron giganteum. The sequence goes on from CM021105.1 coordinate 89,020,960, forward strand.
CTACAGGGAAGAGTCCTTTTGAGGTTGTGTATGGAATGCACCCAAGAGGCATATGTGAGCTCAGTGATCTAGGAACCATGGAGAATAAGAGTGGACAAGCTAAAGACTTCACTCAAACCATGAAGGAGATTCAGGAGCAGGTAAAGAGGACAGTCACCGAGGCTACTCAAAAATTGAAGGATAAAGTAGACATGTCAAGAAAAGATGTGCAATTTGCAGAAGGAGACTTTGTCATGGTTCACCTTAACAAATCAAGGTTGCAGAAGGGAATGGCAACCAAGTTGTAAATGAAAAGAGTAGGACCATGCAAGATATTAGCTAAGTATGGGAAGAATGCCTACAAGGTGGAGTTACCTTCTGACTTGGGAATTTCACCAGTTTAATGTTGCAGATTTGATCAAGTACAAGGGTCCAATCCAAGAGATGGATCAAAATAGTAGAGAGGTTTTCCAAGATGTCAATAAAATAGCACTACCTATTCCAGTTAAGCTTCAGGCAGAAAATATCTTACAATCAAGAGTGCAAAAGTCTACAAGAAAGAAAGTGTACATGGAACACCTTATCAAATGGAAGAACAAGCCTGAATCTGAGGCTACATGGGCACAAGAGGATCAGTTTCAGAAGAATGGCATAGAGATGTCACTCATCTCTCCTTCTTTTCCTTAGTGTTTGGCTGAGAGGGGGGGAGAATGGTGCAGGAGCACCTAGAAAGCACACCTAGGAAACACTAGGCTTTAGACAATTTTGTTTAGATGTTATAAGGTCATGTTGAACAATGCAAATGAGGGAGTGGCTTACTAAAGGACCTTGGTCAGGAGCTATCAGGAGCTATCTGGAGTTATCAAGAGTGGAAGAGATTTGGAGTGTAGTCACTCATGTTGGTTAGTTTCTAGGAAATTGGCAAAGGTGGCAAAATGGAACATTTTGCACTTTTGCCACCTTTGTAACTACAATGTACGATCAAGGTGGGTGTAACCACTTTGGGGAAACCTATTTAAAGGTTGCCTCAACCTGTGTGAAAGGTTGGAAGGCATTACAAATTATGTAGTTTGAAAATTTCATGAAAGACAAGTGAGGACAATAGGAATAATTGCTAATATTTCTGTGTTTGTGTTCTTAGCAGTGCATTAATGGCTTAACTAGGCCTTAGCACACATGTGGAATGTAGTGTAGCTGATCTCTAAGTGTTGGTTGGTCAATAGTTAGCTGTTCCATCATTCTAATTGTTGATTTTTGTTCTCTAAGTTCTAGTTTAGTGGTTATTCTGCCTAGAAAGCTATAACAAATGGAGACCTAAACCACCTTTCCCCTGTACCTGGTGTATGGGCTCTTGGAAATAGTGGCTAGGCTCCATGCCTATATTTTTAGTAGGGTTAGGAGTCATTAGGAGGAAAGCAAGAATGAAAGAAAACCTTTCCTAGGCAAGCAAAATAGTGCCCGGCTAGGGAAGCCTAGAGGTGAAAATCACCTAACTTGCAGGGGAGACCTCTCCATGGAAATTCCCATGGTAGAAAGGTGGAGGAAGGCCATATATTGGTTTGGTAGCTGGTAAGAGGCTTCATCAATCGATTTGGTGGAAGAACTCTTTAACAGTCCAACCAGGTGGCCAAGAAATGAAGAAAAACCCTACATTTTGCTAAATTTGGTGAAGTAACCTGTGTACGGATAGACCAGGCATAAGACCTTGGAAATCCTGAAGAGGTTGCTATCAGGACCATGAATCCATAGGGTAGATTTTGGGTTCTTTGGGAAAGTGGTAAGAAACTTCCATCTTTCTCGGGTTAGGAGGGCTAGAAGGGGCTCTAGGCTTGTAGCCTTTTTAACCCTAAGTGAGGGTTTGGAGGGAGCGATGGAGAAATGGAGTCAAATGGTTGTTCAAGAAACCTAATAGGATGCTAGGAAGCATGATAGCACATCTGTACACCCTTGCAAGAATCTAGTTGAGTGTTGTGTGTGATTGGCATTTAGGGATGATTAAGGATCAAGGAGAAACAGAGGCAAAGAACCAAGGTTTGGTTGTGTTGTGTGACATGGATGGAAGTGGGGATGGCTAGTAGAACCAGGGGTATTTGCATTTGAGTCAGGACCTATAGGTTGAGTTGGTGGAGAAAGCCACCAAAGGGAACTGCTAAGGTGAGACCCGGAGCATGGAACAGTGAGTGTTCCATCCATTCCCCCTTACACCAGCCCCTTTGCAGTGAAGATGTTAGAAAACAGTGAAGAATAGGGCAAATATTAGCAAGAAATCTAGTTGTACCCTCAAACAAACAAGGTTAGGGGGTTATAACCTCAAAACAACAAAAAACTAAGACAAAAATGAAGCTAAAATGCCCATTTTTACCTTGCAAAATGTGTTGTTTAGGGAAAATCCACCCCTCTATAGTCAAAACACTGAACCAAGAGGGAAAATCCACCCCTTTGTAGTCAAAATAGTGAACCAAAAGGGAAAATCCACCCTTTTGTAGTCAAAACAATGAACCAGGAGGGCATATTCGCCTCTCTGCAGTCAAAACAATGAACCAGGAGGGCATATCCACCCCTCTACGGGGAAAATCCACCCCTCTACGACCTGGACCTACAAAAAACTCAACAACAACAAACATGAAATAAAGGGACCCATTTTTGGGTCCCATTGGGCATGCCAGAAATGTGATCCCCTAAAATATTTTTCCTTATTATAATTATGCAAAATAAACTAATAATGCAATAAAATGAAGAACACAAAGAGTACACCTCAAGATTAGCCTAAAGAATGATAAGCAAGGAAACAAGATGAAATAAGACTAACTGATTATACCTTTGTGCTGCAAATTCTTTGGTTGGCCCTTGATATTGTGTGCTTTGTATGCTCCTTGGACATCCTCCATCTCCAAAATCTGTTTTGGGTCCTTATGTCCCAAAGTCACTATCCCAACGCCTCCAGTCTCACCACATTCTCCATCCATCAACCCTCCTCTCATTTCACATCCACCACATGTGCCAATGTTGGTCCTGAACACCTTCGCTTATCACATATCCACTCCATCATTCCATCCATACACTTTCCAACACCCCATCCACTATCCCCCTATCTTCCCCATCCAATCCCTTTGATTCATCCTCTTGCATAATCCATTTCTCGTAATAAGTTTGTACCAACATCCAGTGGTCACTTTACACATGGACTCTTATTACCTCATATAGACCTTGATGCTTGAGTCCTTCATCCATTCACTTTATCATATGTCTTCCAAATCCATCTATCCATTTACGATAGAGTCCTTGGAGACATTGTCCATCCATTCCTCCAAGTCAACCTTTTCTTCCCTCCTCCTTCCCATCCTTATCTCCCCATCCCTTTACCCATCCAATACCCATCCCTCTATATAAACATCCCACCCATCTCCCTATCCTTATCCTCTTGCCAACTCCTTATCCCTTTGTCCATCCATCCTAGCTTCTTTTTATCTCTCCATCATTATCAATCCATCCATCTCACTCTATTTATCCCTTTTTTGTTTGTCTCCATCCTCCCTCCTACTTCCCCCTGCCCTAGAACGACTCTTCCCTCGACCTGCGAGGTGGACCCGCCCTGTATCGGGGTGAATACACCCCTAGTCATAGAGCGGACCCACCCTTGGCCATAGGGCAGACCCGCCCCGGGCTGGGGTGGACACGTCTTGCACTAGGGTGGACCCCCCCCCACATTGGGGTGGACTCGCCCTACGTCAGGGTGGACTCACCCTCGGCCGAGGTGGACACGCTCTGTGCCAGGGAAAACTAGCCCCGTGCTGGGGTGGATCCACCCCTGGTCGGGGCAGACCCACCCTGCGCCGGGGCGGACACCCCCTATGTTGGGGTGGACCTACCCTCGACCGAGGCAGACACGCCCTGCACCGAGGGGACCTGCCCTTGGTCTCGGGGTAGACCCACCCTGCCCTAAGTCGAACCCGCCCCACCCCAAGGTGGACATGCCCCAAGCCTTGAGGTAGACACTCCCCACCATGGGGAAACCTGTCCCTACAATGGGATGGATTCATCCCTCCCAAGTAGCACTACCCCTCTTTGTCTATCTAGCTCCCAATCTCAAATTCTTGCCCCTACCTATTTTAGCTGTCCCTTTATCTAAACGTCCCACCCATCTCCCTATCATTATAATCCATTCCCTCCTTACAAATCATTATCCTTCTATCCACCTATCCTAGCATCCATCCATCCATTTACCTCTATTTTCCTCCTATCTCCTAATCCCTTGTCATTGGTATATAGCTATAGACTACCCCTCATGAAATCCACTGCCAGTCATCTCACCATCATCGTTCCTATCTATTTCTCACATATTTCTAATATCCTCTCAATCTTCACCCCTCATCTATCCACCATCTATCCTCCTATCCAAGCATCTTTCTATCTCCCCATCTTTATCCCTTAATCCATTTATCTATATTTTCCTCCTATCTCCTAATCCCTTATCATTGATATATAGCTATAGGCTAACCCTCATGAAATCCAATGCCATTCATATCACTATCATCCATCCTCTCTATTCATCACATCTATCCCATATCCTATCACTCTTCATCATTCATCGATCCATCATTTTCTCCTCACAATTCATCTTTTGTTGATTTGGATAACTATCCCATCCCCGAGCTTCACATAATACATATCTTACACATATCCACCATCCTATCTGCATGGCCTAACCTGGCTCATCATATCAAATCTATCCTTTTATCATGGTCATCTCATCATCCCTATCTGTTGTCTGTCGTTGGTCTTGTGTTGAACTACGTTTCCCCTGCACTTTCACGTAGGCAAGGTCGATCATTTAATCCACCCTCGGGGCTCTGTCTTCTGTCTATCTTGTCATCCTCCCTCATCTGTCTTTAGCCTTGTATTGAACTACATTGCCCCTGTGATTTCATGTAGGCAAGGGTAAATCATTTCATCTGCCCCTAGGGTATTTGTCTGGTCTGCGTCCTCCATCATGATCTCCATTATCCTCTTTCTGCTTTTATCATGTTCTTGTATCGAACTACGAGGGCTCTACGCGTTCACGTAGGCAAGGCTGATCTTTGATCAACCCTTGAGCCCCTAGGTCTTTAGGGTGTGTCTATCATGTTGTCTTGTCATCTTTTCATCCTGTCATCCTGTCGTGTCGTCAAGAATTTCCCTATCCTAGCTAGTGCTTACAAACAAGATCCACTTGTATCATTAGATTCAATTAATTTTGAATATCCTGTGTCATATCGATATTTTAGTTTTTTATCCATCATTGGTCTCAACAGGATGCATCCTTCCTAATAGACCTCATCAACCTCATCCATCCTCTTGATCCTATGGCAAAGGATGTTTGAAATGAATTGTGATCTTTCGATGCTTTTGGCTTTTGTTTATCATTTGAGCTCCCTATCATCACTTTTCATGGTCGCCTTGATCCATCATATCATGGTGTGCTTTGAATAGTAAACATAAGGGTGTATCTTGGCCTTTTTTTTGTTTTGTTGTTGTCTTCCTAGTTGTCCCACGTAGTACCCACCAAGATCCCTATGGTCTTGTGTTACACTGGGGCATCCTTTTGTGCTTGTGGTTATTCCAATACCTGGCCCGACCAAGTCCTTTGCAACTTTGGGGTGTTGGGATATCCTTCTTGTTTGTTGTGTTTGTTTTATGCATTAGATATTATTCATCTTGGTTTACATACCCTGATGCCCAGTGTCTTATGCTATAGCAAAAATCAGTGCTCCGAAGATGAAAAATTGCATTAGGATTGCATTTTATTTTCCATTCCATCACTTTACATCATCATCCTCATATCCCTTTCATCATCCCATGCATTTCAAGAGCAAACCCGTGTTCTCTTGAACTCGCATGTCCTCTCGAGGGGGCATCCTCAATCCCTAATCTTCATCATTTTTTATCCTTCCTAAGTCACACCGTTGATGACTGGGGCATCTTTTCCAATCTAACTGTATTCTTTTAGGTTCTATGTTTTAATATTCTTTTAAATGATGTTACTTCATAACACCATCTCAAAGAGGGGAAAAATGTAGACACCTAAATTTGGATACTTCATTTGTCCAAATTTAACTCTGTTTACATCTAATATCCCCTTATCCACATTAATTAAGTAATATCACTATTATTTAATTAATACCTCTAAATTTCTTCTAATCCCTAAGGTATCTAGTTAAATAGTTAAATACCTTACCCCTTTATTCTCCTTTTCACCAAATGAATTAAATAAATATGACATTTAATTCCTCACATGTCACATCCTTTTCCTTAATCTTAATCAACCTCTTAATTTCTTCATTAGAGATGTGCACATGTCTAATCCTTGATTAAGACATGTCACATCCTCCAGTTTTTTCAAGTTGGCTTCTTAACCTTCGTAAGTCATTAATCATCTTCTAATCACTGATCAATTAAACCTAATCAATACCTTGGTCAATTCTTCCCATCCCCCAAGGAAATTTTAATTCCTTTTTATTCATCCAAGGCTCCTCTCTTCCCCATGTGAATTTTTAATTCACTTTTATTCCTCCAAGGAATCATCTCTTCCCCATGCAAAATTCTAGAACCTTTGACTTATCACATCACATGTACCAAAGTCTTCTAGAATCTTTGACTTGTCACATCACTCACATGCGGCAAGTTCCCACCTTTTTGGGAACCTTGTCTTATCCACTAGATTCTTCCATTCATGTGAATTTTTAATTCACTTTTATTCACCCGAGATTCTCCTCTTCCCTATGTGATCATTGAGAGGTCACATCATCCCTTTCCCAAGGTACTTGTCCTTCATCCACATCATGTACCTTTCTTCCACCTCACTTCCATATCATCTCATCCTAAGCCATCTCACATTCCACATGTCAAGATGTGAGGGCTTATGAGTCCTCAACTCACCATAGGCCTCCATCTTGGCCTTGTTGGCTTAATCTCAACTGTTGAATTCTCTAGAGAATTCAAATTGCTCTATAAATACCCCCTCCTTCCTCTTATTTTAAGGGATTATGCTTGTGTTACCAAACTCTTGTTACTTTTCCATTTAAAAATTTCTTGCCTTCACTATAGCATTTGAATTCACCATTATCACATCCTCATTCACCTTGAATACCACCTTGCATATTTGATCTCATTTGTCATCCAAGGAGCATACAAACCACACAATATCAAGGGCCAACCAAGGAATTTGCAGCACAAAGGTATAATCAGTTATTTTCTTATTTCATCTTGTTTCCTTGCTTATCATTCCTTAGGCTAATCTTGAAGTGTACTTTTTGTGTTCTTCCTTTTATTGCATTATTAGTTTGTTTTGCATCATTATAATAAGGAAAAACATTTTAGGGGATCACAATTATAATTAAATCAACTTTATAATTAATTTAATCTAAAATATTAATGTTTATATAATTATTAAAAAGTGGGTCTAAAATAATAATGTTTATATAATTATTAATCTTTTACACTCTCCTTTTCATACTCTAACTTTTTAAAGAAGACCACTTGAAAGTAATTTGAACGATCCATAAATTCCTAGGTATCATATTCAACACTTATGTGATATCAAATTATTGAGCCACGGGCACCACACAACCATGGTGTGGAAAAGTTAGCACAAAACAAATTTTTGTATCACTCATGTACCCACTCCACATGCATTGCTTTATTTGGAACTTTCCTAGGAATTTATTCAGTAAAATTGGCTATGGAGGGAAATGTGGAAGAAATTTTATCACACCCACTCCACAAGCATTTATTTCTTTGATTTTATCTTCATTGTTTTGTAAACCTCCTTTTGTTGTAAATTTTGAGAGTTGTAGGATTATCATACTCACATTCAACAAAGTTTAAATTGAATTAGCATCATGTTCTACTCTCTAAATATAGAGTTTGAGGGACTAACATTAAGGCTTATAAGGCCATAGTCCATATGAATTAAAAGATCCTCTAATATTAGTTATAAACATGACGGGCTAAACAGTAAGATAGAGAGCTATAATTTATTTTCTATCCACTATCAACAAGGTAGATATGGTTATTGGTGTTGTTGGAGAATAGGAAGCCTACATCAATACCATAAATAAATCCTCTTATAAACCCTTACACAACTTCATTTCAAGAAATGACAAAACTTCCACTCTTATATTTTCCATCTTTCCTTACTAGAATATGTCAATGCCCATGAAAGTTATTCTTTCAATTTTTAAATAACATGCTATTGTAATAGTTGAAAATTATCACCATGCTCCCTTTCAATTTAGACGTTATTTTTGGCCTTAAAGCAATGACTAGTATATAAGTGGCATATTCTAATGTGAAAGTTGAAAAATACCATGATGGCTACTATTTTCCATCTACACACATTCCCAACAACTAGCCTTTTTTCTTGATTACATCCATTCATTATCCTAGGTCATTTCCACATCATGAGACCAACATAAGATAAGTTTATGGATGGTACAAGTGACCCTTAAAATTTTAAATTTTACATTTGGGTATTTGCTAATTGTATAGGAACTTAGCTATATTACCAAGAATATGTGATTTAAGAAATTTCCTTTCTTTACTATTTTAATCATTGTGTTACATATTAATTATGATGATTACATCTAAATTGGGATTAATTATATTACTTGGATCTTAAAGTGACAAACATCTAATTATTTTATTCTAAAAATTCAAGCTCAAATCCTTCTCCTTCATCCTTAAACTTTAGAATATTTTGTTATCAAATTTCAAATAGTCCTGAAAAAGAGAAGAAGATAAAAGAGAGAATCCACTTTGCAACATGGGTGATAGGGAAGAAAATCCTTTTCATAGGCTTCATGGAATAGTTCAAATGATGAAATAATCGATGAAATGCTTCAAGAAGTTGAACAAGATCCATAGTTTCACCTAGCCATGGAAAATCTCTTAGAGTGGAATAAAGAAAGATACTTTCTTTTATTGGAAAACCAAGGTTCTAAATTGCCCTCTGATTATGATATAGAGAAAATTAAAGAAGATCCTAAAAAGATTGAAACTCCCTTAAATGATCTTAGTGCTCTTACCCAACAAATAAGAGCATTACAAGGGAAAATTAAGGAAATACAAGGGGGTACAACTAAGAAGTATGCTTTGGAGGATATTTGTCCATATCCTTTTGATAGAAATCTCAGCATGATCCCATTTCCCAAGTATTGTGAAATTCCAAAATTTTATAGATACAATGGGAAAATGGATCCTATCGACCACGTGATGGAATTTAGAAACATGAGCCTTGAATTCACACATGAAGACACATACTTTATGAGATTGTTCCCATGAAGTTTAGATGGGAAATCCATGGAATAGCTCTCTAAAATCACTCCACCCATCAGAACATTTGAGGAGTTGATCAACAAATTTATATCCCAATACTCCTACAACATTCAACATTAAATAAATATTCTTGATCTATGCAAAGAAAATCAAAAGACTAGAGAAACCTTCATCACATTCCTATAGAGATGGAGAAGATTATTTTCACGATATTCCCGTTCAGTTCCTGAAAAGGAAAAGATGGATATCTTTATTAACAGTCTTGATCAAGAAATGAGTTATAGGCTCAACCTTCATTGTCCTCCATCATTTGAGAAGTTGATTGAGAATACGATCACTATTGAAGGAGCCTTAGTCAAGAGAGGAGTGATAAAACTTGACAAATATACTCCAAATTCGTACAATCATAACAACAACGTTGACAAATCAAGATTTTGGACTATAAACAAGAATGTTGTTAATGATGGTGTGGTATATGTAAACAATGTGAAAGAAAAAACATCCATCTTCAATCTATCAAGTACCCCACACAATAACACCAATCAAGGCAATATCAACACCAATCAAGGAAATTTGACTAATCAGAACAATAGCAATAATCATGGTAACTTCAACAATAATCTCAGCAACACTCAAAATGCAAATCCTCCCAAGTCACAATTTTTTTTCAAATCGATGGAGCTTCACTCCTTTGGGCCAATTTTTGAGTTAGCTTTGAAAGAGCTCTTGGATAAAAATTCCATCACTTTACCACCTCAAAGATATTATGAGCCATGAGTCAAACCACCATCATGGAATGAGTTGTATTACTGTGACTACCATAGATGCAAGGGACACAAAACAAATAATTGTCAAGGATTGAAAAAATTAGTCCAAGATTTGATACAAAATCACACAATAACAGTCGAGGGACATCATGCCAATGAAGATCATCAAGCATTTAAGGACCCTCTTCCAAAATATCAAAAAGGAGAATCTTCAAGTGATAAAGGAAAAAATGTAAACCATGTCTATGATACCACAATCAACCACATTTACATAGATGACCAATAGGTTAATGTTATCAAGCTCAATGAAAAACAAGAATATCAACAAGTCAATGTGACAACAAGGGGATAAGCTAAAGTTGTCTTAAAAGGGAGCTCATCCAAAACAACTGTCCCTCCTCCAAGTCAATATAATTTAGTCGATCAATTACAAAAAACATCATCCCAAATTTCTATCTTAGAGCTTCTCAAGATATCCCTAGCGCATAAGAACATTTTAGAAAAGGCTCTCATCGACACAACTATATCCGTCGATTTGGATATTAACAAGTTTCAAGCCATGGTGGGACACTTGTCCTCACCCAGTTGCTTATCATTTTTTGAAAAAGATGATGCCTCCATGTCTCATCTGCACAACTCCTCACTTTATCTAGAAGTCATGGTCCATAAAACTCAAATTAGGTGTGTCCTAATAGATGGCGGAGCTGGCTTGAATATTTGTAATTTAAAGTTGGTCCTTTCCTTAGGATTTTTTGAAGATTATATTGATCCAAGAACGAAAAAAAAAATTAAAGCACATGATGATGAAGAGAGAGCTTCCTAGGGTCTTATCATGTTTCCTATTAGAGTGGGACTTGTTATAAAGAATACTTTTTGCCAAGTTTTGGATCGAGACCTTTCTTACAACATACTTTTGGGTCATCCTTGGATCCATGAGATGCAGGCAGTATCGTCAACATACCATCAATGTCTCAAATTTCCCTATGAAGGACAAGAGATAACTATACCAACAGATCATAACAACAGTCAAATTTGTTCTAATCTCAGAGCAACCCAGGATACTTTTGTACCATACAATAGAGAGGCTCTTGTTGTTTCTCCTTCAAATCATAATGACCAAACAAAAGAGTTGATAAAGAATTTTGGCACAAAATTGCAATTGAAGGACAAAGGGGTGGGAGAATATTTATTATGTCTCTCTAACTTACCTATCTCTCCAAGATCACATGGACAACCCACAATATCCAAACAACAAGTTGCAACGACCTCCACATCAGGAGCACAATCTTCAGTACCCATCACAATGTTTGACGAAAAATTTATCAAAGCTAATACTCAAGAAGATGAAGCCGAAGATAGACATTCTCAATTGGCTCTATAAGGATGAAGATGAATTCGTTCTACCTATCAAATTGCCTATAAAATAATATGGTAAAGGTTATACTATCATGCAATGGATAGGCTATCAAGGAACTGGTCCCATAGGTAAAAGAAAGGAAGGAATCATAGAGCCCATTCAGCCTACAATAACACATTCAAAAGATAAAATAGGACTTGGGTATAGTGAAGATACAAAAGGAGTCACTTTAAAGAAAACCCAAGAATAAGCAGCTCTAAAGAAATCTCATGAAGAAATAGCTTTGACAATTCTTAGATTACAGGATAACTCTGACACTGATTCAAACGAATATGAATGGGATACAATTTATGAAGATGAATTTTGGAGAGATAAAAAGCTTGATGTCATACAAAAATATACACCCATACTTACACAAGGAGAAAGTTCAAGGACTTAGCCACTTGACTATGTACTTAAATATGATCATGACTCGAGCGAGGATTATTCAGTTCAAAATGTGATTGATAATCGACAAGAGGATACCATCATAAACCTTCCCTATAGTGATAAATTTAACCATGTCCATGTCTTGACCTTAACAACCCTTGACCTCACTCAACCAGATGATCCTTTACCTTTAATCCATCCTGAGCTTATTGATTGGGATCAAACTGAACCTATTGATATCCCTATTTTCCAAGATGATGAGACCATTGTAAATTTTCTTTGCTCTTCCAATCCTGAAATAGGTTCCACTAGTGAATCTCATGATCAAGCTTTCAATCAAGAGAGTGCCAAGTTTCTTAGCTACAAAATTAATAATATAAAAGATCGATCTAACAGTGAAAACCCAAAAATGACAGTGTTAGATCATGAAAAAGGTAAAATAAAAAGTGTATCCGATGGTGAAAACCTTTTAAAGGCACCGAAGGATGAGAAACTTGACACTCTCCCAAAACAATATCAAGAGAGATCTTCCATTTTGATCGAGCCAACGGAAGCAATCAACATAGACACTACAAAACAACCAAAGATCCTACAACTTGTTGCTTCATTAATAGAGGAAGAAATACCAAAGTTCACAGAATTCTTGAAGGCCAGTCAAATCAAATTTTCTTGGTCATATGCGGATATGCCTAGACTAGATCCTAATCTCATCATGCATCATTTATCTATAATTCCAGGGGAAAAACTAGTAGAGAAAAAACTTAGAAAGATGCATTTGCATGTCGCATTGTTGGTCAAAGAGGAATTGAAGAAAATATTGGATGTAGGGTTCATTCGGTCCATTGACTATGAAAAATGGATCTCTAACATTGTACTAGTCTCAAAACCAGATGGGTGTATCAGAATTTGTACAAATTTTTGGGATCTGAATAAAGCATGTCCAAAAGATGATTTTCCTCTACCTAACATTGGCACAATTATGGACTTGATAGCTGGACACACCATGTATTCACTTATGGATGGATTCTCAGGATATAATTAGATCAATATTGCGCCTGAGGATCAAGACAAGATTGCTTTCACATGTCCTTGGGGTACCTATTGTTGAAATGTGATGTCATTTGGACTCAAAACTGCAGGTGCAACCTATCAATGAGCGATGACCACTATTTTTCATGACATGATGCACACTTTCATGGAAGATTATGTGGATGATTTATTAGAAAAATCTTACACAAGAGAAGGACATCTAGAAATCCTATCTAAAATCTTTGTCAGAATGGAGAAATTCAAGGTTAGACTCAATCCAAAGAAGTGTGTCTTTGGGGTTAAATCTAGAAAGCTCTTAGGATATATTGTTTCAAAAAAGGGAATAGAGGTAGATCCAACAAAAGTCAAAGCCATCATGGAGATACCACCACCAAGAAATATAAGTCAACTTCGATCATTGCAAGGATGACTACAATCTATCAAAAGGTTCATCGCACAACTAGCAGACAAGAGTTTTCCTTTCACGCATCTCTTACACAAAAATATTCCTTTCAAATGGGAAGAAAAGTGTGAAGCAATCAAATCAAGAAATATCCGATTAGTCCACCAGTTTTGGTTCCACCAGTACTAGAAGATCCACTCATACTTTACATTTTAGCCACAACGGTATCCTTGGGGGCATTTTTGGAACAAGAGGATAAAACATGAAAAGAGTGAGTTGTATGCTACATTAGCTGGACCTTGACAAGTCATGAGATCAACTACACTTTTATTTAAAAGGCTTGTTTAGTAGTAGTGTTTGCTTCCCAAGAGTTTTGACACTATATGTTATCCCACACGATTAATCTTGTGGCCAAAATTGATCCATTAAAGTACCTCTTGAGTAAAGCTACCTTAACGGGTAGGCTAGCCAAATGGGTAATGATCTTAAGTGACTTTGATATCCATTATGTAGATAAAAAATCCATCAAAGGACAAGTCATAACAGATCAGCTGGCTGAAGCACCGATACAAATAGATCATCCAATGCATATTGAATTTCCTAATGTAAATGTTTTCACAACAACAATAAAGAAATCATGTGGACACTATATTTTGATGGATCCTATATATACACAACATGGCTTGGGGATAGGAATTCTTTTTGTCACACCTCAGGGACATACTATTCCAAAATATTATCGATTAATGTTTCCTTGCACCAATAACATAGCCGACTATGAAGCACTGCTTATTGGAATGAGAGCAACATTGGAATGGAGGATCACAGAGCTGCAAGTCTATGGTGATTGATAACTTGTGATTAACCAAATCAATGATGATTATCAGACCAAGGATGATAAGTTAATGCCTTATAAGAACATGGTTGATGATTTTAAGAAATATTTTGTTGAAATCAAGTTCACGCAGATTCCAAGGATTGACAACAAAGTTGTAGATGCCATGGCTACAATTGCTTCACTACTACAACTATCAGAAAATCAAACTTGATATGAATTTTTGGTGGAACAATTGTTTTCCCCTGCCTATGATAATCTTGAGACCCAAATCATCTGTCATTTGGTTGGTTTTGATTCCCCTTTATATGACAAGATCTATACCTACTTGAAAGATAATACCTTACCCCCAAATTTGTCTCAGAATCAAAAGAGAAACTTTATATGCCAATCTTCTTGCTATACCTTGATCGCTAACACCCTTTATCAACATGGTCTTGATGGTACACTTCTTAGATGTCTTAAACGTGATGAATCCAAAAAGTATTACAAGAAGTTCATGGTGGTATTTGTGGAACTCATTCAAGTGGGTTGACCTTAGCTAAGAAACTTGTTAGAATGGGTTATTATTGGCCAACTATGGAAAGATAATCTTTTACCTTTGTAAAGAAATGTTCAAAGTGTCAGATACATGGAAACCTTATTCATGCTTCTGCTCAAGAGCTGCAGCCTTTCACTACAACATGGCCCTTTTCTCAGTGGGGACTAGATCTGGTTGGCAAAATCCACCCCTCTTCATCAAATGGAAACAAGTTTATAATCACAACAACTTAATATATTACCAAGTGGATTGAAGTTGTTCCATTGACCACAGTAATCAGCAAGCAAATTTCATCTTTTATTTTGAATTACATCATATGTCGGTATGGTATTCCGAGATCCATTATCATTGATAATGGGACACCTTTTAAGAATCAACATGTCGATGAAATTTGTGAAAGATTCCATATCCAATAGAGGCTCTCTACACCTTATTATCCACTAGGAAATGGCCAAGAAGAGGCTTCAAATAAAACAATCTTAAAGATCTTGAAGAAGACCATAAATGATGTTGGTCATGATTGGCATGTTTAGTTTAATCCAAATTTTTGGGCTTATAGAACTAGCATTCACACACCAATAGGAGCCACTCCCTATGCCTTGGTATATGGAGTAGAAGCAATCTTTCCATTAGAAGTTGAGATACCTTCACTGCGAGTCTCACTGAAGGGACTCATAACTAATGAAGACTACAGAGTTTCCCAACTGCAAGAACTGGAATTGCTAGATGAGAGACGACAACATGCAACTGATCACTTGAAGGGTTATCAACAAGTCATGTCTTGTAGCTACAATCACAGAGTCAAACCATGCACATTTCAAGTGGGTGACCTGGTCTTGAAGGAAAATCCTCGCAATCAACAAAATAGGGAGAGGAAAGGAAAGTTCGAACCAAATTGGCTTGGTCCATTTGTAATTGTTGCAGTATATGGTTCTAGAGCTTACCAACTATCTACACCTGAAGGGGACCTATTTGAAGACCCGATCAATAGCATTCATATTAAGAAGTTCTATGTCTGAACACAATGACATAAAATGCCCTAAAAAAATCCAAAAATAGTATAAAAAGTCCTAAAAAAAAGATCCAAAAACAACATAAAAATTCTAGAAAAAATCATCATCAAGGTGAAAATCTGGCAAACAGACATCCTTTTGACACACAAAAAAATCATAAAAAGAGAAAATTACAAAAAAAACAAAAAAGGGAAAAAAATTTAATTTAAAAAAAAATCAAAAAAATAAAAAAAATCATTGCCTTGATGAAAACCTGGTAAACAGGCATCTTGGTAACAACAAAAAAATTCATAAAAATTGAAAAAGTGTAATAAAAACAAATGGTGAAAACTTGGCAATCAGGCATTATTTGTGAACTAGTTGGCTCTTCCATCTATTAGCTCATGTCCTCCATCATATCCACATTAGTATCCTATCAACATCATATCTATCCATCATTTACGTTTCATAGAGGCAATCATGCTTCATCATGGTTTGGTGGACATTTTACATATCCATAATAATCAATTGTGTCTAACTGGGAGAAAAATACAGACTCAATGGGGGCAACTGACTTTTGAGATATCACAACAAACAAATGGCAATACAACAAAAGTGTCAAACAAAACCAAAACACAATGACAAGACAACACTACACAACCAATCATACATGATCAAAACACTCATCAAAAAGGATAACATTAGGCTTTCAAATCAAAATGGATGATCTAATCTGAATAATGATTGAAATGCTTTAAGCAAAGGTTGAATTGTCATTTTTTTTGGATTTTTGTTATCATACCTTTGGAGCAACTTGATGATGTCCTAGACTAGAGAATCAAGGAAGGAGTATTATTTTTCTTTGTCTGTTGTCTGTGAGTTGATCATTATTACTGTGCAAATTTGTCATGGGACATGCTCTACAACACATCATTGATGACATTTCAGAATTTGCATAGGAAAAAAGTTAACTCTTGTCTATTTATGCAAGCAATACTCAGGTCATCTTGGTTCAAATATACCTCAATGCTTATATTACCTTGCTATATCAAAAAACATGAAAATTGTACTCAGGTCATCATTGGCGTGAATATCCCCTTTGATGATTGTACTAACTTCCAACATTTCAAAAAAAAGTTCAATGATGATAAACAAGCATAATATAGCTCTCAGAATGATAATTTTGCATGGTTAATATAGATTGCATTCATGATTAGTTCTGCATCAGCATTATAGATTTTCCAACATTGGCAAAGCATCAAAGACAACATATCTCTCTGACAAAGGATTGAGTACATTCGACATTACCAAAAATATCACTCATTCATTTCAGATGCATCATCAGTTTCATATTATTCATTATCATACGTGTTCATTATCATATCATTATCATTTTGATATCATTCATTATCATTTCATTCATCTTCATTATCATTTTTCATATCATTCATTATCATACTTGTTCATTATCATATCATTATCATTTTCATATCATTCATTATCATTTCATTATCATATCATTCATTATCATTTCATTGTCATTTTCATTTTCATTATCATTCTCATTTTCATTCATTATCATTTTCATTCACTACCATTAACATTTTCATTTTCATTCACTTTCAAATCATTCTTTATCATTTTCACCATCATTTATCATTTTCACAACATTCATTCATTTAAGTTGCTCATTCATTTTCATATCATCCATACATTTAGAGACATAATAATTTTCCATCACATGGCCATTTTCACATCATCTCTACATCCATTTACAAAGCATTTAAAAATCATCCTCATCCAACATCTATACATTAGATTATATATGTGAACATCAGAAAAATACAAAAATATACAAAGCATTGCATATCATTTGCATCCATCTCATATAGCATTAAAACAACATCATCACTATCATAATCACATCATAGGAATCCATCATATAAACATACATCCATCATTAATGCATACATCATAGGTCATCACATCATGATCATTATGAGTCATAAACATCATCATCACTATCATATCATATGCATAGTCATCATCATGAGATATACCCATTTGCAAGATTTATTATCCATACACATATGTCATCATGGCATAATCATAAGCAACACAGCATATAAAAAATAGAAATGCATACATGAACATCCATCATAGAATAGACACATGCATATAGGATCCGAAATATCCGCTGCATCTCATAATATCAAAACTCAATGTCAAATGTACAAGGATATTGAAACTAGGAGAGATACAATATCATAATGTGACAAAATGAATGTGTATACAAAGATCATCAAATATACATCAAAGTAGATCATGGGACTATGAGGTACTCCCCCTAGGACTCGCTGGTCTCGCAAGACCTCCTACACTTGAAGTACCTACAACACCTGTACCAAGATTTGGACCTAGATCTATGTAGGGTGGCTGTGTCACACCCATGTTGGTGGTATAAGAGTGATTGTGGCTTGATCTAGATGTTGCATAATTGACTCTGCTATGTGGGAACAACCTCATAGTATTGGCCACGATAGTACTTGGCCTCTCTAGTAACCTGTGTAACCTCTACCATCATCACACCCATGGAGGTCCCCTTGACCACTATCTGCAATCTCTTGGATAGAGCAATTGCTTGCTCACTAGCTTGTCTCACAACATTTCTCTCAACCATCAAGGTAGTCACCTATGCCTGTAATTGCACTATCAAGGCCTTTTCCTGTGCTAGCTGACCCTATAGGCTCTATACTATGGACTATAGGGTGGCTATCTGTCCCTGATCCGATGGACCTCCTGTGTCGGTCTGACTGCCTACAATGAAATGTCTCCTCTGAGATATCTGTATCACTACTGGGGCAAACCTACCACCACCACCTGCACCTCCATCATCATCATCATCATCATCATCATCGTTATCCTCATCATCATCCTCACTCTTGTCCATCTCCTCTCTCCTTCGCTTATGCCCGGGTCTCTATGCTCTGCCCCCATCTAGTGGTACAAAAGGCTCCTCGAGACTAGTAAGCCATGGTACTAGATGTGTTATAGCATACTGTGCATAATTAGTTATCATCCCACCATCAAGAATATCTACTATGTAATCCCACATCTGTGCACCTAGGGTAGTGAACTCTACAGCATCTGCATCAAATGAAAGTCGAGGTCCCCACACTGAAATCTCCTGCTGATGACAAGTGTAAATAGTTGAACCCTGGGGCATGCCCTATATCTGACCATACTGTCTAAGCACCCGACCTAGCAAAGATCTCTCGATAATGTATAGGGTGCGATCAATCAAGTATCATGAAATAAAAACATATGGCATCTCTCTGGCATCCTTCGGTCGTTGCTCACAATCTAAATGTGAATGCCATGTAATCGTATCCAAATCATCAAGTTCTCACTGCCAATAGTCTAATTTTCCTAGCCTAGCCTAAACAACAACACCTGCATATGCAAAAATGTATGGTCACCCAACTGGATGTTGTCTATCCGCCACAGGACGTGCAACTGCTATATGTTCCCATGCCCAGACCTGAAGCAGAGAACATCCAAGGACCATGCACCTTACTCTATAGTACACTATTTGATGTAGCTCATGATATAAATGAGCGAGCATGTATGATCCCCAAGAATATCGTGTACTCTGCATAAGCATGCTCTCAAGCACTCAACCCCATCCAACTGATAGTCCCTTCGACCTATAGTTGGGACATAAGAAACCACCTATGAATCCTACTAGTATGCAAGGCAATGGCACGTATGTCTCAGCCATATCGGCCCATGGAATCTCATACCTGAGAATTTGACCATCTGCCAAAACTCTCCTCAAGGCATCAGTGCCCCCTTGCTCTCTGGTATCATATGTCACGATCTCTCCCATCACTGGAATCCATAGGATCCTATAGACATCCTCAGGAGTAATCGTCATCTCTCCTGTTGCTAGGTGAAAGGTATTTGTATCACTATGCCACCTCTCGATGAGCGCAGTCAACAAACCCTTGTTGAGCCTCATCTTTGGCATCTCCAGCAATAACATCAACCCATATGCATCAATGACATCTCTGTCTACTTGAACAAGCAATGGACTCAAGCTCTAAGTCTTCAGGAATCACTCTCGTACCTGAAGAATCACTTATCGCTCCTGTCCATTCAGAACATATCAAATAAGTGTTTGTGATCAAAGAAATCAAATCACTCAAGGAAATCAATCAAATCACTATCTTACTATTTATTTTCAATTATGAAAGAGAATTTATCAATCTTACTATTTGTTTTCTCATACTTCATGAGGACAAATTTATCGAATCTTACTATTTGTTTTCTCATACATCATGAGGAAAAAATTATTAGTTATCCTATCAGACCTATTATTTATCATCAGTGGAACATCAAAACTTCAACATCACATGCTAGATCGATCGAAAAATCATCAATCGGGGAGCAAAATCATGCAAACTGGCATAGCTTCGAGTAAATATGCTACATGATTTATCACATGCGCTACGGTTTTCATTGTATCGTTGCTACATCAAATGTGTTATACTTTCTATCAAATGTGCTATAGTTTTCTTCAAATGTGCTACACTTTTGATCATATGTGCTATGGCATCATATGCGCTAGGGAACTCATCATATGTGCTATGCAATTAATCAAATGCGTTATTATGCTAAAAACATGTGAAAAACATGCAAAAATCATTTCAATTTTTGAAAAATCAAATCACAAGGAGGTTTATGCAATACATATCGGGGCTCTGTAATGTGCCAGGTGTTGGTGTCGTCGAATCCACTCAAATCTGTGCCGGTGGATGGGAAGTGCCATTTTTCTCACTCTAGAGCTCAAATTTCTCAAATTCACTAAGGTAACAATGCACAAATGATCTTCAAAAGTTACTTTTTACCTATTTAAGGGTGAATGGGAGGGTAATTTTATGACATTGTTTTATCCATGGGGTAAAATCAAAGTTCTTCATCTTCATATCAATCTTTCAATGAATGATTCCATCAAATCATCTTTATTGACCGATGAATTGGACAACCAATCAATGCAAAAATTCAAACATCATCAAAAAATTCCAAAAAATAAAATAAATCTGAAAATTTCAAAATTTTATCCGATTCATCACCCGAGGGGGCATGTAGGCGTCAGCTTTCCAAAATTCACATCTAGGGAAAAAAATTTAATTCCTTGAAGCAATATGTAAAACACATCACTTCAAAGAGAGGCAAAATGTATACACCTAAAAATGGTCACGTTATAATAAGTCTAGTAATTAATTAAATACAAGTTATTTAATTAATATTCTAATTCAACCTACATATGAATAAATTTAAATAATTTATTTATATTGTTCATTTTCTACATTCCTCTATTTTAATTAAATAAGTTTAGTTACTTATTTAATTTAATCGCTTTTCCGTTTCTTCTTAATTAATTAAGTAAATTTTACAATTTATTTAATTTAAATATCACATTGCTTTATTTTGAATAAAGTAAATATTCTTTTTTTTTCCAAAATCATAAAATCATTCTTAAATCTTCTAAATATTCTTTTTTTTCCAAGATCATAAAATCATATTTAAATCTTCTAAAAAGCCATCTCACATATAGTGAAATAATTTTAATATTTAATTAGAAACTTCTTATCCACATCTCACTTATAATTAAATATTTTTCAATATTTAATTAGAAGCTTCCAAATCCACATGTCACATAAAATTAAATAATTTTATTATTTAATTGTTAAATTATCCCCAACTACCAAAACTAACTCATAACTAAAAATGACAAATGGCAAGTTGCCTTCATTTTTGAGTGAAAAGCTTTTGTGGGAAGGAAACATCTTCCTTCTTTTTCTCTAGCCTCCATCTTTCTCTCCAACTTCTCCATCTCTCACTGTTCATTTTATTAGATTGAATCTCAACCGTTGATATTTGCCAACTAAGCTTTTGCCTTCAAAAATCTATAAATAAGACCTCTTGGCTCTTTGAAAATCTTGGAACTGTTTGCATAGCATGAGCATTATAGTTGAATAATCAAACATTTAGCATTTTAATATCCTAGATTTCATAATCAGAACATAACATCTGAGCTTTCATCATCTTAGCATAAATAATCATGGCAGAATAGCTTGCATAATCTGTTCTTAGTTTCATTATCTCAGCATCATATCTTAGCATAGCTTTATCTCAAATCATTGAGCATAAGAATGCATTTTGCATATCATCTCATTCTCTAGGTTGTCATTCTATTGAGCTTTTGCTTATACAATTTGAGAGCAAGCAACTTAAAATGAATCCTTGGAGATAGAGGACAATGGGACGGCTTTGAAGAATTTGTTGGGTTTGAAGTTTGTTTAATTTTAAATTAGATTCTTTAATACAATGTTTCATTGGTGTGTTGTTTAACTTGTTTGTTGCTTCCACATATTTACACACATAGTTGTTAATTTTGATGATGGCATAACACATTGTACACACAAAAAAACCTTTAATGATTCTAGGTATTTCATAATTGTTCCTTAGGGCTTGGTTAGGAAAATACTTTCCATCTTTACCCTTTCCACCTAGAGTCTACTAAACACAATTTTGTGTGGTTTTTTTATCTAGTATTTAAAGTCTTTTAATGCACTCATTATAATCATATGAGAATCAAATAAATACTTCATATATAAAATTCAAATATACACACTATAATTTATGTTATACATGCAATCTAGCTTCATGTGATGATTCTAGAGGCATTTGCGTGATAAAAGAAAGTTGATTTCAATAATTTTAAATTCTAGTGATTGATCTAGGTAAATGCTCCTTATAACTCATCAATAATCCTTGAAGGTATATTAGAAAACCACCATATTGTCCATGCATTTAAAAAAAAAAATCTAGAGAAGAATTTTAAGAAGATTGGGTAAATTAGAGGATAGAGATCAATAGAATAGACATGAAAAGTTTTCTATTGTGTATTAGTTCTAGACATGTATACTCATTTTTGCATAAAATCAATGTAAAATTTTGATTCTAGATGATCAACAACCTTATACTTACTATTTTATCCCAAAACTTACTAGATTCAAATCTTCATTAATCTTTATACATCCGTTGATCATTAAACTAAATATAATTACTTTTTATTTACATTCTCTCACATTTTAATTTTTAAATTAAATAATATTTAAATTAACTCAACTTCATAATTAATAATATTTATTTAGTTGAGAGTTAATTTGAATGTTGGAGTTAAGATTAAGATGTTTGAGAATATAAAATATAGAATTAAGTATATTTAGTTTGACGATTAATTAACGATTTAGATTGTTTGTTTTATTTATAGGTTTAAATCATTCAAATGTAAGTGGGTGGTTTGGGACAATTCATAGGTGATGGTGACTGAAAGCAATTTGTACGCAAAAATAAAAAGCTTGAATTGAGTGATGGGTGAATGGCAACCACTTTGGAAAAAAGTAGTGGAGAGCATTTAATTTAAGACTTTTCAATATTTTTAGTCCAAGAAAGTGAAGATTCGGTGCTACTTCAATGATTTTTTTAAGTTGTTGGCACTCTTATATTAGTTCTTTAATTTTCTATTTTTGAAAGATTTTAAGATGTTGCGACTCAAAACACTTCCCCATTACTTTCAAAAGAAGAGACGCTAATATTTTGTGTTCTTCTAATACATATGTTTTTTTCTTAATTTTCATTTGAACATCACTACCTTTCATTAGAAAAAAATATGAAATGAAGATTGATTCTCTCAATTTTTAAATTATAAATTATTATTAAAGAAAATGAATATTATATATATAATATTTATTAAATTATTAAATTAAATAATATTGAAATTAATTCAATTTCATCATTAGTTAGTCGTACACCTAATTTCTTAAGATGACCACTTCAAAGTCATCTAGGCAGGTAGATATCATCTTCAAAATTTATGTCGTAGAGAATTATTGAGTCACGAACACCACACAATATTAGGAATCTTTCAATGGTAGGTGGTGAAAAAAGTTGTATAGTACAAATTTTCTATCACTCGTATCCAGTCCACACGAATTGCTTTCTTTGGGCCTTCCTAGAAATTTCTCTTCTTTTATTGAAGCAGCACCGACACTTCTCTTTCTTGGACTAAAAATATTGAAAAGACTTAAATTAAAAGCTGTCCACAACTTTTTTCCAAAGTGGATGTCAATTCAAGCTTTTTGTTTCTACGTACTCTCCACCTGCCTTTCAATGGTCTAAACCAGTAGATAGAACAAACAGCTGTTCCACTAAAGATAAGTGGCTTAGACTTATATTAGCAGAACAACATGTGAATGGGAGGGCCGTATAGCGTTGGAATATGGTGCAAAACAATTAAAAGTTACTTTTCCTCATATTTTTTCCACATATAATGTCTTCAAGTATTATGGCACCATGTTATATGTAATTTGTGAAAGGTTGATTCCCACTGATTAGTAAAAATTGGGTGAGAATATTGAAATTTAAATTTGATCAATAAGTTTTATTAGGGGTATTTTTATATTTTATGGGATTAATTTTGGTCAGTTTTATATTCTAGAATTTTTTAAGTATAAAGTGATGATTTGAATTGAGAGAGTGAGTATATAAGATTGATAAAATATTAACTTCACATTTCTTTTCTAAAAGTGCTTGTTGATTTATAGTATCTAAAAATCTTAAGAAGTGTTTGACACTACTTGTACATGGGTTTTACTAGGCTTGGGTTCTCTTTTGGCTGCTTATGGTACTCTTTATAATTGTTGATCTGACTACAGCTTTGTTGTTTCCCTTTCCTTTGTAGTCCCTTCTTTGAGGATTGCTTTTTTCTCTCTCTTATGTATCTTTGCAGTTTTCAATAGCAAAAAAATATTAGCTCAAATATGTTTATATACAAAACATGACACATTAATACCTAAAAGGTGAAATATCTTACATAATGAAGAATGAGTAAATAATTGTAAGGGTAAAATTTTCATATACATGTCATTTCTATTTAGTTTTGTGCCTATTTTGAAAGGAGTCTTGATGCATAGAAATATTGATAAATTTGGCTTATTTTTTGCAAACATGGGTTGTTTATCTTATGTTATCCACCTCACTCATTACACATCTTTTATACACCTACAACTTATCCTCTTTCACATATTCACACACCTGTATACATTTGATATAAACACTAATTTATTACTCTGATGTGCACAGTCATTCCCATGCATGCATCATTAATTGAGATCTAACCCATTTTATATCCCAAGACTAGTTCATAACGGCTATCCTCATAGTCCTAGACGCCTACTAGTTTTTTTAAAAATTAAATTCAAATAGGACCAACTTCCTATGTTAACCATTCCTCTTTGAAACCATTTAAGCAAAAAAAAAAATTATATATTTTTCCATCCTTGCATTTAATTTTTATTTAATACACTTATTTTAATCATATGAAAATCAAGAAAATAATTCATATATATCATCACATCTACATATTTCAATTGGTGCTCTAAAAAGAATCTAATCTAAAGGCATTTACATGATTGATGATTGTTGTTTTTGATATGTGTAAAATTTTGCAAATTTATCTCTAGGTGAATCTCCTTGTGACTCAATGACAATCCTTTAAAGTTTTTATAAATACCGCTAAGTCTCCTAAGTATTTGAGATAAAAATCCAATGAATAAGTCAAAAATAATTAGACAAACTAAAAAATATAAACAAAATGCAATGACAAATTGATGATTGTGAATTATTTTGAAATATTTTGATTCATCTATACAAAGAACTAACACAGTTTTCTTATTCTAAAATGATCACCAACCTATTCGTAATCCTAAATCTTAATATATAAAAATCTTCATCAATCTTTATATATTCATAATCATCAAACTAAATATACTTATTTTATATTTATACTTCCACACATTTTAATTACTAAATTCAATATTCAAATTTAACTAACTCTATAATTAATTAATCTAATTAATAATACTTATATAACTATTAAAAAGAGGGACCATACCTCTCTTTCCACGCGCAACTTTTACCCTCTTCTTTCCATACACATTTTTTTTCAAAGATACCACTTCCAAAGTCATTTGTACAATGCATAAATTCTTTTATATAATCGTAACTATTTTTTTCAAAGCTACCACTTCCTACAGAATCATTGAGCCACCAACTACCGCACAATATTAGCAATCTTTCCAATGGTCGGTGGTGGAAAAAGTCAAGGACAGCACAAATTTTCTATCGTTCATACCTCCTCCACACGCATTGCTTTCTTTGGGCTTTTCCTAGAAACTGAGGATAAGGTGGAAGAAATTTTCTCACACCCACTCCATAAACGATGCTTTCTTTGAGTTTGTCTTCCTTGCTCCGGAAGCATCCTTTCCTAATAAATTCTGAGAGCTTGGAGGATTCTCATACTCACATTCAGCGAAGTTTTAATTGCATTAGCATTCCCCAATCTGCTCTCTAAATCCGCAGTCTCTAATAACTCAAGCATGGCAGCTGGACTTGCTATTGCGCTTGCCAAAGGGGTGTTGGGAAAGCTTGGCGAGATCGCAGCAGAGCAAGCATTGAATGAGGCATCTCTCCTGCTCAACTTTAAAAATGACTTTAAATGGTTGGAGAAGCAGCTCATCCTGATATGTGGTTCTCTACAATCTGCAGATGAGCTAAGTGGGCACAATGACGCTGTGAAAAAATGGCTAGCGGAAGTGAGAAATATTACTTTTGATGCAGAAGATATAATTGATGAGTGTGCCGTTAAGGATTTGTATACCTGTCAATCATGTGTGTGCAGTTGTAGTCAATTAGTCTTTCGGTATAAGATGGGAAATAGGATTAAAGAGCTCAAAGATAGGATTAACTCTACCATTCAAGAATCACAGCAGCTCAAGTTTTTCCATGACGTGTCCCATTTAAATCAGCCCTCGACTAGTACATCCGAAAGTGAAAGAGAAAGAGGAGCAGAGTTGAAAAAATGGAGTATCTTGGAGAAAGATTCACCAACAGTGGCAGTGGAGCACAAGGTGGAGGAAATTCTGAGATTGTTAGAGAACTCTGCGTTTGGAGTTGTTGCCGTCGTGGGAATGGGCGGGCTGGGTAAGACATTCCTTCTGCAGCATGTCTTCAACAGATCAAAATATAGGTATGAGTGTTCTGCCTGGATTTCTGTTTCACAGACTTGTACTCTTAGGAAATTGCAATATGACCTAGCCTCCCACATTGATTTAGACATAGACAGTAGAGTAAGTGATTTGCGGGCAGCGGAGTTCATACATGGCAAAATAGAGGGCAAAAGATGTTTAATTGTTCTGGATGATGTGTGGAGGAGTAGTGTAGAAGGTAATTTGATAGAAAGACTTGGGCTCCCCACTGGCCGTAATAACCAGTGTAAAGTAGTGGTTACCACTAGAAGTAGAGATGTTGCTGAAAGTATGAATGGCCACATCTATGAGATGCAACACCTCTCGGAGGATGAGAGTTGGAATCTTTTTTGCCCGTATGCCTTCCCGGATAGTAAAGGAAATGGGCCGCCTGAGCAACTGGAGAGCTTGGCTCATCGAATTGTAGAAGAATGTGGGAAGTTGCCACTGGCCATAAAGACAGTTGCGGCATCTATGGCCAAGTCTTCGCTCAAATCAGATTGGGAGTCAAAATTGGTACAGTTAAAAAATGTGAGAAATGCAGAGGACTCCACCATGAAGATTCTGAAGCTGAGTTATGACTCCCTTCCCCCCAATCTAAAATCTTGCTTCGCTTATTTTTCATTTTTTCCAGAGGACACATATTTTTCTTTTTCTAGATTTAAAATTAAGAAAGCTATATACCAGGATTATGTGATATATTTGTGGATAGCGGAAGGATATATTCCGCAAGAAAAAGGCAAAGAACAATGGGATATTGGGTCAGACTATTTACACCAGCTTGAAAATTTATGTTTGCTGGAAGTAAACAGAGTTTTAGGTTGTTATACTGTACATGACTTGTTGCTTGATTTAGTTGTAAATATATGTAAAGAATATGAGTGTGAATTTGATGTTCCCTCCAAAGAAACAAGTTGCCGCAGGTTATTACTGGCTAACAAAGGTATAGCTACTAATGATATTTCAGACAGGTTTTTTAATTGTCAGCGATTTCTACGCACCGTGTCATTCTCTCAGAATCCTGGCATAACAAGTATTCCATAACAGTTTGTTGATCATGTGAGAGTACTTCGGGTAATTGACTTGAGCCACACTGCCATCTCCACATTGCCAAAATGTGTTGGGAAATTAAATCTTCTGAAGGTTTTGAATTTGTCTCACACACAGATCAGGGAGGTGCCAAATTGTGTAAGAAGACTTAAGAGTCTTCGGTTTCTTGATATTTCCTATTGCACAAGCCTAGAACGTCTACCTGACTGGATAGGTGAGCTCAAATGTCTTTCCTATCTCAATGTAAAAAATTGCACACAAGAGCTAGTTGACACTTATATGCCCAAGGGAATGTCACAGCTATTGAGTCTGACGACACTGAGATCTGATTTCTTCCCACTGTCGATTGGAGAGAAGAAATTCTTAAGTGTTAGAGATGTTGGCGATTTGACCAATCTCCAAGAAATAAGCTTCGGTTTAATAGATGTACAACAATTGACAAGTGTAGAAGATGGTGTCCTTGACTGTCTGGTCAAAATGAAAAATCTGTCAGTATATAATAGCAGCAGAGGGTGATACAGAAGAATCCACTCTTCCAACATTCCCAGAGAAAATGAATGCTATGAAAGATCTTCAACAACTTCAACTTATGCGTTTCTCTGTGCCAAGTTGGATATGTGGAATGGAAAATCAGAGGACTCTTGTCTTGATTAAGTGCAGTGATTATCCATCACTCCAAAAGATGCACAACTTACAATCATTGATGTTGGATAGGGATTCGAAATGCAGAGAATTGCCAAAGGAGTTTGGAGAGAGTGGGGGATTTCCTAAGCTGGTTAGGCTGGTGATTGTAGACTTCTCTCTTTTGGAGGAGTTGCCGGCATTGGAAGAGGGGGCGATGCAACGTCTGGAAGGGCTATATATAAAGAATTGTCATGGGGTGAAGAGAGTTCCTTTGGGATTGGAGCGGTTGAGGAGACTAAAGGCGATAGAGGTTGTGGGGGAGAGAAGTGGTGAGTTAGAGGAGAGGTTAAAGGAAGGCGGGGAAGATTGGAATAAAATCAAAGCAAATAATCCCCGCATCGAGATCAACTTTTATGTGTAAGAAAATTGTCTACTTCAATTTGTAATATTGTAGTAAAGAAGACCCCTCCATATATTTTTGGTTCTCACAAAAGAATATTCTTAATATTCTTATTTGATGAAGGAAATTTTCGATTAATAATTTTAATTAAAATAATTTTCTATTAATTTTATTTTAATTGATATAAATATAAGTTTATGTATATATATTATTATAAGTATTTTGATTAATAATTTAAAATATATATTTTTAAGGAAAATTAATAGTATAATGTGGACTAATATTTTAATTTAAAAACACTTATAAATAATTATTAGTTCATATTAAAATATTTTATTTATAAATTATTTTATTTAGGTAAGAGTTATATTATTTTGTTTTAAAGTTTTCTATTTAATATATGGATAGATATAGCACTTACTTTTTTTAAGTAAAAAATATTTTATTTTATTATGTAATTTTTAATGTTTTTATGAAAAAGTTGTTATTTTGTTTTATTTTTACTTTAATTTATTTACTTCGCATTTTACGTAAGAGCTATTTTATAATTAAATGACATAATTAATATCATGTTTATTGTTAAATATTAATATTTTGATGTGAAAATGATTATGAAAACCAAGTCAAATTTTTATTGATATGGTCACCCTTTTGTCATGGTAAAAAGCCTCTCACATAATAATATACTTATAGTTGATTGTAGTCTCAATATGTACTTAAATAAGTAATCATTTCCTTCAAGTTGTGCACATGTTTGGTAACTTTGTTATAGTGTTCTTCTTTCTTTATAATAATTGTGCTAGATAATAGTTGATCTTGTCAATTGATATTTTTTACTGTTATGTATAGTAGCAATATGAAGGACACAATCTTGGTCAATTGTTAATTAAATGTGGAATAGTAGATCTTGTTGAACTATGATTAAAAGTTAACTTTTTGATATAGAGTATCGATAACTTTCAAAATGTTAGTACAATAAGTCAAGAAATATATATTTTCATTAATGAGGTTGAGAATAATATTATCTCATAAAATAAAATTAAGATTACAATATTATCATTTGATGGGATGAAGAGTTAATAAGTGGAAATTGGTCAAAATGATATGAATAAATATATTTTTAAAATGTGTTGACCATTTTTTATATGTGCAAAGTGGGAACTTCAACCTAGCTCTAGCTAGGTCAGGTCGTTAATAGGGGACCTTGTCCTTGGCATGAACACTCTATATTAATGCAATGGTTCAAGCCCATGAGCTCAACAATCAAACAACGGTTGAAATTTTATGAGCTTAGCAACACAATGAGGGTTTGAATCTAGAAGGATGAATGCTTCAATTTATGATGACAATGTCCTAGCAAGGGCTCAAGTATTGCAAGATCAATAGTCCAAAGGGGTTTGAACTTAACTGGAAAGGACAACAACACCATAGTTTAGCCATCACATTGTGCCATGAATGACAAATGTTAGCATTTCTTATTATTCATATATGTTAATAAAATTATATAATCAGAGACCTTTCAATTGCTTTATTTTATTTAGCTTGATCATTAAGTTTTTGTGTGAATCTTCATTTTCCATACCGTTAAAACATTGAAATGGTATTGTATGAATTGAATTGATGTAAATGCCTAAAATTTCCTACGTGGATGAAGAAACATGGTGAGAAAATAATTTAAAGATAAATAAATAAAACTTATAACTTGTCTCTCAAGTACCTCAAGTTGAGATTAAAGAGGAGAAACACCGAATGTTGACAAACCAATTAAGAGATCCCTCAACACCACTTGATGTGTTTCCAATTTGTGATGTGGATTTGCTTTAATCTAATTAAATGAAGTTACATTAAGGTGTGTTCATTTCAAATGGATTGGGTTTAAAGACCTATAATTTGATCTTTATAAAATAATTACAAAATTTGTAAATAATACTAATATCATATTAATTTAATTAGTTAAGAAAACACATTCTAATACTTTTAGTCAATTTAAGTACTCATGAAATTATCATTAGCCAAATTCAAGCTATTATGCTCAGTATGGGGGAAAAAATTTATAGCCAAATCAATCTCTTTTATATTTTGGGCTTATTCATTCACATGAAATGATCAATACAAACATTCTCATTTCATACAAAACTCTATCTAGTATGGTATAAACAATCTTAAACAACCATATGAGCCAATAGGATAGGTAAATTGATAGTATCCTCTTGCTAGAGTCTTAGAATCATTGAGACCAATTGGGTCTAAGTTACAAAACAATCATAATATGTCCATACTATTGTGTCAAGGTTTTTTGAAGTCATAAAAGGATCCTGTAACCTTCCTTGGGTTTTAGGCAACTTGTCAAGTACAAGACCAATCCAATTAGGGATTTTTCTAAATATCAAAGACTATTACTTCAATTTAATTTAATTTATAATTATTTGATTTTAGATCATATTTATAAAATGGAAGCATACATAACCTCACAATTTTTTTTACACCTAAGTACTGGAAACATCATTCATATTTTAGATT
Source organism: Sequoiadendron giganteum (assembly GCA_007115665.2). NCBI lineage: Eukaryota > Viridiplantae > Streptophyta > Pinopsida > Cupressales > Cupressaceae > Sequoiadendron > Sequoiadendron giganteum. The sequence continues at coordinate 89,052,354 of CM021105.1, forward strand.
TCCTACACAACCTATATCCACAAGATCAAGGTACATTAGAACCATCTTGTGAAATATGTAGTTCTAGTTTAATCTATATTTATGTAATAATATGAGTGGGTATACAACCATTCTAGAGCCTTGTTTCACCATATATTTCTTCATCAACTACCACCCACTTAGATGAAATAGAGATGAAAACCTAGAAAATCATCTAAATGGGTGGTTGACATGAAATTTAAATTTGTTTGATGTTTTCAAGTTTTCCTAAAATGTAGGCCCTATCTTAGGAAGATTTCCAATTCGCTCATCCATAATATTTCTTTTTTATTTTATTTTTATGTCCCTAGTATTTTAAAGGGATAGTGACATAGATGTTGTAGTTATGTTAGGCTACAATTGTAGTAGTTCAAACTTGATGGCATGACTTATAAATGTGAACTAGAGACACCATTTATATCGAACAATATGATAGGTTTAATTTTGAAAAGGAATACTCACATTTTTTATCACCAAGATCCTTAATGGGAAAGGTGAGAGCATATAATAGATTAGTGTTTTGAAAATAAAAATATAATAATTTTAGTTCTAAAACCTTCTCAAATTAGATTAAATAAAATTATATATAATGAAATTATTAATTTCCATTTTTTATCACCAAGATCCCTAATGGCCAAGGTGAATGGTTGTCTAGTCCAATTTGGAATTTTAGCTTGCAAAATTCTATAAAGTTAAAATAAATATTATATTTAACAAAATTTTAATATATAAATTTTCATTTTTAACAACACTATCTATTGGCAATATCCAATTCAATACCAAAGTGAGTTTGTTTTATCCAAGAAAACTAATTCAAATTCCCATTACCATAAATAATATTAAATAATCTAAAAAAATCATATCACTAAGAGACATAAATTTTATGTCCTTTCTATATAATCAATACTTTATAATCTACGAACTCTCATATATTCCTTTAACAATAATGGATTTAATTTGAAATAAAATTTATCAACTAATTTCCTCTAAATTCATAGTCAATTGATAATGACCAAAATTTGATACTAGATCAATTCATAAATAAAGAAGTAGCATCATAGTTATTTTCAACTTCCAACTTTTAAAATTGTGATACCAATTACTTTCTAAGTTATAAAATAACAATGATAAATATTATCAATGCAAGATTACAAAATATTAATTACATTCATTTTTCACATTAATTAGAAGAAGATTTATGATTATCAATGTTATGAAGAGAATATGATGAAAATTAACCTAAGGATACCGATAATTATTATACTTGGACCAATTTTTTAGATAACTATTTTCCAATAGTAAAACTATATACTTGGATTGTACAAGTGAAAAATGATTAATTTTGAATAAAAATCCTACTAAAATTATGAAATCAACATCAATATATGCATGCTAACATCTATTAAGAGTATTGGATGATGAAATAATAAAATTTAAACCGAATATTATAATTACCATTTACATGTGCCAATCATTCATATAGAGTGAATTGTAAATATAATTCTAACAAGATAAATTTTAATTATTGACTATCCCTTCACTAGATCAAAAGGAAAAAATAGAGACATTATAACATAAAGGATAAATAGTTATGAAACTATATGGCATTTTCACTTGAATTAGGAGGTCTTCTTGGACTGCATTGATTTGAACTAAATAGTATTTTAAAAAAGATAGATTTAGAATAAATACAAACATGATTGTTGCACTTTAGTTATAATTCCAAGTGGCATTATCAAATTAATACTAATCCCATTGAAATTTAGATTGATTCATCACTTTGTTACATAACTAGAACTAGAATCTCCCCAAAGGGTAAGGGCAGAAAGATGGGGGACCAAAAAGGGGTCTTAAGTGGCCACTTTTTTTCTAAAATAATAAAATACTGACCTTGGATAAGAAATTGAGGATAGTTACACTCTAAATTTTAAGATGCAACAAAAATAATGTTCGTAGTGTTCCAAGACTACTTTCTAAACTATTAATTTTTTTTGAAAATGGTAGAGATTAAGGGGTTCAAAAAAGGGAGCCAGAGAAATTGATTTTTTTTGTCAAAAAAACATAAAATAGATTCTTTTGTGGCTCCCTTAAAAGGTTAAATTTTTTTTGGTATTTAAAAAATCACTTTGATGAGAAATTAGCTAACATGTAGTTTATGCCCAATTTTTTTGATAATTTTTTAATGAATATTTGTTTTTGTACTAATTTTCAAAGTGGACACATCCTGAAAAATAGAATTTTGGTCGTGCTACCCCTATAATTTTTGAAAACTAATCGGAAACCCTTTTTTTTTAATGCGTAGAATGGAGTCTAGTTTATAAAAATGTAATTTATTTAAAATTTCAATGAATGGTTAAAAAATAAAGTAAAAAATACCAAACACTAGTTTTTGATAAAATATGGACACAGGAACAAAAGAAATTAAAAATGAAAGCCTTAACATTGTCAAAATGTGAAAAAAATTACATCGTTAAATAGCTAAGAGAGAGCCTAACATTACCCAGGTGTTTGATTTACTTGACCTTGAAATGTACGTGCAAACCTAATGGTTAGCACAAATGAGATTATGTGAAATCCTATAGAATATGCAAAAAAACATCTTTGGATGTTGGGAAGGCACTCTAACCCTTTGGGTTGGAAATCTAAAGAAAATCCAAGCCTAAGGCTTGGGGATCCCCAAATCAAGACATAACGTGAGCGTGTTATAACACACTCTAGTTATTTATTTATTGAAATTTGTTAATGAATTTCAAAAAATGCACCAAAATGCATTACCAAAATGCGCCAAAAAGCATTGCTAAAATATAAGTGCACGCTCGCATTTTGTGAATGTATCGACAAAATGCGAGTGTGTTATAATGTGCTCATGTTTTGGTCTCTGTTGAAATTTTTTCTATTCATTTTTTTTTCTCTTTCTCATTGTTTTTTAGGGAAACTATATACATGAAATAAAAATTTAAGTATAATTTCACATTTATTGATTAATTGGAAAATGGATGCTTTATGGCTTAGGTCATAGAACACCACTTTTCTCCAAATAACATTCAAGGATTCCCTAGGATCCCAAATTGGATTGATTATCAACACAAAGGTGAGTCAATTCTCAACAAGAGAGACATAGGAAGGTTCCTTAGGCTTTGAGGGGTTCACCACCAAGCAAAAGCTTGGAAAAGACAACTTAACATTTAAGTCACAAAATCTAGTAATGCAAGCCAAATAATGAGTGCAACTGACAAAATTAAGTAACAACAAGTTAGGATGTATGTACCTGGGAAGTTTGGAAATGTGATAAGGATTATGGAAGTGTAAAAATGTTGTGAAAATATTTTAGGGAGGACTAAGACGCCCTTACTATCTTCTTAGTCCTGATGCAGTTTTTCAAGGAAAACAGGGTATCTTCGGACGTCAGAATCGGATCTGAAAGAATCTCTGAAAATAACCTACAAGAGGACTAAGATGCCCTTATTGTCTTCTTATTCCCATTATGAATTTATGAAATCTCAAAATGTGATCCTGAGGTCCAAGGTTCGCACTTCCTTCTTCTTAGATCTCGTGTCTTGAAACCTCCAGATCTGGTCTATAGATGACTTTCCGTGAAGATGACAGCTTTGCAATGCAACTTTGTAACTTTTCACTCCAAATGATCTTCAACCTAAATCTATAAACACAAACACACAAGGGAGGAAAAACTTTTTGAATGTTAGTAAATGGGGGTTTGCCTTGGTCAAACCCCTTGTTGGTAATTAAACCTTGGAATGAAATGAAATAATGAAGGGAAATGATGAATGAACAAAGTATTATATTGCAACTCACCAAACCCTTGTTATGAAATATGAAAACTTGTATGAAGTGACTAGCTTGAATGTAGATCTTGAATTGAATGAATGCTTGATAGATCTTGACTTGAATTTTTTGCTTGAATCAAAACCCTACATCACAAATTTAGCTCAAAAACACACATGATGCAAGAATATCTTTGACATAATTCTTGAATGTTGATGATGGCTCCAAATGCTTGATGAATTGCTCTTTAATGCTCTTGTGGGCTCAATTATTCTATTAGGAATGCTCATTTAACCTGCTAGGAGAAAAATGAGTGATTGGAGCGGTTGAGGAGACTAAAGAGGATAGAGGTTGTGGGGGAGAGAAGTGGTGAGTTAGAGGAGAGGTTAAAGGAAGGCGGGGAAGATTGGATTAAAATCAAAGCAAATAATCCCCGCATCGAGATCATCTTGGATGTGTAAGAAAATTGTTTCCTTCAATTAGTAATATTGTAGTAAAGAAGACCCCTCCATATATTTTTGGCTCTCACAAAAGAATATTATTATTTGATGAAGGAAATTTTTGATTAATAATTTTAATTAAAATAAATTTTCATTAATTTTATTTTAATTGATATAAATATAAGATTATGTATCTATATTATTATAAGTATTTTGATTAATAATTTAAAAAATATATTTTAAAGAAAAATTAATAGTATAATGTGGTATAATATTTTAATTTAAAAACACTTATAAATAATTATTAGTTCATATTAAAATATTTTATTTATAAATTATTTTATTTAGGCAAGAGTTATATTATTTTGTTTGAAAGTTTTCTATTTGATATATATGCATAGATATAGTACTTACTTTTTTTAAGTAAATTTTTTTTTATTTTATTATGTAATTTTTAATGTTTTTATGAAAAAGTTGTTATTTTGTTTTATTTTTACTTTAATTTATTTACTTTGCATTTTCCTTAAGAGCTATTTTATAATTAAATGACATAATTAATATTGTGTTTATATTTTGATGTGTAAATGATTATGAAAACCAAGTCAATTTTTTATTGATATGGTCACTCTTTTGTCATGGTAAAAAGCCTCTCAACATAATAATATAATTATAGTTGATTGTAGTATCAATATGTACTTAAATAAATAATCATTTCCTTCAAGTTGTACACATGTTTGGTAACTTTGTTATAGTTTTCTTCTTTCTTTATAATAATTGTGCTAGATAATAGTTGATCTTGTCAATTGATAATTTTTACTATTATGTATAGTAGCAATATGAAGGACACAATCTTGGCCAATTGTTAATTAAATGTGGAATAGTAGATCTTGTTGAACTATGATTAAAAGTTAACTTTTTGATATAGAGTATTGATAACTTTCAAAATGTTAGTACAATAAGTCAAGAAATACATCTTTTCATTAATGAGGTTGAGAATAATATTATCTCATAAAATAAAATTAAGATTACAATATTATCATTTGATGGGTTGATTGGATGAAGAGTTAATAAGTGGAAGTTGGTCAAAATGATATGAATATATTTATTTTTAAAATATGTTGACTATTTTTTTATATGTGCAAAGTGGGAACTTCAACCTAGCTCTAGCTAGGTCAGGTCATTAATAGGGGACCTCATCCTTGGCATGAACACTCTATATTAATGCAATGGTTCAAGCCCATGGGCTCAACAATCAAGCAGAGGTTGAAATTTTATGAGCTTAGCAACACAATGAGGGTTTAAATCTAGAAGGATGAATGATCCAATTTATGATGACAATGTCCTAGCAAGGGCTCAAGTATTGCAAGATCAATAGTCCAAAGGGGTTTGAACTTAACTGGCAAGGACAACAACACCATAGTTTAGGCATCACATTGTGCCATGAATGACAAATGTTAGCATTTCTTATTATTCATATATGTTAATAAAATTATATAATCAAAGACCTTTCAATTGCTTTATTTTAATTAGCTTGATCATTAAGTTTTTGTGTGAATCTTCATTTTCCATACCGTTAAAACATTGAAATGGTATTGTATGAATTGAATTGATGGAAATGCCTAAAATTTCCTACGTGGATGAAGAAACATGGTGAGAAAATAATGTAAAGATAAATAAATAAAACTTATAACTTGTCTCTCAAGTACCTCAAGTTGAGATTAAAGAGGAGAAACACCAAATGTTGACAAACCAATTAAGACCCCTCAACACCTCTTGATGTGTTTTTGATTTGTGATGTGGATTTGCTTTAATCTGATTAAATGAAGTTACATTAAGGTGTGTTCATTTCAAATGGATTGGGTTTAAAGACCTATAATTTGATCTTTATAAAATAATTACAAATTTTGTAAATAATACTATATCATTTAATTTAATTACTGAAGAAAATACATTTTAATATTTTTGGTCAATCTAAGTACTCATGAAATTATCATTAGCCAAATTCAAGCTATTATGCTTAGTATGGGGGGAAAAATTCATAGCCAAATTAATCTCTTTTATCTTTTGGGCTTATTCATTCACATGAAATGATCAATACAAACATTCTCATTTCATACAAAACTCTATCTAGTATGGAATAAACAATCTTAAACAACCATATGAGCCAATAGGATAGGTAAACTGATAGTATCCTCTTGCTAGAGTCTTAGAATCATTGAGACCAACTGGGTCTCAAGTTACAAAACAATCATAATATGTCCATACTATTATGTCAAGAATTTTTGAAGTCATAAAAGAATCTTGTAACCTTCCTTGGGTTTTAGGCAACTAGTCAAGTACAAGACCAATCCACTTAGGGATTTTTCTAAATATCAAAGACTATTACTTCAATTTAATTTATAATTATTTCATATTGGATCATATTTATAAAATGGAAGCATACAAAACCTCACAATTTTTTTTACACCTAAGTACTAGAAACATCATTCATATTTTAGATTTCCTACACAACCTATATCCACAAGATCAAGGTACATTGGAACCATCCTGTGAAATATGTAGTTCTAGTTTAATCTATATTTATGTAATAATATGAGTGGGTATACAACCATTCTAGGGCCTTGTTTCACCATATATTTCTTCATCAACTACCACCCAGTTAGATGAAATAGAGATGAAAACCTAGAAAATCATCTAAATGGGTGGTTGACATGAAATTTAAATTTGTTTGATGTTTTCAAGTTTTCCCAAAATGTAGGCCCTGTCTTAGGAAGATTTCCAATTCGCTCATCCATAAAATTTCTTTTGTTTTATTTTTATGTCCCTAATATTTTAAAGGGATAGTGACATAGATGTTGTAGTTATGTTAGGCTACAATTGTAGTAGTTCAAACTTGATGGCATGACCTATAAATGTGAACCATAGACACCATTTATATCGAACAATATGATAGGTTTAATTTTGAAAAGGAACACTCACATTTTTTATCACCAAGATCCTTAATGGGAAAGGTGAGAGCATATAATAGATTAGTATTTTGAAAATAACAATATAATAATTTTAGTTCTAAAACATTCTCAAATTAGATTAAATAAAATTATATATAATAAAATTATTAATTTCCATTTTTTATCACCAAGATCCATGGCCAAGGTGAATGGTTGTCTAATCCAATTTGGAATTTTAACTTGAAAAATTCTATAAAGTTAAAATAAATATTATATTTAACAAAATTTTAATCTATAAATTTATATTTTTAACAACACTATCTATTGGCAATATCCAATTCAATACCAAAGTGAGTTTGTTTTATCCAAGAAAACTAATTCAACTTCCCATTACCATAAATAATATTAAATAATCTAAAAAATTCATATCACTAAGAGACATAAATTTTATGTTCTTTCTATAAATTCAATACTTTATAATCTACAAACTCTCATTTATTCCTTTAACAATAATGGATTTAATTTGAAATAAAATTTATCAACTAATTTCCTCTAAATTCATAGTCAATTGATAATGACCAAAATTTGATAATAGATCAATTCATAAATAAAGAAGTAACATCATAGTTGTTTTCAACTTCCAACTTTTAAAATTGTGACACCAATTACTTTCTAAGTTATAAAATAACAATGATAAATATTATCAATGTAAGATTACAAAATATTAATTACATTCATTTTTCACATTAATTAGTTCACAAGATTTATGATCATCAATGTTAAGAAGAGAATATGATGAAAATTAACCTAAGGATACCAATAATAATTATACTTGGACCAATTTTTTAGATAACTATTTTCCAGTAGCAAAACTATATACTTAAATTGTACAAGTGAAAAATGATTAATTTTGAATGGAAATCCTACTAAAATTATGAAATCAACATCAATATATGCAATGCTAACATCTATTAAGAGTATTGGATGATGAAATAATAAATTTTGAACCAAATATTATAATTACCATTTACATGTGCCAATCATTCATATAGAATGAATTGTAAATATGATTCTGACAAGATAAATTTTAATTATTGAGTATCCCTTCACTAGATCAAAAGGAAAAAATAGAGACATTATAACATAAAGGATAAATATTTATGAAACTATATGACATTTTCACTTGAATTGGGAGGTCTTCTTGACTACATTGATTTGAACTAAATAGTATTCTAAAAAAGATAGATTTAGAATAAATACAAACATGATTGTTGCACTTTAGTTATAATTCCAAGTGACATTATCAAATTAATAATAATCCTTTTGAAATTTAGATTGATTCATCACTTTGTTGTATAACTAGAACTAGAATCTCTCCAAAGGCTAAGCACAAACATATGGGGGGCCAAAATGGGGTCTTAAGTGGCCATTTTTTTTTTAAATCAAAAAATACTGACCTTGGATAAGAAATTGAGGATAGTTACACTCAAAATTTCAAGATGCAGAAACAAAAATGTTCGTAGTGCTTCGAGACTACTTTCTAAACAACTAATTTTTTTTAAAATGGTAGAGATTAAGGGGTTCAAAAAAGGGAGCCAGAGAAATTGATTTTTTTTGTCAAAAAAATATAAAATAGCATCTTTTGTGGCTCCCTTAAAAGGTTAAATTTTTATGGTATTTAAAAAATCACTTTGATGAGAAATTATCTAACATGTAGTTTATGCCCAATTATTTTGATAATTTTTTAATGAATATTTGTTTTTGTACTAATTTTCAAAGTGGACACATACTAAAAAATAGAATTTTGGTCATGCTACGCCTATAATTTTTGAAAACTAATCAGAAATCTTTTTTTTTGAATGTGTAGAATGGAGTCTAGTTTATAAAAATGTAATTTATTTAAAATTTCAATGAACTGTTAAAAAATAAAATAAAAAATACTAACCACTAGTTTTTGACAAAATATAGACACAGGAACAAAAGAAATTAAAAATAAAATCCTTAACATTGTCAAAATGTGAAAAAAAATTACATCGTTAAATAGCTAAGAGAGAGCCTAACATTACCTAGGTGTTTGATTTACTCGACCTTGAAATGTACGTGCAAACCTAACAGTTAGCACAAACGAGATTATGTGAAATCCTCTATAATATGCAAAAACACATCTTTGGATGTTGGGAAGGCACTCTAACCATTTGGGTTGGAAATTCAAAGAAAATCCTAGCCTAAGGCTTGGGGATCCCCAAAGCAAGACATAATGTGAGCGTGTTATAACACACTCTCATTGTTTTTTTATTGAAATTTGCTAATGAATTTTAAAAAATGCACCAAAATACATTACCGAAATGTGCCAAAATGCATTGTTAAAATACAAATGTGTGCTCACATTTTGTGAATGTATCGACAAAATGCGAGTGTGTTATAATACACTCGTGTTTTGGTTTGTTTTGAAAACAAATTCTATTCATTTTTTTATCTTTCTCCTTATTTTTTTAGGGAAACTATATTACATGAAATAAACATTTAAGTATAATTTGACATTTACTGATTAATTGGAAAATGAATGCTTTATGGCTTAGGTCATAGAACACCACTTTTCTCCAACTAACATTCAAGGATTCCCTAGGATCCCAAATTGGATTGACTATCAGCACAAAGGTAAGTCAATTCTCAACAAGGGAGACCTAGAAATGTTCCTTAGGCTTCAAGGGGTTCACCACCAAGCAAAATATTGGAAAATACAACTTAACATTTAACTCACAAAACCTAGTAATGCAAGCCAAATAATGAGTGAAACTAACAAAATTAAGTAACAAGTAGTTAGGATGTATGTACCTGGGAAGTTTGGAAATATGATAAGGATTCTGGAAGTGCAAAACTATTTTCAAAATATGTTAGGGATGACTAAGACGCCCTTACTATCTTCTTAGTCCTGATGCGGTTTTTCATGGCAAACATGAAATCTTCGGACGTCGAAACCAGATCTGAAAGAATCTCTGAAAAATACCTACAGGAGGACTAAGATGCCCTTACTGTCTTCTTATTCCCATTCTAAATTTATGAAATCTAAAAATGTGATCCTGAGGTCCAAGGTCTGCACTTCCTTCTTCTTAGATCTCAAGTCCTAAAACCTCCAGATCTGGTCTGTAGATGACTTTCCGTGAAGATGACAACTTTGCAACTTTTCACTCCAAATGATCTTCAACCTAAATCTACAAACACAAACACAACAGGGAAGAAAAACTTTTTGAATGTTAGTAAATGGGGGTTTTCCTTGGTCAAACCCCTTGTTGGTAATTAAACCTTGGAATGAAATGAAATAATGAAGGGAAATGATGAATGAACAAAGTGCTAGATGTTGCAACTCACCAAACCCTTGTTATGAAATCTGAAAACTTGTATGAAGTGGCTAGCTTGAATGTAGATCTTGAATAGAATGAATGCTTGATAGATCTTGACTTGAATTTTTTGCTTGAATCAAAACCCTACATCACAAATTTAGCTCAAAAACACACATGATGCAAGAATATCTTTGACATGATTCTTGAATGTTGATGATGGCTCCAAATGCTTTATGAATTTCTCTTTAATGCTCTTGTGGGATCAATTATTCTATTAGGAATGCTCATTCAACCTGCTTGGAGAAAAATGAGTGAAAGAACCTTGTATTTATACTTATCCATGCTTAATATCCCAAAATTACACCACAACAAGTTCACATATGAATTCATTAATTAAAGGAGCCTAAATATCACTAGGATTTGAAATTAAATCTTGAAAATAATTTAAGGGGGACTAAGATGCCCTAGGTGGCATCTTAGTCTCGAGGCTTGAAACTCGGGGTACATACTCCAAAAAGGGGCCTTTTAAGGTGCCTTTGAAATTAGGATCCCAAGACCTTTAGGGGAAAAAGATGCCCTAGGTGGCGTCTTGGTCCCAGTCCAAAAATCAAGTACACTCAACCAAAATCATTAAATTATCATTTATCCTTTGATGTTTGTCAAGATTAACCATAAAAGGATATAGTTTATTAGGCTTGTGGATGCAAAATAGGACCAATTAAGACATAAATAAGGATAAATAAAGAAAGAAGGGCCTAAACAAGTGTGAAAATGAAAGGGTATGCATTTTACTACACTACATTTAGCCCCCACTTTAATGATAGGATGAACTTGCTTCAAACTCACACTAAAGTAGCCAACCACACAATCAAGAGGGGTTTAAATGTACGAATGCTAGTAAGATAGGATGAAAATAACCAAGATGGTGGTCAAGCCCCTAGGATTAATATCCCATGACAAACAACCATAGGCACAAAGGAACACACTTGTGGATGATATATGAATCCATAACCAAATCGCCAACATACACCATCAAAGATAAAAAAAGAAAAATGAAAAAGAAATAGAAAAATGCAATAGAAAAATGCAATAGATCAAGCTTCGATTGGCCGTCCAATGTGTTATGGACCGGGTCTAGGCTATTTGTCCAAATAAGGTTTACAAGTGGAATGCGATGTCCACTATGCAAACAAAATACATGCTCACAGGGGTTAGTGAAGCTAGTTGGCCACTAGGTGAGCCCGAAGAGATGCATATCAAAGCCATACCCCCATGACTATGATAAGGACAAAAATACATGCTCACAAGGGCTAGTGAAGCTAGTTGTTCTCTAGGTGAGCCCCAAGGAACCATATCAAAGTCATACCTCCATGAATTTAATAAGGTAAAAAAGATACAACACAACAAGAAAGAGGGATGTTCAAAGGGATTTTTCTTAGTTCATACAAGGTCTCTTCTTAGGGAGCATTGTGCCTAATGTCTCCAAGAGAGGACACGTCAAAGAAATATCACACTCTCGGAGGATATCAAGCCCAATGACACCACCAAGAAAAGGACGCATCACAAGAAGAAAGAAAATCACATAATAAAACATGAATGTCGATGTATTCCCCCACTTTAAAGCAGTTGCTAACAAGGTAAAATCACAAACCCGTGTCACACTTTATAAAGGAATCGACCAACAACAATTTTTTTTTTTTGAATTTCGGCCACATAAAAGTGGTCTAAGTGATGTTTTGAATTTCAAAATGGTGTAAGCTAATGAAATTCAAAAATTTTGATGAAGATTATTCCTGTAATTTTTTAAACTTTAAAAAAAATTGTTTTCATTATGTTTTTTTCAATTTAAGGAAAATTTTTGGAATTGCTAAAAATTTCAAAAAAGAGTGACTTCGCATTTGTCACCTTCTGGTGGAGGGGCTAAGACCTCCATGAAGCTTACTTCTCTTTTTATTTTTTATATTTTTCTACTTGTCACGATTAATAATTATGAGAAAATTTCTCCTTACATGACCTTCCTTTTTACATAGGAAGCACACATTGAGCCCACCTAGGAGATCAATTTTAATAGAGGGAATATCATTTTCTATTTCAATCTCCTTTTCTTCAAGGATGTCAATCCCTGGAGTGATCGAGACCAAAATTCTCACATCCATATGTGAAAGAGGATCCTTTGTTTCCTCCACCTTGAGTACCTTCCTAAAATGAGCCACAATTTGAGGTGTAGTGACCCCCCTGATGACACTTTTATTTTAGCTGTATTGAGATACTGTTAGTAGTTAGACATTTGACATTATGTTGTTTCGATGATTTATGTCATGGTTTACATGACCAATTGTGAAACTCAGTTGATGATACACTTTACCTTATGTTGTGATGTTTATTTTCATGAGATGACATTATTATGATGATTATCTATGATGTTCTATTGTATACATGATGATATTATGTTAGTTATATGTTTACGTCAGTTGGTGAACGAGACGGTCTAGCAATACTCATCCATGAGTGCCTTGCTACATCACGAATCTTCTTCACGGTGTGTCTTCATATTTGTACATATTGTTCATTAATCGTGTAGTGTTATGCAACTTTCAGGTACAAGCATCGACTCCACCTACATGTCAGGTCTGAGCGTGCCATGGCCTAATTAAATCGTTGAAGGGAAATAGACTTGTCCTCTGTCCTGAACCATCGTTCTAAAAAGAATGAGTATCTATCGTCACCCTTATGTCTTGTCATTCGTTGTCGTGTGATTGTAGTTGTTGTGTAATTTTGTACCTATTATGTTTTCATAATGTTAATTTAGATTATTTTAACGTTTTAATGAAAATAGTAATGTTGCTTTATTGATTTAATGAAATATTTAAGTTAGGCAAGCTATTCTTAGTTTACTAAGTGATTAAAGTGAAATATTAAAATATCTTATTTGCAAAAAGGTTAATTAATTATAAATTGATTTGATTATGCAACTTGATGTTTTCAAAAAATATAACAGATAGTTGTGATCTAAAGTTGTAAATATCTCGTTTTGATCATGTTGTTGAAAAGGTTTAACTGATGGATGATTTGCATGCTTAACAGTTAGTTAAAATTTGGTTTGCTTGGAAAATTAGAAAAAGGTATATTGATTATTAAGGAGGGATTTTCGAAAAGAAGAAAATATTGCTTGCTCAGGAAAAATATTCTTTTTGTAAATTTGCTTGCTGGGATTTTGGATTGGGGAAGCTGAAAAATATTGTTTGGGGAATTATGTTTCAACGTTGCTTGAATCCGGGAAAGCGATCTCAGGTTCTTCTCTTTTAAAAATTCCAGTTTGTTAATGAAACCCTGTTAAACTCTTGTTGCAAAAACTTTGCTTGAAAATTGATGGGAAAATTGTATCATGAAACCTGCACATTTAAAGAAACTATAACCATTAATAACTAGATTATTTGTATCAATATGAGACCAGAGTATGGGATTAAGTATTAGATAATTTAGTTAATCAAACTTATATCTGCTTTAGATAATTCGTGAATTTTTAAATATAGACAATCTGTTTGTAACCAATGATAGGTGTTCTCTATTTTATCCATGGTTACTTTTGGGAATCTTATTTGTAGGCTTTCAAATCATATATCACCACCTATTTGACTTGATTTTTTTAATTTTATTTTATGATTGTTTGTGGCTCAGTTGCATGTCATTTATGCTCTAAGAAAATTGGCTTGCGGGCATAGATGATTCAGTATTCTTATTCTGATATAGTTTTTTTGTTTTTATATGGCCAACCTACTAAGTGGTCTTCTTGCTGAGCGTACACTATTCTCTTCACTATCATTGTATCTTCTTCCTCATACATAGGCATGCAAACATGGGTCGAAGGTATTCCCATTTAGATTTATTCTTTGGCTCATTTGGTCATCTCTTTGGGGTCTACTTCCTTGTATCTTTCTGATATCGGCTGGTTGTTGTTTCCAAGCATGGTCTACGACGTTAAGTTTTCATTGATCTAAAATATGCTTGCTCTACCACTTGCATGTTATGCTTCTTGTACGAGGCTACTGAGGATTTTCTGTTGTATGTTGTTAGTTTTCATGCACGTACCTGGTTTCTTTTGTGTTTCTCTTTTGGTATACTCCTAGATTGCAAACTAAAATTTAAACCATACAAAGTTATATGTTGGCAGTGGCTTTCATTGTTGCGGCTGTAATCTTTTTCTTTAGTCAAATCTTCAATGAATGTCAATCTTGGATTTTGTTGTGTCTAAATCTTATATCTTTAGGTTATATCTTATATCTGTTAATGCGTCCCTATTTCGATATTATGGGGTGACTATCTTACCCTCTAATGATTTGTTGCTTTCATTCCAAGTTATTTCTAGAATCCGCATCTTGTGTAGTTCGTTATTCTCTCCATTATTAGGCGCTGGAGTTGTGTCTCTTGTATACGCAATGTTCTTTTAAAAGAAAGTTCGCTGCAAGGTTCTGACAACCTTCTTCACTATGATCTTTCATCCCTCTTTAACTATATCGATTTGCTTCTATTGTTCATGTTGTCTGTAAGGTCAAGTGTAGGAAAAGCAAAAAAAAGAATTCCTATCATCTTGTTTTTATCGTGCATGGAACATGTATACAACTATCATTTTTCCACCGTGTCTTGTCTAATTAGAGCGATGGGAGGAGTCAGATAGCTCACATTTTTCTATAGTCGATTTAGTGTTAACTACCACTTTTGTCGGTTGTACTGAATGATTATTTTAGTCTATTAATTCGCATCGTTGCATGTTAATATAACTAACTTTGCTTAAGAAGCTTTGGGTTTATTTGAGTCAAATTTATATACACAATTGCATTATAATGATAGTTACCGATTGTGGATGAATTGGTAGTTGTAGTTATTTATAAAAGAATGAATATATTTTCATTATTATATTTATAGTTAATTCTTCCTTGATAATCTAAAGGTTAGGGTATTTAGTTAATATATTTTATATTTCCTCTTGAAGTTAAGAGATGGATTGATAATTTAAATTTAAATGCTTTTTTTTAAAAGAAAAAAGAAAAAGAGAAAGGTATTAATATAATGTTATTGCTCTTGGTGTATGTAGTGTAATTTTGAATTACAGATATAAATTATAACAACTATGCTTAGTTTGTTTTAACAAGGATTTAAAACACTTAAGTATTGATATGATCTTATTTCTATCTAAATGATTGGTGGTTTGATTTTGTTAAATTAGAATGAAAAGATATGATGTTATTTATTGGAACTTCAAATGTTTAGTCTTATCGAATGTATGTTAGTAAGTTAAATATCGTCTTGCAATAATGAATGTAATGTCTTCTCGATTGAAGAGTTTAGTATGTTTATGTTAAACATGTATGTTTGAGGAATGTTGTAAGGGGTTTGTTAAATTTGTTTAAACGATATCTCTTTTCGAGTTTACTTTCGTTTCGTGTATTGGAATATGTTGTTTAGGGCATCGTCTCCTAGAGGCCTTAATCTGCAGTTTTGATTTGAAATCATAACTTGTGTCGTATGGTTATTCTTATGTCGAAACGTGATTCATGCGCGTTATGCCTATGTGATACTATTTTGGGAAATTTGTATTCCATGTTATGAGAGTATGCATTTACAAAAGTTTCGCCATGCATGTTATGTCATTAAGGTTATTTATTTTTTTTAGTTGACTTTAAGTCCTTGTGTAAAAATTTCATGTTGCATGCATGTTGTCTTATTGTTTTAATCTTTATGAGTTGTATCTTAGGAGGAGTGGCTTCCGATAGGGGCCGAACCCAGAAGTAGTTGCAGGGGTAACCTCTTAGAAGTGTATTAACCAAGTGGTAATTAAAATAATTTTGTAGGGGTTTGGGTAGTTAAATTAACCATAGAGATAATGTTTACCTCACCTTGGTCTTTAATGCTCGTTTAGGTTAAAGAAGGTTGAGAAGGCCTGGAATGCAATCTTGAACACTTCATCTTCCTAAGAAGTGATTCAAGGCCACATAGTACGTATAGGGGCCGAAAGTTGTAAGAGGTTGCCAGGGTAACTCTAGTAGAGGGCCAGTAACCTAGGAAGACTATCCAAGGTAACCTATTATGTATATATGTAATGAAACTCTTATCCTAGTACAATTTTTAGTTCACTTGTGTTGTGAGTAGCCTTTGGGAGTTCGTCATTTGTCTAGTATTGAGATGTCATGTGAGTCAACCATGTTTGTATGATGTACTTTGTGATGTCAGTTTGACTTGAGGACTTGTTCTATCTCCTAGCACGGGGGGTGGGCTTTCGAGCTCCACACAGTTGGGAGGAACATGCCACATTCTCCATTGGGTCCCTTGTAGGTGTGTTGTTCGTGACATGTTTATTCTTGGCAAGATCCGGAACGCACAATGTTCGCGGAGCATAGTTCCTCGGGCGAGTTTGTGGATGTGGTTGTCATCTTTTCTTGATCTCATTCTTTATTGTATTGCACTCATGATGTACATAAGTTTCCTTGTAATGATACTTGTATTATTCAAAGATTTGTCACAATCTCAATTATTGTTATGTAAGTTTTGGTATATATATCTAGACATGACTATTCTCATGAGTTTATTTATTTATGGTTATTGTGGCGTTATGATGTTATTACTTAATGGGGTGGTTGTGGAACCCTAAAATGATTATGTTAGATTGTTTTCATAGGTTATTTGTTTAAAAAAAAATTATTTTATTGTTTTGCGTGAATGACAACGTTTTTTGGGTTCCACGACAGGGCGTTACAACTTGGTATCAGAGCCAAGGTTCTAACACTGTGCGCTCTGGTTCATGCGAGCCCTCTAGGTTGTCCTAGGTGTTAGATTCTTGTGTGTGTATGTTACTTGGTTTTTCATGTTGTTGAATTGAGACTCGACTTTGTCCTTGTGTAGGATCATGCCGCCAAGGCGAGGTCTCTTTAGAGGCCGTGGACGAGGTCGTGGCGGTGGCCGTGTGGTGAATCGTCAAGATACCCCACCACAAGGTTTACATGGAAGTGAACATGGAGAGTAGCCTAGTCCTCCAGGTAATGATAATCAGGTTCTGAATCAACCTATTGTAGAAGATCTTCTATGTGGGTGATCCCACAATAGTGGTTTACATTTTTTTGCCAAACTGGACACTGAAATTATTATTTTTAATTAAATCTTCACATTTGAGCACCTATAGTGGTTAAACCGTGAGGAATTTGAAGATGATGAAAACTAAAGTCTCATCACATTTTGTTTGTAGATTCTAAAAATATTTTTTTCAAATTTTTTGGAATAAGATTGCACTTCTTTTTCCATCTCCCACGAAAAAAGGTTTTTTTCAGAAAACAATATTTTAAAAAAGTGACGCTCACCGTATACAACATAACTTTTTTTGTATGAAGGATAAAATTCTAATTTTTTCGAATTTAGATTTGTAACTATGATATCTAGCACTTTAATTTGGTCTCATAGTTTTTTATTGAATATTTTTCCTTAATAGAATTTTGAAGTCAAACCAATTGCAATTTTGACATAGGCGGACTGTATACAACATAACTTTTTCTGTATGTATCAAAATTCAATTTTTTTTTTTTAATGGATCAAGGACATCAATACCCAGCACGAACATATTTTTAAAAAAATTATTTTGATAATTTTCTATTTTTCCACATGTGCAAAACAAAGAGCTTGATTTTTCGGTGAAAAACCTATGTTTAATAAAACTAGAAAAACACATACATAATAAAACCAGAACATATTAAAATTATATTTGTGGGATAGCTCATTTTGAGGAATACCATAATAATTTCAAATAAATTTTAAATGACTTCATTTGATCCCCCAAAAGGTAAATCAAAAGTGATTTTTTATCAGCATTTTGATAGGTGTAAAGGAGACTCATTTATAGGTATGGTTTAAAACTAGCGAGGTTCTATCCAAGGGGGTTTGATCTAAGGTGGTTTGATCAAACCCTCTTCAATTGGAATCCTTAAAATGGAAATTTTAAAGGCTTAAATCATTATATTTTCTAAAAATATGTGATTTCAGCTAAAATCAGTTCCTCTCAGAAATTGTAAACCAACTTTGTGGGATCACCCATGTCCGTTACTCAAGCAAGCTCTTGCACATCTCAGGCCTAGATAAGATATTGATCAGGAAGTGGATAGGGAAAGAGACAGGACACCACCTAGGAGGACAGTTCTGATTGTAGAACAGGATGTTTTAGCTACAGGGCACATGAAGGACTTGTTGAGGGCACACCCTCCTATTTTAAATGCTACTGGCAGAGGTTTGGAGCTGGAGACATGGTTACTGGATTTAGGATGGTGTTTTTCCATGCACTCGTATGGTAGTAACACCCGTGCGAGATGCACTATTATGCATCTTAGAGGCTTTTCCTCTACTTGGTGGAAATTGGAGGAGAAAAAGCTCCATTTGGAGATATGATCAGTATCATGGGACATGTTTCTGGAGCATTTTAGAGCACGCTTCTTATCTGATCATTGGAGGTAGCACGAAGCAGATGAATTTCATGACCTGCGCCAGATGGCAATGTCTATGGAGCAGTTTGAGCATAGATTCTATGAAGTAAAACAATATGCGGGTATAGCAAATGATGAGGCAATGCTAGTTCAACATTTTATCCGGGGCTTGAATGCCCGTATTAGTGGAGGAGTTAGAGTCTTCGAGCCGAAGAAAATGGAGGTAGTAGTTGAGAAATCTTGGATTTTTGAAGAGAATTTGTCCATGGCGTTAGGAGGACACACAAGCGTTTTGATTGGTAGTGCTTCTACCACAAGATTTGGTCTGGGCGGTGGTCAGATTTAGACAGGTGGTTCCTCTTAGAACCAATAGGTACCCTTTAAGGGTGGACAACAACATCAACAACAACAAAATTATTTACAGAAGAATAAGGGATCTTAGATGCAGTCAGGTAATGGTTCTCGGTTTTGAAAGAATCATAATTGGATGCACAATAAGTTGAATCACCAAGATTATCCTACTCAGAGTGCACAGTTGACAGTTAGTAGAGGCAATTTCTAGAAGTTGAATGCACCAATGGGTGGCCAAGGTTTTGGTAGGGGCACTGGATGCTTTTCTTGTGGTCAACAGGGCCATATTGCGAGGCAGTGTTCGATGCGAGGTACTTCAGGGTTTGGAAAACAACCTGTAGCTTCCAAGCCGACAGTTGGTGATGCAGGATGTTTTTATAGAGTCTTTTCTACAGTAGACAATCGTCAGGAAGATCACCAAAATACTGTGGTTGAATCTTTAAGTCAATTACAAGGTGTTAGAATTTCTATTTTATTTGATTATGGTGCATCTGATTCTTTTATCTCTCCTTTTATTATTGAGCTATGCGGACTTGTGGTTGTTAAGCAAGGTGTTAGGTGGTAGGTAGAATTGGCTTCTGGGGCTAAGGTAGCAGTTGAATCCCTCATTCATGATTGTGGGCTTAGGATTGGATCGCTACTTACCTCAGTTGATCTTTGAGTTACACCCCTTGGGTTGTACAATATTATTCTGGGAATGGATTGGTTAGAATCTCATAGTGCAGTGATAGATTGCCGAGGAAAGACTATGAGTTGTTTAGATAACTCTGGTGAAGAGAATGAGATAGTTGGTGTGCAAAAATCCATTTCTTTACAGATTATTTTTGCTATGCAGTTGAGAAGGTGTATGCGACAGGGTTGTCAGTTGTTTGCAGCTACTGTTAGTGAATTGGAGGTAGGGGACAGTTGAGAGATATCTCTTGATGATTACCCTATTCTTGGAGAATTTGTGAAAGTGTTTCCTAGTGATATTTTGGGTATTCCGCCTAAATAGGATATTGATTTTCGTATTGACCTTGTTCCCGGAGCTGAGCCTATATCTCAAGCTCCGTATAGGATGACCACACAGGAGTTGGAAGAGCTTCGATTACAGTTGGAGGAGCTTTTGGCTAAGGGTTTCATTCAACTGAGTGTATCACCTTGGGGATTACCTATCATCTTCATGAAGAAGAAAGACAGATCACTCAGGTTATGCATTGACTATCGACAATTGAATAAGGTGACAGTCAAGAATCGATATCCTTTTCCTAGGATCGATGACCTTTTTGACCAAGTTAAGGGAGCGAATGTGTTCTCTAAGATTGATTTGAAATCCAGTTATCATCAGTTGCGTATTTTTGAAGCAGATATACATAAGATTGCATTCCAAACTCATTACGGGCATTACGAGTTCACTGTAGTACGGTTCGGGTTGATGAATGCACCATTAGTTCTCATGAGCCTGATGAATGGTGTCTTCCGCATGTATCTGGACTGTTTTGTTCTAGTGTTTCTCGATGAAATTTTGATTTATTCTAGAAATATGAAGGAACATGAGGAACACATGAGACAGGTATTGCAGTGTTTGAGGGAGAAACAGTTTTTTTCAAATCTATCGAAGTGCGAGTTCTTCCAGACTGAGGTGAAATACCTTGGTCATGTTATCTCTAGAGAGGGGACTGCAGTGGATACTTCAAAGATCAAAGTCATTATGGAGTGGCCCGTGCCTACCAATGTTTCTGAGGTCCGCAGTTTTATGGGTCTAGCAGGGTACTATAGGCGGTTTTGTCGAAGGGTTCTCTAGAATTTCTCATCCTATTACTTCTCTTCAGAGGAAAGGGAAGAAGTTCATTTGGTCAGATCATTGTCAGTTGGCCTTACAGACACTCAAGGATAAGTTGACGAGTGCACCTATATTAGTTGTTCTTGATCCTACTAAGGACTTCGTAGTTTGTACTGATGTGTCCTTGGAGGGTCTAGGAGCCGTTTTGATGCAGGAAGGTCGTGTGATAGCTTATGAGTCTCGCAAGCTCAAAGATCATGAACTGAACTATCCCACTCACGATCTGGAGTTAGTGGCAGTTGTTCATGCTTTGGTTCAGTGGCGTCATTTTCTGTTGGGGCATTGTTTCGAGTTGTACAGTGATCACCGTAGTCTGCAATACATATTTACTCAGCCTAACCTTAATGCTAGGCAGAGACGGTGAATGGAATTTTTGTGCAAATATGATTTTGAGGTCAAATATATTCAAGGGAAAGAAAATGTGGTAGCGGATTCTCTTAGTCAGCATATACACGAGATATCTACTTGACTCTAGCAGTTGATTTGAGGAGTTAGATAGTGGTAGCACTTCCTACCAACAGATTATGTTAGGAGGTGAAGGCAGAGTTGGATTCAGGTAGACCTTTGGAGGGTAGGTTTGTTGATTATACATTTGAGTCTGATGGTTTTTTGTGACATTTGGGTTGAATTTATGTGCCACTTGCAGATGGAATTTGTACCTTGATATTGTCTGAGGCTTATTGGGCGCCGTATTCAGCTCATCTTGGTGTCAAGAAGATGCATGCGGATCTTTGTCAGTTGTACTTTTGACCTGGGATAAAGCGTGAGATTGCCGACTTTGTTGCGAGATGTCTTGAGTGTCAGAGGGTTAAGGCTGAGCATCAACATCCCGCAGGGTTACTACAGCCTCACCTTGTTCCAGAATGGAAATGGGACATTATATTAGTTATTTTATTATTGGGTTGCCTATGTCTTACCCTCGACATGATTCCATCATGGTAACTATCGACAGGTTGACTAAGGTAGCTCATTTCTCTCCAGTTCATTTGTCTTATAATGCCTCTTCCGTGGCAAAGATCTTCATGGAGAATATTGTATGTTTGCACGAAATTCCACGCAGAATCATATCAGATAGAGATCCTGTTTTGATGTCAGCTTTGTGGACTTCTCTTCAGCATGCTTTAGGTACATAGTTGAACTTCAGTTTAGCTTATCATCCCAAGATAGACGGTCAGACTGAGAGGGTTAATCAGGTGCTTAAGGATATGCTTAGGATGTATGTCATGGATTAGCAGTTGCGATGGGAGGAATGTCTTTACTTGGTGGAGTTCACGTATAATAATGGGTATCATAGCTCCATAGGTATGCCTTGTTTAAGGAATTGTATGGACCCCATGCAGGACTCCGTTGAGTTGGGATAGGCTTGAGGACAAGGTACTTCTTGGACCTGATATGTTGCAAGATATGGAGCAACAACTAGATTTTATCGGAGAGCATTTGATTGCGACGCAGGACAGAAAAAAGAAGTACGTTGATGCTCATCGTGTTGATAGCCAGTTCTCTATTGGGGATAGAGTGTTTCTTCGAGTGCAACCATGAAAGATTCCAATCCATTATGGAAAATGCTCCTAGCTCGCACCTCGTTTTGTTGGGCCGTTTGAGATTTTGGAGAGGATTGATCATGTAGCTTATCGACTTGCCTTGCCGCCTAGCTTGTCACACATCCATGATGTTTTTCATGTATATGTTCTTAGACCATATCATCCCGATGTTTCTCATGTACTTGATCGGAATTCTCTACAGGTAAAGGATGGGAAGCTAGCTTTAGAGCCCATGGGCGTTCTTCAATGGAAGACACTCACCCTCAGGGGTCGAGACATTGACCAGGTGAGGGTCCAGTGGGACCCTAGTGATGAGGCTTCTTCTACTTGGGAGGATGCAACACTATGAGGGAATTGTATCCCTATCTATTCGTAGGCTTTCAAGATAAGCCTCACCCTAGGGGGGGAGGATGTAGTGACCCTCCTTATGACACTTTTATTTTAGTTGTTTTGAGATACTGTTAGCAATTAGACGTTTGAAATTATGTTGTTTCGGTGCTTTATGTCATGGTTTACATGACTAGTTGTGAAACTTAGTTGATGATACACTTTACCTTATGTTGTGTTGTTTATTTTCATGAGATGACATTATTATGATGATTATTTATGATGTTATGTTGTATACATGATGATATTATGTTAGTTATATGTTTATGTCAGTTGGTGAAGGAGACGGTCTAGCAATACTCAACTATGAGTGCCCTGCTACATCATGACTCTTCTTCACGGTGTGTCTTCCTATTTGTACATATTGTTCACTAATCATGCAGTGTTATGCAACTTTCAGTTATAGGCATCGACTCCACCTGCTTGTCAGGTCTGAGCGTGTCATGCCCTAATGGAATCGTTGAAGGGAGATAGACTTGTCCTCTTTGCTGAACCATTGTTCTAAAAAGAATGAGTATCGGTCATCACCCTTATTTCTTGTCATCCGTTGTCGTGTGATCGTAGTTGTTATGTAATGTTGTACCTATTATGTTTTCATAATGTTAATTTAGATTATTTTAATGTTTTAATGAAAATAGTAATGTTGCTTTATTGATTTAATGAAATATTTAAGTTAGGAAAGCTATTCTTAGTTTACTAAGTGCTTAAAGTGAAATATTAAAATATCTTGTTTGCGAAAAGGTTAATTAATTATAAATTGATTTGATTATGCAAATTGATGTTTACGAAAAATATAACAGATAGTTGTGATCTAAAGTTGTAAATATCTCGTTTTGATCATGTTGTTGAAAATGTTTAACTAATGGATGATTTGCATGCTTAACAGTTAGTTAAAAGTTTTGTTTGCTTGGAAAATTGGAAAAAGGTATATTATAGGAAAAACCATTCATTATTAAGGAGGGATTTTCGAAAAGATGAAAATATTGCTTGCATGGGAAAAATATTCTTTCTGTAAATTTGCTTGCTCAGGTTTTGGATTGGGGAAGCTGAAAACTATTGTTTGGAGAATTATGTTTCAATATTGCTTGAATCCGAGAAAGCGATCTCAGGTTCTTCTCTTTTAAAAATTCCAGTTTGTTAATGAAACCCTGTTAAACTCTTGTTGCAAAAACTTTGCTTGAAAATTGATGGGAAAATTGTATCATGAAACCTGCACATTTAAAGAAACTGTAACCTATAATGACTAGATAATTTGTATCAATATGAGACCGGAGTATGGGATTAAGTATTAGATAATTGAGTTAATCAAACTTATATCTGCTTTAGATAATTCATGAATTTTTAAATATAGAGAATCTGTTTGTAACCAGTGATAAGTGTTCTCTATTTTATCCATGGTTACTTTTGGGAATCTTATTTACAGGCTTTCGAATCATATATCACCACCTATTTGACTTGATTTTATTTATTTTATTTTATGATTGTCTGTGGCTAAGTTGCATGTCGTTTATGCTCTAGCAAAATTGGCTCGCAGGCATAGATGATTCAGTATTCTTATTATGATATAGTTTTTTTGTTTTTATATGGTCAACCTGCTAAGTGGTCTTCTTGCTGAGTGTACACTATTCTCTTGCTATCATTGTATCTTCTTCCTCATACATAGGCATGCAAACCTAGGCTGAAGGTATTCGCATTTAGATTTATTCTTTGACTCATTCGGTCATCTCTTCGGGGTCTGCTTCCTTGTATCTTTTTGATATCACTTGGTTGTTGTTTCCAAGCCTGGTCTACGGTGTTAAGTTTTTGTTCATCTAAACTATCCTTTCTCTACCACTTGCATGTGTCGCTTCTTGTACAAGGTTAGTGAGGCTTTTATGTTGTATGTTGTTAGTTTTCATGCACAAACCTGGTTTCTTTTGTGTTTCTCTTTTGGTATACTCTTAGGTTGCAAACAAAAATTTAAACCATACGGAGTTATATATTGGCGATGGCTTTCATTGTTGTGGCTGTAATCTTTTTCTTTAGTCGAATCTTCAATGAATGTCAATCCTAGATTGTGTTGTGTCTGAATCTTATATCTTTAGCTTATATCTTATATTTGTTAATGCATCCCTATTTTGATGTTATGGGGTGACTATCTTACCCTCTGATGATTTGCTTCTTTCATTCCAAGTTATTTTTAGAATCCGCATCTTGTGTAGTTTGTTATTCTCTCCATTATTAGGCGTTGGAGTTGTGTCTCCTGTATACGGGATGTTCTTTTAAAAGAAAGTTGGCTGCAAGGTTCTGAAAACCTTCTTCACTGTGATCCTGCATCCCTCTTTAACTATATTGATATTCTTCTATTGTTCATGTTTTCTGTAAGGTCAAGCATAGGAAAAGACAAAAAAAAGAGTTACTATCATCTTGTTTTTATCTTGCATGCAATATGTATACAATTGTCATTTTTCCTCTGTGTCTTCTCTAATTGGAGCGATGGGAGGAGTCGGATAGCTCACATTTTTCCTTAGTCGATGTATTGTTAACTACCACTTTCGTCGGTTGTACTGAATGATTGTTTTAGTCTCTTAATTCACAATGTTGCATGTTAATATAACTAAATTTTCTTAAGAATCTTCAGTTTTATTTGAGTCGAATTTATATACGCAATTGCATTATAATTATAGTTACCGATTGTGCATGAATTGGTAGTTGTAGTTATTTATAAAAGAATGAATATATTTCCATTATTATATTTATAGTTAATTCTTCCTTGATAATCTAAAGGTTAGGGTATTTAGTTAATATATTTTATATTTCCTCTTGAAGTTAAGAGATGGATTGATAATTTAAATTTAAATGCTTGTTTTTAAAAAAAGAAAAGAAAAGATAAAGGTGTTAATATAATGTTATTGCTCTTGGTGTATGTAGTGTAATTTTGAATTATAGATATAAATTATAACAACTATGCTTATTTTGTTTTAACAAGGATTTAAAACACTTAAGTATTGATATGATCTTCTTTCTATCTAAATGGTTGGTGGTTTGGTTTTGTTAAATTATAATGAAAAGATATGATGTTATTTATTGGAACTTCGAATGTTTAGTCTTATCGAATGTATGTTAGTAAGTTAAATATTATCTTGCAATAATGAATGCAATGTCTTCTCAATTGAAGAGTTCAGTATGTATATTTTAAACATGTATGGTTGAGGAATGTTGTAAGGGATTTGTTAAATTTGTTTAAACGATATCTCTTTTCGAGTTTACTTTTGTTTCGTGTATTGGAATATGTTGTTTAGGGTATCGTCTCCCAGAGGCCTTAATCTGTAGTTTTGATTTGAAATCATAACTTTTATCGTATGGTTATTCTTATGTCAAAACGTGATCCACACACGTTATGCCTATGTGATACTATTTTGGGAAATTTGTATTCCATGTTATGAGAGTATGCATTTGCGGAAGTTTTGCCATGCATGTTATGTCATTAAGGTTATTTATCTGTTCAGTTGACTTTAAGTCCTTGTGTAAAAATTTCATGTTGCATGCATGTTGTCTTATTATTTTAATCTTTATGAGGAGTTGTATCTTAGGAGGAGTGGCTTTACTCTCCTTTTCATCAAATGAATTAAATAAATATGACATTTATTTAATTCCTCACATGTCACATCCTTTTCCTTAATCCTAATCCATCTCCTAATCCCATCATTAGGGATGTGCACATGGCTAATCCCTGATTAGGATGTGTCACATCCTCCAACTTTTGCAAGTTGGCTCGTAACCTTCATTAGCCACTAACTGTCTTTTAATCAGTGATTAGTCAGTCTAATCAATCCCCCTTTGGTAAACTCTCTCATTCCCCAAGGAATTTTTAATTCCTTTTTGTCTTCCTCATGAATTTAAAATACACTTTTCATTCCTCCAAGGAATCTCCTCTTCCCCATGTGATCATTGAAAGGTCACATCAAGTCACATGGAAGCCAAGAACCTTCCATTATAAGGGCCATACTTTATCCACAAGGCACTTTTCATTCTCATCCATAAGAACCTTGTCTTATCCACAAGGTGCTTATCATATGAATTTAAAATTCATATTTATTCTCCCAACCACCTTATCCCCTTCAATCATGTGAATTAAATATTCACATTTATTTCTCCAACCAATTCTCTCTTCTCCATGAGGATTTTTTGAGAAATACTAAAATTCTTCATATGTCACTTTCATTCTCACTTGGGTACAAGAGGTTTTTTTTTTTTAGGAAATCCTCTCATTCCCAAAGTTACTTGAAAAGTACTTGTCCTCCCTCCACATCATTTGTACCTTGTCCATATCACCTTACCCCTTGGACAACTCACCCTCCACATGTCAAGATGTGAGGGCTTGTGAGTCCTCAACTCACCACAACCCTCCATCTTGGCCATGGGGGCTCAATCTTGACCATTGAATTCTCTAGAGAATTCAATTTCCTCTATAAATACCCCCCCTCTTCCTTCATTAAAGAGATCTAGACTTTATGCATTTTAGTATCCAACTTATGATCTTAAGTCATTCAAACAACCATTGAGCATATCTTTTTTGCATTCAAGAGCTCATATCCATTTGGTTTTATTCATCACCTATCCACCCTCATCTTGCATTTGAATCACCCTCCATCCATTTTACATCACATTGTCATCAAGGAGCACATATTTCCATCTACATCAAGGTCCAACCAAGGAGATCATGACAAAGGTATAAATACTTTAATTCATTTTCAGCTTTCTTTTGTACTTTACTTAGGCTAATCATTGAAGTGGTCTTGTGTTCTTTTCCTTGCATTCTTGTTAAGTTTTTCTTATTTAGGAGTAAGAAACGCATGCACATAGTAAGTTTTAGAGGGCTCTAAGTTTACAAAAAAATGCTTCAATTCATGAAGAGGCCATGAAAAATGAAGGACGAAAGGATTGATGAGGTGTAGTAGATTGTAAATGGGATGTTAATAGATTGGAAAGGTAGACTTCATTGCAAACCAAACAAGAAGGCAAAAACCACATATTTTTATTTTTCATTGAAATGTAATGAAATCACTAGTCTAAAAAATTGGATGGTTTCATAATTGTTATGGAAAAATAAAAGTATCATATCAAAAAAATAATTTTTTGGATGAGAGAAAAAACATCACATTGAAAATA
This sequence comes from Sequoiadendron giganteum, assembly GCA_007115665.2. Classification (NCBI taxonomy): domain Eukaryota; kingdom Viridiplantae; phylum Streptophyta; class Pinopsida; order Cupressales; family Cupressaceae; genus Sequoiadendron; species Sequoiadendron giganteum. The sequence goes on from CM021105.1 coordinate 89,080,595, forward strand.
TAATTGCAAGGGAAGTTACAAAGTGGTACTAGTGGTTGTGAAAATCACTATGGTAGTTGTATAATTGTCACCTAATGAGAGATAATGGTTTTTCTAAAGTGGAAAAATATTTATAATTTCATTAGAAAAATCTTGGGAAAAATACAATAAGCACTGATAATTTGCAAATTTTTGGATCAAATCGATTAACTAAGGCATGAATTACTTATTCAGTGATGATATAGCGTGTGACTTATAGTAAACTATACTACAATTGTATAAGGAAAGAAAAATAGATGACAGGGAAATGTTACCATGTTGTCAATCAACTTTGTGAACAAGTATTCATGGTGCTATATGCATCAAACGATGAAGATATTAAACAAATGAGGAATTTATGGTGGCATAAGTAGTTCCTTATTCAATATTTCATGCCTTTGGAATCATAAATCAAAGTTTCAATGTAGAAAGGGAGGGGTCAAATAACAATAGGGGTGAGGATTGAAAGTGGCTAAAATAAGGATTAAAAATGATGCAAACATAGCAATTGATTGAAGTTCAATTAAAGATCAAAGTGTTAGGGCTTACCAAGTCAAAATTGAAGGTAGTTCTTGGAGTAGGTAAATGGTCAAAGAGACTTTTAATTTTTTGGAAAGGAAATGACTCATGTTCTTGTGGAAGAAACCAAAACAAGAGTGTGCAATGCATTATAGTAATGCCTTACAGGTCCCATTTAGGACATGACATACAAGAATATGAAGTTTCTCATGACACAAACATTAGCAGAGGTCGTAGTGAAAGTTTCTATAATGATACTGAGGCTGTAGACAACTGGTTTCTACATATGAAGTCTGTAATTCAAATATTTTTTGGTTGAAATTGATTCTTCTTATAATGAGTTCCTAGTTATAAATTACCCAAAAGTTGTAGTAATATTGATCCTCCATTTCATTGTTGACCACAATGCAATTCAGCCATTTTTTCTGCCATAACCACCCTCTAAATAGGCTAAATTTGGTAAGAAAAAATCTACAGAATTGTCATTTATGTACTTGAATATTTTGAGATTGATTTATTTTTAGCTTTATTTGTTTATTTTCAACATTATTTATAGTTTATTTCCCGCATACTATTGTGAACCAGAGAGTGGTCTCATTTAGGCTATGTTCCATGACATTTTTGGGATGGGAACAGTAGGAAATAGGGGGATGTGTTTTGGGATGGCGGAAAATGCCCTTACAAGTTTCATGGCATTGTTGGATGCCTTTTTTGGGGATTGCAGGGGAAGTTAATATATTAAAATTTAAGTTATGATTTTTTCTAAGTTTGCTTCCTTGTGACTATGACTCGCAACTTCATATTACTCATATCTACCAATACTGACAATGAGTATTTATCCCTGAAACAAGCAAATAATTTTGACTCTTCAAACTGATATTATGTCGAAAGAATCCATCATGGTCCACATTTAGAAATTTACAGTATAGATTGGAAATAATGGAGTTTTTTTTAATTTTTTAATAAATGCAAACATTTATCATAAAATCCTAATCTGAAAACCACAAATTTGTTAATTCATTTATAAACAAAACTCAAAACCCCAAATTTCTAGTTCACAGTTAAAATACTTCAAAATCCTTCATTTCTTTCCAGGAAATAACTACAATGAATTCCGACCAAAATTTCATCAACCAACACAACCAATTCAATCATAAATTTTTCCTAGAATTTCACAATGAAATAAAAACAATGCCCCGCCATATGAAATTAATGCAAAGAGCAGAACTTGGGAGGCCGCGTTCACAAAGTGGAGGTGTTGAGGTCACCCAAAAAATTTATATTCGCCCTTCCCTTCATTCGTTCAACCCTATTCACACAAAATAACTTTCGACCGAGCATGCCAAAATGAACGATCACTTTTTTTTTTTAATTTTCCATACTTTCGGCTGGAAGCTTTTCGATCGAATAGGTTTCGGTCGAAACCCTTCCAGCTGGAAGGGGTTGCCACATCGATGAAAAATCACCACCGTGTGGTTTCAGTTGAAAGTAGTTCGGCCGAAAACCTTCTGACCAGAAAAAACTCAATCAAAACCTTTTGTTTGGCCAAAAGTGTGACACACCATTATGCTTTTACCCAACAACATTGTTGTGAGCAATTGCTTTAAAATAGAAGAAGACATGAGATCTTATTCGGAAAGCCCTATGTCGATTCATATGTTTCTGATCAGCTACGTCATGAATAAGTATGTCACATGTGATCCAACTTAAGGCATTTCATCCACATCCCAAGCTTGCTCTTACATATACATGGAAAGCAGTCAACTAGCCAAAAGAGACAACAAGTGGCATACAAGGACAAGGCTACCTAACCCCTTGCCCCCACTTAGTTTAAGACAAGGTGCTGGACTCAAGGGAACACTAAGAGGGGGGTGAATTAGTGTTTAACAATATTCAAACTTCATCCATTCAAAACATGAAACCATTTTATCATTGCATTAAAGAAAAGATGTATGCATTAAAAGTAAACATCCATAACATCATGACACAAAAAAAATTTGCGTGGAAACCCTGTTAGGGGAAAAACCATGGTGGAGATTAATCCATAAATTGAGTACTCAAAATATAGTGTTTAGAAAAGGAATGCACTTGCATTCAGGCACACTGCCTAGAGCTCACTGCTCAAAAGAGAAAGGCTTACTGCCTACAAAATTCAGTTTTAAACCATCTGAAGGGTGAACTGAGATGATAGCATCTAACCATGCTAGGTAATAGTTCCGATGAAGCTCATGAATGTTATTCTAGATTTTCTTTCTGACTTTCTACTTCGCTCTGCCCTATTTTTCTTTTTACTGCTCTTCACATCACTTATGATCAAATTCGCATGACTGCTTTGCTAGAACTCGTAATTCACACTTCTTAATATTTATACATCACATATATATCCTATGAATTATAAAAACAATCTCTTATATATCTACAATCAAATACTAATTCATTCAACAGTTGGCTTCATATGGTATTAAGATATTTTAACTTGTCAGCCAAATCCACCATAAAATATTTATGCGCATCCTCCAAAGTCGGTTAAGACAAAGAGAGGACCCAAATAAAACTTAATCCAACATTGAGACTTATAATTAATTATATCTTATATATCCGCTAATTCCATCTTTGTCAGGTTGACCTTCTAGCATAGATAATAAACTGATTAGTGCACTGTACCTCCTAGATCGCTTACCAGTGAGTGTGCATCAAAACTAAGATACTAAAAGCCTCTACAAACCTTCCTCAGAGATTCATAACCCAAAATATTTGTCTGATGGGATGACTAGATCAACTTTTATGCCTTTAACCTGATCCCCTATTCTTTGCTATGTTCTGTCAGTAGGAGCCAAAATAGTGTTGCACATTCAGATGCAAAACTTGAGTTGCATGACTTGGGTTGCCATCAATGACAACACCTACAAGCCAAACTCCTTATCCATATTCCAACAATATCCCCCTTTGGAATTGATGGCAACACTTAGTGAAAAATGAATAAGTGTTAGAATCATTTAGGTCTATTGCCAAACTGCTTGTTGTATTTTCTTCCCCTGAGATTCATAAGGAATTTTTCACCGCATTCTCTCCCCCTTTGACATCAATGAAAAATCATAGATGCCATATGCCAAAATGTTTGACAGAAAACATGTTCAAAATCATCAATTCTTTATAAATTTAGCATATATATGCTTATAGTTCTTCTCCTTTAAACAAAATTACAAAAACTTGGAAACACTTTGCTGCTATCTTTAGAAGATTAACTTCTTGTTTTTCTTCACTTCTAGAAGAAACTTCTCCCAGCCATCAATTGCAATTCCAATGTTGATAATCAAGCTATTGTTCTTAGAAGTCTTGTTGATAATCTCAATAAGAGATTCAGGAATTGTGATTGCTTCTTCCACCTTTTCACCATTTTTCAGAATTTCCACCAACTGCTCCAGCCTGCACTCAACTAAGTCTTTTACCTTCCAAAAGGTGTCCACGAGAACATTCTTGGATAGATCAATTTTAATTTGTGTTTTTTGCAATTCCCAGATTCTCCTTCTGATAATGTCATCTGGATCCTGAGACATGTCAAAGTTTTTGCCAATGTCATTTAGTTTTGTCTCAATCTAATCCAACTTCTCCTTGTAATTTTTGACTGCATGGGGCCAACAAACACAATAGTTGTAGATTCCTATGGTTGAGTTAATGTACTTCCTCAACTCATTCATTTTCTTCTTAATCTTAGCAAGGGATAGTCTGAATTTATCCTTCAGGTGAGAGATGGTTTCACCTTCTTCTCTGCCTTTGTCTTCAGATCCCATTGATTCTGTGCTACACTCAATCACTTCTTCAGGTAGAACATCCTTTAGACTTTCCAATCTAATCTTACAATTCTCGATATGAGCATTCAGAACTTCCAAAATTAAGTCTTGATCGTAAGATGGTCTGGCTGACCATAACCTTGCAAATTTTTGCATACCACCTGTACTTTGGATAAGCTGTTGTAGCTTTTCTTTTGACAGATCTTCTTCTTCGTCACTACCTTTTTCAATACTAGAATAATTTTCCATTTGATTCTCAGGTTCTTCATCAGATTCTTCATCTGGAATGTCCACAATTTCCTTTTCTTTCCCTTTTCCTTCAATCTCTTTAGTCATCTTCATCATCATAGATTTCATCTCATGTTTTAGGTTGGTATTATCTCTGGAAATATTTTCACATTCTTCGGTTCTCTCCTTCAAGGTTTGATTTAGGTGAGCATCATCCATATCTTCATTTTCCTTTTTTTGTATCTGATCGCATAGATCTTTTATCTTCACCCTAGATTTGACTATCTAATCCTTCAATGACTTAATGAATTTCTCAGCATCTCTAAGATTTGCTTTCAATTCTTAAACTTATGCTTTAGACTGATCAAGGTCATCAAGAGCTACCATAAGCTATTGTTGAAGACTACCAGAGTCCATCACATTCCAAGATCCAACTCAAGCTGAAAAAATTCTCCAAAGGAACTAGCTCTGATACCAATTGTTGGACTCAAGGGAACACTGAGAGGGGGAGTGAATCAATGTTCAACAATATTCAAACTTCATCCATTCAAAACATGAAACCATTTTATCATTCCATTAAAGAAAATATGTATGCATTAAAAGTAAATATCCATAACATCATGGCGCACAGATTTTTGTGTGGAAACCTTGTTAGGGGAAAAACCATGGTGGAGATTAATCCACAATTTGAGTACTCAAAATATAGTGTTTACAAAAGGAATGCACTTGCATTCAGGCACACTGCCTAGAGCTCACTACTCAAAAGAGAAAGGCTTACTGCCTACAAAATTTAGATTAAAACCATCTGAAGGGTGACATGAGATGATAGCATCTAACCATGCCAGGTAACAGTTCCGGTGAAGCTCATGAATGTTATTCTACATCTACTTTCTGAATTTCTACTTCGCTCTGCCCTATTCTACTTTTTACTGCTTTTCGCATCACTTATGATCAAATTCGCATGACTGCTTTGCTAGAACTCGCAAATCACACTTCTTAATATTTGTACATCGGATATATATCCTATGAATGATAAAAAAAAATCTCTTATATATATCCACAATCAAAGACTAATTCATTCTACAGTTGGCTTCATACAATATTAAGATATTTTAACTTGTCAGCTAGATCTATCATAAAATATTTATGCGCATCCTCCAAAGTCAGTTAAGACAAAGAGAGGACCCAAATAACACTTAATTCAACATTGAGACTTATAATTAATTATATCTTATACATCTATGAATTCCATATTTGTCGAGTCGACCTTCTAGCATAGATAATAAATAGATTAGTGCACTGTACCTCCTAGATCACTTACCAGTGAGTGCGCATCAAAACTAAGATACTAAAAATCTCTACAAACCTTCCTCAGAGATTCATAACCCAAAATATTTGTCTGGTGGGATGACTAGATCAAATTTTATGCCTTTAACCAGATCCCCTATTCTTTGCTTTGTTCTACCGATAGGAGCCAAAATAGTGTTGCACATTCAGATGCAAGACTTGAGTTGCATGACTTGGGTTGCCATCAATGACAACACCTACAAGCCAAACTCCTTAGCCATATGCCAACACAAGGATGAGCCGAAACAATTGATAAGAAACATGCTAGAGTGAAAATCAGTATCAATTAGAGGAATTAGGTTCTTACACATAAGAGAGCACCACACTCCTTAAGATGTTGAATTTTGTTACTCAAAGGCTTACATTCATTAGTAGCATGACCATGAACTCTATGATATGCACAAAATTAATGTTTGTAGTAAAATTTATTTCGTGTTCATGGAGGGAGAGATATCAAACGATCTTGGAGGAGTCTCAACAAGATACTTTCTTGATCAAAAGTAGAGGATGATTTATTATTTTGTGGAAAAGACATCTCTTGCTTAGAATTAGTTGGCATACCTACACAAGAGTCTTTAGATTGCAAGATTTTGTATTCTCCTTTACAAGAGTGTGTAAATTCTATCAAATTTGAATCATGTGTTTTGCGTGATGACATTAATATTAAGTGAGGACTTTTTTATTTCATTCAAAGGATAACAATCAAGACCACCATTGTCTATCATTTCAAGATGCATGACCCTTAAAGTCGGCCTAGAGGAATATTTTGTTAGAGTGTTGATATTAAGTGAAGGCTTGTTTTGGGATTCTATCTTCAAGGTCAGAATTAATTTTTTAAGAGGATTTGGTGTTACTTTTTCTACCTGTAAGCAAATTTTAGGTTCAGGATCAATTTCCACTTTTTACACCTTATTATTGTAAATATACTTCATTATGTGGTGAAGAGTTAAAGGCACAACATGCATCTCATGAATCCACAGTATTCCTAAAAGAAGGTTATATGAAAGCTCATGAGGCATAACATGAATAGGAGTTTGTCAAGTAGCCTTTCCAACTTTAATGGGTAAAGTGATCACTCCAAGCGGTTGCTTTCCTATGTTATCAAATCCTTGAATTGATAAGGAATCGGGTTGAAATTGTGACCTATCTATGTGAAGTTTATCCAAAAGAGTTACACTACACACATTAAGAGATGATCCATTATCAAAAAGGGTATGCTTAATCCCTACCATCTTGTGGATAGCTATTATCATGAATGCTTCATTTTGTTTTTGCACTTCCAAAGGAGGGAGCTCAATTTGGTGGAAAATAATGTCAACATTTATTCCTTCAATCATGGCTGCTACGCCATTAAGTTACACATTAGAAGGGATAGGAACTTGTTGTAAAGCACTTTGAATCATGTTGTGATAGTGAGGGAATGCTTGAATAAGGTCCCATAATGATATCTTAGCAAGATTGTTCTTAAGTTTGTCGATAAGATCATACTCCTTTCCACTTTTTGAAGGAAAACAAGGAGGCCCAGGTAAGATAGGATTAGGCAATGGGAGGGATGTTGAAGGTGTTTGTCTTGTTTGAAAATTTTTCTAGTGTTATATGTATAAGCAATGGTATTATGAATCAGTTGTTGTGGCACATTATTCTTAGGTGGATCGAGGATAAGGACGGGTTTTTTTATAATTTTTAGTTTTTGAGAGGGTGGATGAATGATAAGTTTAGGATCAAGAGAATACGTCAAGGGGTATCTAATGTGCATAATATCAGGAGACTTATCCTTATTTTCATGATCTCTTAGTGAAGGGGATTCTAATTTCACTTCCTCATCTTCATCTAAGGAATTACTATTGTCAATGTTCTCATTTTCTTCCACCGTGATATCTTCCCTAGTAGGAGAGTTTTTAGGAGAACTACAAACCAAATGTTCTTGGCATTCAAGGATTGGTTCTTCCAAAAAGAACATATCGCAAGTAGGGGAATGATCAATGGTTGAATTTTCTTGATTATCATTAATTTCATTATCTTGTCCAAGAATGTTTTCCTCATGACTTTCATCGATTAAAGTATCTTCTTCACAACTAGGAGAGATACTAGGAGAAGAACAAGTATGATTTTCATGATCATTTATGGTTTCATTCCTTTGTTCCTTAATGTCTTCCAAAATAGTATATGTAGGGGTAGGATCATAAAGAAGGTCATCAATATCTTGTCCACTAAGAGAGGTAGAAGGAGAAAAACAACTAGGACTCTCAAAACTCTCATTGATTGGTTCAAGTCTAACACAAAAATGTCTTCTTCACAAATAGGAGAGATATTGGGAGAAGAATGAATATGATTGTTAGGATTGTCCAAGGTTGTATTCGCTTTCACTAAAACACTCTCATAGGGAGGGGATATGAAATTTTTCTTGGCATTCCTAGAAAGGTAAGGTACTGACATTGTTTGACCAAAAATGAAAAGCAATTTTAACCATCTCATGCAATGCTTTAATAATGGGGTGATCCAACAATACTGGTTTATAATTTTTGGCCAAACTAGACACTGAACTGATTTTTTCTAACTAAATCTTCACTTCCAAGCACCTATAGCAGCTAAACCATGAGGAATTTGAAGATGATGCAAACTAGTGATTTGTGACATTTTGTCTGTAGATTCTAAATATATTTTTTTCAAAAAAATTGGAATCAAATTGCACTTCTTTTTTATCTCCTTCAAAAACTAGTTTTTTTTAGTAAACACCATTTTTAAGGAGTGATGTTCACCGTATACAACATAACTTGTTTTCCATGAAGGATTAAATTCTATTTTTTTCAAATTTAGATTTGTAACTACAATATCTAGCGGTTTCATTTGGTTTCATAGTGTTTTATTGAATTTTTTTCCTTAACCAAATTTCAAAGTCAAACCAATTACAATTCAGACATAGGCGGACTGTATACAACATAACTTTTTTGGTATGTATCGAAATTAGTTTTTTTTTTGGATCAAGGATTTCAATATCTAGTGTACTGATATTTTTCAAAAAAAAAAATTGATTATTTTCTATTTTTCCACATGTGTAGAACATAGAGCTTCATTTTCGGTGAAAAACCTGCATTCACAAGAAATAAAAAATAAATATAATAATAAAATTAAATTTATTTAAAATTATACTTTTTGGGAAGCTTATAATAAGGACTACATAAAAAAGATAAATTTTAAATGAATTCATTTGATCCCCCAAAAGGTAAATCAAAAGTGGTTTTTTATCAACTTTTGATATGTGTAAAGGAGACTCTATTATAGGTATGGTTTAAAACTAGCAGGGTTCTATCCAAGGGGGTTTTATCTAAGGTGGTTTGATCGAACCCTCTTCAATTGGAATCCTTCAAATATAAATTTTTAAGGCTTAAATCATTATATTTTCTAAAAATATGTGATTTCAGCAAAAATCAGAATCTCCCAGAAATTGTAAACCAACATTTTGGGATCACCCAATGTAAACAATGTATATCCAAAGATGCAAAACACTTTTATCCCATGTATGCAAAACTTTAAGCATGCAAACAATGTATATCCAAAAGTGAAAAATTTTGGATGTTGTGGTTGTGTTGTTGATATGTGGTTGTCATTGATGTCAACACTATTAGCATTAATGTCTTTAAGAATGTATATGTCAAGGATATTAAGAAAATTGTAATAAAATAAGTTGCAAGTTGCCTGTGAAGTAGTGAGGTTATGTATGATGGAAATTTTAGTATGTTGATGATTAGAAGTTGTGGATTAAAGGGTTTTTTGTTGAACCTATCTAGTTTTTCTACCAAAAGTTTCAGAGGTGCGCATAAAGATTTGAGCAAGTTATGATTTTTTGTGTTCCTGCAGTTATTATGTTACTGTAGCTAATGTTCCTAGAAGAAGAGAATTTGATTCTGGTAATCTGAGTTGTTGTGTATGCTCCTATGGTGTTTTTTAATTTTTCTAGATCATGATCTATCTGTGTTGTACGTCTGCATTGATCGTTGTGCTTGCAATTGAATATTTTCTCTTGCGTGTTCATGTTTTTCATGTTCATGGCCGACAAGGTAATTGAAGCATGTTGTGGATCTTCGAGGAAAGATGTTTGAAGATTTTTTGTGTTTGATGATGTTGTTTTGGGTCTCTATTATGTTGTGGCCAACTTTGGTTGGTGTGCATTAAGAATTGATTATGAATTAAGCCGACAGTTTGTATTCATCTTATTATTTTGAAGCTGACATAAAGCAATGTAATTTCTTGTTGCAGATATATATATGTGATTGTTTATCTCATTTGAGAGATGTATGATGTGAAGTATGCAAGTTCTATGTGTGAATAAATATTATATCATTCAAAGGTAGAGCAGAGTGTGAAGAAGAGTGAAGAAGAGTGAAGAAGTGTTCATGTGCTTAACCAAAATTGTAATCAAGCATTAGCAGATGCTACTTTCCTAGTTCAAAATCTTTAGAGGTTTTAATCTGAATGTTTCTGTAAGATAGTGAGTCTTCCTTTGTATTTGAGCAGTAAGCTCTAGGCAGTGTGCCCGAATGCAAGTGCATTCCTCATTTATTCTTCTTATACTTCTAACAGAGTATAAACTTGTGGATTAACCTCCGCTGTGTTTTTTCCCCTAACAGGGTTTCCATGCAAAAATCTTGGTGTTATGTGTGTTTCTGATGTGTTGTTGATTCATGCTTTCATGGTTATTAATCATATCTAAGAATAAGGGTTAATAATTTTAATAAGGTTGAAATTATGTGACAACTGATTCACACCCCCCTCTCAGTTGTCTACCCTTGTGTTGCCAACAATCGCTTTTATCAAACTCGTGCAAAGTTTTATGAATGTAGAAATTGTACATGTAAAAGTGAAAAGTAATTTTATCCATATTATGTAAAGTTTCATAAATGTAAGCATTTTCAAATAGAATGATGCTTGTAATTGAAATGGTTTCAAAATACACTTGAAATGAAAGAAATTGGAATAACAGTAATTCTGCAAACTATAACAAAAAACTGAAAGCAACAAACAAAAGCATAGAAAAGTAGATTTAAACCCTACAAACTGTAGCTTCAAACTCAACAAGGACTAAGACACCAACAAGGGTGTCTTGGTCCTACTAAAGTAATTTTGAGGTTCCAAAAAGTGGAATAGAAAGCAAGCAATCTAGATAGGATTCTGTGGAAGAAAAACCACAGAGGGACTAAGACGCCAATAAGGGCATTCTAGTCCTAGTAGGGTTTTTCTCAAAAAAATATGGATTGTTGACAGTGTTTCCAAGTTGCCTACTCAGGTACCTAATGTTTAGAAACATAATACTATGCGAATGAATGCTAGAAAAAGTGACTAATGACAAGCAATTAAATGCAAGGTTGAATGCAATTGTTTTAAATTTTGAATGCAATAACAATGTTCCTAAATGCAATTAGGATAATTGAAAATGTACTTTTTAAATTTTTCAATGAGATAAGATGATGCAATAAAGAATAAATGCAACCTATATGCACTTTCACTAATGCAAATATGAGAAACCCTAGATGCAATTTCACTAATGCAAGATGCAATGCAAGAAGGAATGCAACCTAGATCTAGGGCCTTAGTGAAATCCAAATCAAAAAAATGAATGTCCAAAATCTCGGGTTCACAAAAATGATAAATTGGAAAATGGATTCTTTATGGCTTAGATCATAGAACACCACTGTTCTCCAACTAACATTCAAGGATGCCGAAGGATCCCAAATTGTATTGACTATCAACACAAAGGTGAGTCAATTATCAACAAGGGAGACCTGGGAAGGTTCCTTAGGCCTCGAGGGGTTCACCACCAAGCAAAAGCTTGGAAAAGACAACTTAACATTTAACTCACAAAACCTAATAATGCAAGCCAAATATGAGTGCAACTGACAAAATTAAGTAACAACAAGTTAGGATGTATGTATCTGGGAAGTCGAGAAATGTGATAAGGATTCCGGAAATGCAAAAATGTTATCAAAATATGTTATGGAGGACTAAGATGCCCTTAATATCTTCTCAGTCCTAATGTTGTTTTTCGAGGAAAACACGAAATCTTCGAATGTTGGAACCAGATCTGAAGGAATCTCTGAAAAATACCTCCAAGAGGACTAAGATACCCTTACTATCTTCTTAGTCCCATTCTAAATTTCTTCAATCTCAAAATTTGATCCTGAGGTCCAAGGTCTGTACTTCCTTCTTCTCAGATTCAGGTCCTGAAACCTCTAGATCTAGTTTGTAGATGACTTTTCATGAAGAAGACAAATCTGCAATACAACTTTGCAACTTTCCACTCCAAATGATCTTCAACCTAAATCTATAAACATAAACACACAAGGGAGGAAAAACTTGTTGAATTCTAGTAAATGGGGGTTTTCCTTGGTCAAACCCCTTGTTGGTAATTAAACCTTGGAATGAAATGAAATAATGAAGAGAAACAATGAATGAACAAAGTGCTATGTTGAAACTCACCAAACCCTTGTTATGAAATCTACAAACTTGTATGAAGTAGCTATCTTGAATGTAGATCTTGAATCGAATGAATGCTTGATAGATCTTGACTTCTATTGCTTGCTTGAATCAAAGCCCTACATCACAAATGTTAGCTCAAAAACACACATGATGAAAGAATATCTTTGACATATGCTTGATTGTTGATGATGGCTCCAAATGCTTGATAAATTGCTCTTGAATGCTCTTTTGGACTCAATTATTCTATTAGGTATGCTCGTTCAACTTCCTTGAAGAAAAACGAGTGAAATAACCTTGTATTTATCCATGCTTAACATCCCAAAATTACACCACAACAAGCCAACATATGAATTCATTAATTAAAGGAGGCTAAATCTCGCCAAGATTTGAAATTAAATCTTGAAAATAACTTAAGGGGGACTAAGATGCCCTAGGTGGTGAGTTAGTCCCGAGGCTTGAAACTCATGGCACAGACTCCAAAAAGGGGCCTTTTAAGGCGCCTTTGAGATCAAGGTCCCAATACCTTTGGAGGACAAAGACTCCCTAGGTGGGGTCTTGGTCCCAATCCAAAAATCAAGGACACTTAACCAAAATCATTAAGTTATCATTTATCCTTTGATGCTTTTCAAGATTAACCATAAAAAGATATAGTTTATTAGGACTGTGGATGCAAAATAGGGCCAATTAAGACATAAATAAGGATAAATAAAGCAAGACGGGCCCAAACAAGTGTGAAAATGCAAGGGTATGCATTTTCCTACACTACAGTTACATATGGACATTTACTTTCTTATACTTTAAGGTATATTTCATGTATATAGTTTCAAGAGTTTTGAGAGTGGTTTCAAATCTGTAAGAGTTATAATGCAAATTCTATATTTTGGAAGATCTTATAACTTTTTATATAGTCAAATTTCAGTAATTTGCATGTCAAATTTTAGTAATCAGGAGATCAAATTTCAATAATTAGTAAGTTGTATCATATTTATCTCTCTCATTATGTATCCCTTATTCTCTAGACCTCTCTCTCACTTTCTCTTTCCCTCTCCACTTCTCTTTATCTTTCCATTCTCTCTCACTCTTTCTTTCCCTCTCTACTTCTCTCTATCTTGCCTTTCTCTCTCTCACTCTCCCCCCTTTATACTTCTCTCCCTCTCCCTCTCCCTCACTCCATATTTCTATATGTCTCTCTTTGTCTCCCTCCCTACCTCTTTCCCTATCTACTATCTTTGTCTAACTCTCTTGCACTCTATTTGTCCCTCCCTCTCTATCTTGCCATTCTCTCTCTCACTCTCCCCCATTTATACTTCTCTCCCTCTCCCTCTCCCTCTCTCCATATTTCTATATGTCTCTCTTTGTATCTCTTAATCTCACCTATGTCTCCCTCCTTACCTCTTTCCCTATCTACTCTCTTTGTCTAACTCTCTCTCACTCTCTTTGTCCCTCCCTCTCTCCCCCTCTTTTTCTCTCACTCTCTCCTCCCTATCTTGCCATTCTCTCTTCGTCTCTCTCACTTTCTCCATCTCTCTATCTCACCATTCTCTATCTCTACTTCTCTTTATCTCACCCCTCCCTCTTTACCTCTCCCTCCCTCCCCTTTCTTGTTAGGAAAAGGTGTGTCGTACACCTTGAAAAATTTATTTAATGTAATTATTCTTGGGGCCACTTTATGTTGTATGTAACATTGGGACATAAGATAAAGTTGTAAAAAAATAATTATTTAATATTGGGGAAAATAATAAAATTAAGTACCAAATATTAAATGTGGAACATGGTTTTATAATCTCATGGTTTTAGTCACATGGTTTTGTGTAATACCACTTGGTGGTTTTGTGGGAGTTTGTGTCTATAAAAGCAACAACAAGGGTAGTTGTTTAGGTTGATCAGTTGGCAAGTTAGCTCCGGTTAGCATTTGTGGAGTTTTGAAGTATGGCATGAGATGTGTGGTTGCATGCTTGTTCAACCCATGGAGAGGGCTTGTTGCTTCAATGGTGTTCATGGAGACTCTAAAGATGTATTGTAATCTTTATTGTTGAATAATACATGAGAGATGGATGCTTTTGGAGGTTGGGTTTTTTCCCCCTTGAGGGTTTTCCCAAGGTATATCTTATGTCATATTTTCATGGGTATGTTGTATATTCTCTTGCATGTGGATTCTGAATACTTATTTGCATAGATTTCTTTTTTTGGTTATGTGCGGTGGGTACAGGGTTAACCCTGCCCACCCCCTATATATAAATTTAATCTGCCATAATTTATTTTAAAAAGGGACTTGATAAAATTTCTAAAATTGCAAAATTTAAATGAATTTGAATTTTGCTTCGGGTCCGCCACCAAGGGGGTGGTGCCACCCGGGTGGGGCCGTCATCCCACCACTAAATAGCTACTAGGAGGGGTGGTGTTTTTTGCCCTTCTAAAGTGAAATTGTGCTTTTTCTTCTGAGGGAAATAATGTTTTCCCAAGGTGTCATTTTTTGCTCTTATTAGACTCGTTGGAAAGCTGACTCAGAGCTCTACGGCCAGTGATTTTTACAAATTTTGCAGTTTTGATAGTGTTTTGCTTGCTAGAAGTCAAGTTTTCTTTTTGAGCTTCAAGAGGTGATATCAGGTGCATATGAAATCAATTTTTGGACTTCAAATAGTCGACATAAATCTTGTTCAGAGCACTACATAGTGGATCAGGTTTGGAGTTATTTTAGCATGGTTTATTTGTTGTTTTCCTTACCTAAGTTGTTTATGGGTTACTTTGACTATGGTAATACTATGAGTTTATGGATGATCGAATATTGGAGATTTTATGTTGGATTCATTGTATGCTTAGTTTAAA
The DNA here is from genome assembly GCA_007115665.2 of Sequoiadendron giganteum. Lineage (NCBI taxonomy): Eukaryota > Viridiplantae > Streptophyta > Pinopsida > Cupressales > Cupressaceae > Sequoiadendron > Sequoiadendron giganteum. The sequence continues at coordinate 89,095,798 of CM021105.1, forward strand.
ATCTCAGATTATTTTTCTTTTTGACATGGTTATCAATTTAGTTGGATTTGTATGTTGCATTGTTGTATCTACAAGTTGTGTAGCATTTTAGGCAGTCTATACTTACTTGTTGCACCTATGACTTGGATATGGGTTGTATATGCCCATAGATATTTTAGTTTTGGTGGCTTGGTTTAGTCACTTGGCTTCCTAGTTTTTTTGTCATATTGAGGAGGTGAGATGGTATTACCAAGTGCAATCATGATGAGACCTATGTAGTTGACTATGTTATGCAGATATGTGGACACGATTGGGTTGATTTGTTGGTACATTTAGTGGTGATCATGGTGTCATGGATGTTTCTTTTTCTTTAGAGACTTTGGAATGTCATGATGGTTTATGTAGGTGCATTGTTGGTGGTGTTGGATTGGTTCTTGATTATGGTTGTGGTGGTGTATCTTCTTGGTATGAGGATCATGGTTTTACTTTGCCTTTTGGGAGCTCTTGTTACATTTGAGTTCTTTGATTGTGTGAGGGACTTTTGGTTGATATTCATGAGGATATTATTATCATGATGCCATGGATAGCTTGATTACACTTTTCAGTGGGAGCTTTTGACAGTGATAGATTGGTGGTGATGGATATGTTTATGATGGTGTGTTGGTGGTTGTAGGTATCTTCTTGGCTTGGAGATTTTGGTTCTACTTGTTATGTTACTAACATTTCAGTTGTGTATGCAGACTTAGATGATCTTCATGGAGAGGATGGTAGTCAAGATGTTATGTGCGACTCGATATCATAGTTCAGTGGGATTTTTTGGCAGTGATTTGGATTCACCATTGGATGGTGGATGATCTTCTGCAGTGTTTGTTGGTGTCATGGATGGACTCTTGGTTTCTACTTCTACGTAGTAAGGGTTCATTGACATTTTTTGTTTGGTTGACAGGGGATGGTTACATTCATGTTAACTAGTGATGTGGATTCACCATTGCATGGTGGATGATCTTCTACAATGTTTGTTAGTGTCATTGATGGACTCTTGGTTTCTACTTCTATGCAATAAGGGTTCATTGACATTTTTGGTTTCATTGAGAAGGGATGGTTACATTCATATTGATTAGTGATGTGGATTCGCCATTGGATGGTGGATGATCTTCTGCAGTGTTTGTTGGTGCCATGGATGGACTCTTGGTTTCTACTTTTATGCAATAAGGGTTCATTGACATTTTTGGTTTCATTGGCAGGTGATGGTTACATTCATATTGATTAGTGATGTTGTGGCTTGGTTTAGAGTGTTATGGTATTATGTCATGGTTTACTCTTGATCATGTGTTAGATTTTTGGCATGATCCTTGTTCTCTTGTAACTAATATGTATGAATTATTGGATGTGATCTCCTATGAGGCTATGGTTAGATCATGGATATCATGTTTATGTTCTTGATTCTTGATTGGAGCTTTGACATTGATTGAGTGTGGTTCTCTTTGTATTGGGTACATTGATTATTTGCTTGATTACTTCATGATGGTGCTATGTTGTATTTGGAGTTTTGCATGGATTGGTTGGCTACAGGTACTCATGGATACTTGGAGACATAGGTGAGGCTTGAGTTCTCTTATGGTTAGAGACATGTGTTGAGATGGTTAATCTTGATGAGATTTCAACATGAAGTTCGAGGAGCCTACACCTTGGTTGGGCATGAGTTTAACACGGACCTATGAGGAGAGTGTTCTTGGATGAGTCATGATGACTTGGATGTCTTGTAGGAGCATTCTCATTCCCTACTCTTGGTCTACTCGATAGTTTCACTTGAGAGGTATTGCTCATTATTTTTGTAGGTGCTTTATGTTTACACTTTATCTTCTCATGCATATGGATCTTGAGCTATGGATATATGGTTTTGGAGGGTTCATTTGAGGACTGTTGACATGTTTATCTCCTTATGAATTGTGATTACTTTCATTGATGTTGAGTTTAGGAGATGTATTGGGCTTATTTCCTTCATTGGGAATGGATTTAGTTTGATCTTCTTTGTCTTGAGAGGCTTACATCCATGTTGATTATACAATACATATGTTATGTTTTATCTTAGTAAATTGAATGGTTGGGTATTGTTATGGCTTTTATTTTGGGGTGTTTTGGAGGAGATCATACTTGACACAGTTGACATTTAGAGGTGTATATTGGAGGATTTTCTATAGGTATATGATGTGCAGAGTTTCTCTTTGGTCTTGGTTATCTTCCTAGATGTTTGGTTTCATATTACATTGGTTTGAGGTTTTGCTGGATCTATTGTGATCACTAGCTTGTGGTCATGTGTTTTCACTTATGTTCTTGGGTGATAACATGGAGGTTCCTTAATCTTTTTCATTTGGTGGGTGTGGAGAACTTGGGAGAGCTATGGAGACTTGTGGTAATATTTTCTTGTACAGGTTATTGTTTTAAAGGTTTTGCATATCATTGTAGATGACTCCTTGGTTCTACATGATGTTGTTACACTTTCTATATGATGCTATTGGTAGACTTGGTATGACTTGATCTTTTTAAGATTTACATTACCCATGTAGTGGGGGTTCTTGGATGTGTATGCCATTCTTTGACAGGTTTTGCACATGGAGTTTATGGGTGTATATGTTTATGGCATGAATTTACTATGATTTGCATACCTTAGAGGTATGGATAGTTGATGTCTTGGCACTTGTTGTGGGTGCTATTTCAGCTATGGGTTTGTGTATCTTAATAGCTACTGGTGCATATTTATACCTTTGGATTGAGTGTATGTGTTTTGGATATCGGTTGAGGCAGGACTTATGCTTCGTTGTGACAGATTGTGTGGCTTCCCTCTGGATGGCTTCTTATCTTTGTGCATTGGCATGATGGGGGATGAGATCATTCATACTTGGGATGGTGGTCACTTTTTGACTCTTTTTGTAGGTATCTTGATGGAGCACATGGAGTACTTTAATTCCTTGATGGTATATGTGGCTATATGGATTGTTCATTTGATTCATGTTTTGAGGTTACTTGTTCCCCCTATGAAATGTATACAAGTGGGAGAGTGTTAGAAAAAGGTGTATTGTACACCTTGCATAATGTATTTAATGTAATTATTCTTGGGGCCACTTTATGTTGTATGTAACATTGGGACATAAGATAAAGTTGTAAAAATGTAATTATTTAATATTGGGGAAAATAATTAAATAAAGTACCCAATATTAAATGTGGGAACATGGTTTTGTAATCTCATGGTTCTAGTCACATGGTTTTGTGTAGTACCATTTGGTGGTTTTGTGGGAGCTTGTGTCTATAAAAGCAACCACAAGGGTAGTTGTTTAGGTTGATCAATTGGTAGGTTAGCTTTGGTTAGCATTTGTGGAGGTTTGAAGCATGGCATGGGATGTGTGGTTGCATGCTTGTTCACATGGGTTGCATGGAGAGGGCTTGTTTCTTCAATGGTATGCATGGAGACTCTAAAGATGTATTGCAATATTTATTGCTGAATAATACATGAGAGATGGATTCTTTTGGAGGCTAAGGTTTTCCCTCTTGAGGGTTTTCCCAGGGTATATATTGTGTCATATTTTCATGGTTATGTTGTCTATTCTCTTGCATGTGGATTCTCACTACTTATTTGCATATATTTATTTTTTGGGTTATGTGGAAATTATATTTAGATGGTTGTAAGTTTCCAAAATCTCTCCCACCCTCCCTCCTTTACTCTCTCTCTATATCTCTCTACTTCTCTATATCTCACCTATCCCTCTCTACCTCTCCTCCCTCCCACCTCCCCCCTCTCTCTTTCTCATTCTTGCATTCCTTCTCTACTCTCTATCTTGCCACTCTCTATTCATCTCACTCTCCCTACCTCCCTCTCTCCCTCCTTCCCTCTCTACTTCTCTCTCACCTATCTCTCCCTCGCTCCCTACCTATCCCTCCTTCTCTCCTTCCCTCTCTACTTCTCTATATCTACCCTCTCCCTCTTTGTACCTACCTATCCCTCCATTACTCCCTACTCTCTCCACTCTATCTCACAATTATCTCTCTCTCACAAACACCTCTATCTCCCTCCCTACACTCCCTTCCTCCCCCTATTTCTCTCTCATCCTCTCCTCTCTATCTAACCATTCTCCCTCTACATCTCTTTATCTCACCTATCCCTTGCTCCCCTCTCTCTTCCACCCTAATTCCTCCCCTCTCTCGCTCTCTCTACTTATCTTCATCTCACCTATCCCTCTTTACCTCTTCCTCCCTCCCACCTCTCTCTCTCTTACCTCTCTATCTCTCACATACACACTCACCTCTATCTCCTCCCTACCTCTCCCTCCCTCCCTCACTCCCCTCTCTACTTCTCTTTATCTCTCCTCTCTCTACCTTTCCTTTCCTCTCTACTTATCTTTATCTTTCCTCTCCCTATCTCTACCTACTTCTCCCTCCTTCACTCTCTCTCTCTATCTCACCTATTTCTCCCTCCTTACCTATTTCCCTCTTTACTCTTTATATCTCATCTCTCTCCCTCTACCTACGTACCTCTCTCACTCTCACTCTCCCTCTCTTCCCACTATTTCTCTCTTACTCACTCCTCTCTATCTCACCTCCCTATATCTTCACCTCTCCTTTCATCTCTACTTATCATTATATCCCCTTTCCCTCTCTCTACATACCTCTTTTTCCATCACTCTCTTTGAGTCTCTCTTTGTATCTCTTTATCTCACCTATATATCCATCTCTACCTATTTCCATATCTCTCCCTCTCTCTCCCTCTCTCCCTCTCTCTCCCTCTCTCCCCTTCTTTATCTCTCACTCTCTCCTCTCTATCTCACAATTCTCTTTCTCTCACTCACCTCCCCCCTAGTGTTTAGGGTTGAGGGTATAGGGCTAAGTGTATAAGGTATAGAGATTAGGTTTAGGATACTCGGTATAGGGTTGATGGTATTGTTTTTAGGGTTGATTATTTAGGGCACAAGGTTGAATGTAGGGTTTAGGGTTTAAGTATAGGGTTGAGGGCTAAGGTTTGAGGGTTGAGGGTATAAGGTTGATTTTATAGGGTATATGGATTAGGGTTTAATATATTGGGTATAGATTTTAGGTTATAAGGTATAGGGTTAAGGGTTGAGAATCTAGGGTTTGGGTATGTGCAGGATCATCATGGAAAAAACAGGCCCTTAAGTGGCAAAAAATTCAAAAAAATCAGAGTTAGGCAACTTGACATAAAAATTTGAATAAGTTATCTATATTATTTCAAAAATATGTAAAAATATAATTTATAGAAAATTGAATGTAGTTTCTAAATTACTAGGTTTATTTACAAAAAAATAAAATCTATTTGGTGAAAATTTGAAATTTCAATACAGTAGTAGTTAAATTTCAGGGAAAAATAAGAAGTAGGTGTTTGTCTGACCACCCTAACCACATTAAAATGATAGTATTTTTTTATAATATTTTAGATATAAGTAGAGGACTCATGTTTCGATGTGATGCATATTTTTTTGTAATTTTTTTCCAAGTAAATAATTAATTACAATTTTTTTATGACAACTTTCAAAAAATATAAAGACTTGTATGTCTGACCACCTTAACTTGGTCAAAAATTCATGAAATTCAAGTTTTTCTTTTTTAATCTTATAGTATGTGAAGCATAGAATGTGACACATGTTTTGGATTCAAAAAATATGATACCGTTTGAAAGCTATATATGTTTTTCAATCAACCTAAAAATCAATGCTTTAGTCGTAATTCAATAGAAAATGAATAATAATTATTTATTAAATTCAAAGTAAAGCATAATTTATATTGGTGGAAAGCTGAGAATCTCCTTTAAAAACCCTTTTGATTTCATCAATTTTGGGTAAAAAAAAAGTCGTCAGCCACATACCCATCATATTGCTAGTTTTTGGACCATCATGATCCCGCACATACCCGTTTAGGGTATAAGTATAAGGTTGAGGGATAATGTTTAAGGTTTAGGGTATAAGGTTGAGGGTATATGGTATATCGATGAGCTTTGAGGGTGTAGGGTTTAGGATTTAAGGAAAAGGTTTGAGGGTTGAGGATATAGGGTTAAGTGTATAGGGCACAGGGATTAGGGTTTAGGATATTCAATATAAGGTTGAGGGTATTGGTTTTAGCGTTGAGTATTTAGAGTACAATGTTGAATGTAAGGTTGAGGGTTGAGGGTATAAGGTTAAGTGTATAGGGTATAGGGATTAGGGTTTAGGATATTGGTTATAGGATTTAGGGTGTAGGGTTTAGGGTATAAGGTATAGGGTTAAGGGTTGAGAATGTAGGGTTTAGGGTTTAAGTATCGGCTTAAGGTATAATGTTTAGGGTTTAGGGTATAAGGTTGAGGGTATATGTTATAGGCATAGGTATGGGGTTGAGGGTGTATGGTTTAGGGTTTAAGGTATAGGTTTGAGGGTTGAGGGATAGTTTTCACAATTGAGGGTATAGGGTTAAGTGTATAGGGTATAGGGATTAGGGTTTAGGATATTGGGTATAGCGTTAAGTGTATTAGGTTTAGGATTAAGGTTTTAGGGTAAAAGATTGAATGAGGGTTTTAGGATTTAAGTACATGGTTGAGGGTTGAAGTTTGAGGGTATTAGGTTAAGTGTATAGGGTATAGGGATTAGGGTTTAGGATATTGGGTATAGGGTTAAGTGTAGGGTTAAGGGTATAAGGTATAGGGTTAAGGCTTGAGAGTGTAGGATTTAGGGTTTAAGTATAGGTTTGAGGTATAATGTTTAGGGTTTAGGGTTTAGGGTATAGGGTATAGGGTATAGGGTATAGGGATGAGGGTTGAGGGCGTAGGGTTTAGGGTTTAAGGTATAGGTTTGAGGATTGAGGGATAGTGTTCAGGATTGAGGGTATAGGGTCAAGTATATAGGGTATAAGGATTAGGGTTTAGGATACAAGGTTGAATCAAGGGTTTAGGTTTAAGTATAGGGTTGAGGGTTGGGGGTATAAGGTTAAGTGGGGTATAGGGATTAGGGTTTAGGATATTGGATATAGGGTTTTTGGTGTAGGGTTTAGGGTATAAGGTATAGGTTTAAGGGTTGAGAGTGTAAGATTTAGGGTTTAAGTATAGGGTTGAGGGATAATGTTCATGGATTAGGGTATAAGGTTGAGTTTATAGGGTATAGGGATGAGGGTTGAGGGTGTAGGGTTTAGGGTTTAAGGTATAGGGTTGAGGGTTTAGGGATAGCATTCAAGGTTGAGGGTATAAGTTTAAGTGTATTGGGTATAAGGATTAGGGTTTATAATATTGGGTAAGGGTTGAGGGTATTGGGTTTAAGATTGAGGGTTTAGGGTTTAGAGTACAACAAGGTTGAATGTAGGGTTTAGGGTTGAGGGATAATGTTCAAGGTTTAGGTTATAAGGTTGAGGGTATAGGGTATATTGGTGAGGGTTGATGGTGTAGGGTTTAGGGTTTAAGGTATATAGTTGAGGGTTTAGGGAGAGTGTTCAGGGTTGAGGGTATAGGGTTAAGTATGTAGGGTATAGTGATTAGGGTTTAGGATATTGGGTATGGGGTTGAGAGTATTGGGTTTAGCGTTGAGGGTTTAGGGTACAAGGTTGAATGTATAGTTTAGGGTTTAAGTATAGGGTTGAGTGTTGAGGGTTTAGGGTATAAGGTTAAGTGTATATGGTATAGGGATTAAGGTTTAGGATATTGGTTATAGGGTTTTTGGTGTAGGTTTTAGGGTATAAGGTATATGGTTAAGTGTTAAGATTGTAGGGTTTAGGGTTTAAGTATAGGGTTGAGGGATAATGTTCATAGTATAGGGTATAAGGTTGAGTGTATAGGGTATAGAGATGAGGGTTGAGGGTTGAGGGTGTAGGGTTTAGGGCTTAAGGTATAGGGTTGAGGGTTGAGGGATGGCATTCAAGGTTGAGAGTATAGGGTTAAGTGTATTGAGTATAAGTATTAGGGTTTAGAATATTGGGTATAGGGTTGAGGGTATTGGGTTTAGGATTGAGGGTTTAGGGTTTAGATTACAACAAGGTAGAATGTAGGTTTTAAGGTTTAAGTTTAGGGTTGAGGGATAATGTTCAAGGTTTAAGTTATAAGGTTGAGGGTATAGAGTATAGTTGTGAGGGTTGAGGGTGTAGGGTTTAGAGTTTAAGGCATAGGGTTGAGGGATAGTGTTCAGGGTTGAGGGTATAAGGTTAAGTGTATAGGGTATAAAGTTGAGGGTATAGGGTTTAAGGAATAGGTTTGAGGGTTGAGGGAAAGTGTTCAGGGTTGAGGGTATAGGGTTAAGTGTATATGGTATAGGGATAAGGGTTTAGTGTATTTGGTATAGGCTTGAGGGTATTAGGTTCAGGTTTGAGGGTTTAAGGTACAAAGTTGAATATAGGGTTGAAATTTTAAGTATAGGGTTGAGGGTATAAGGTTAAGTGTATAGGATATAGGGATTAGAGTTTAGGATATTGGGTATAGGATTTAGGCTGTAGGGTTTATGGTATAAGGTATATGGTATAGGGTTTAGGGTTTAAGTATAGGGTTAAGGGATAATTTTTATGGTTTAGGGTATAAGGTTGAGGGTATAGGGTATAGGGATGAAGGTTGAGGGTGTAGGATTTATGGTTTAAGTTATATGTTTGAGTGTTGAGGGATAGTTTTCAAGGTTGAGGGTATATGGTTAAGTATGTAGGTTATAGGTATTAGGGTTTATGATATTTATTATAGGTTTGAGGGTATTGGGTTTAGGATTGAGGGTTTAGGGTACAAGGTTGAATGTAGGGTTTAGGGTTTAAGTATAGGATTGATGGTTGAGGGTATAAGATATAGGGTTAAGGGTTCAGAGTGTAGGGTTTATGGTTTAAGTATAGGGTTGAGGGATAATTTCAAGGTTTAGGGTACAAGATTAAGTGTATAGGGTTTCGGGATGATGGTTGAGTGTGTAGGGTTTAGGCTTTAAGTTATAGGGTTGATAGTTGAGGGATAGTTTTCAAAGTTGAGGGTATAGGGTTAAGTGTATTTGGTATAAGGATTAGGGTTTAGAATATTCGATATAGGGCTGAGGGTATTGGGTTTAGGATTTAGGGTTTAGGGTTTATAGTACAACAAGGTTGAATGTAGGGTTTAGGGTTGATGGATAATGTTTAGGGTTTAGGTTATAAGGTTGAGAGTATAGGGTATAGTGGTAGCATTTAGGGTTTAAGGTATAGGGTTGGGGATTGAGGGATAGTGTTCAAGGTTGAGGGTATAGGGTTAAGTGTATAAGGTATCTAGGGATTAGGTTTTAGAATATTAGGTATAGGGTTGAGGGTACAAAATTGAATGTATGGTTTTGGGTTTAAGTTTATAGTTGATGGATAATGTTTAGGGTTTAGGTTATAAGGTTGAGGGTATAGGGCATAGGTATGAGGGATCAAGGTGTAGGATTTAGGTTATAGGGATTAGGATTTATGATATTTGGTATAGGGTTTGGGAGATTGAGAGGGAGAAGTAGGAAGGGAATGAGAGAGAGAGAGAGAGGTGGTGTGGGGAATAGAAGTGGTGAGATCAAGGAATAAAGGGAGAAAGAAAGGCTCAGGATTAGATAAAGGGAAAGGTGGGAGGGGGGTGGGTTGAGGGAGAATGGGGGAGGGAGGGAGAGAGAGAGAGAGAGTTGAGATAGAGAGAAAGGAAGGAGGGAGAGAGAGAATGGTGCTCGATAGAGAGTAGAGAGGGAAGGAAAGAGAGAAAGATGAGAGAGAGAGGAGGAAGTTAGGGAGATTGAGAGAGGGAGAGAGAAAGGGAAGGAGGGAGCGAGAGGTAGAGATGGAGAGAGGGAGGATGGAGGGTATGGGAGGAGGATATAGAGAAGGGGATGGCAGGACCGAGGAGGGGGAGGGGGGGAGGGGGAGAGAGAGAGAGGGAAACATGGTGGGAGAGAGAAGGAGAATAGGAATAAGGTGGGATAGAAATTAGAGAAAAGGGAGAAGTGAGAATCCTAAAAGATGGGAGAGGGTAAAAAGGGAGGTTTGGGAGATTGAGAGAGAGGGAAAGAGACTAGGAGAGAAGGAGAGAGGGATGGAGATGTATGGAGATGTATGGAGATGTATGGAGAGAGAGAGAGAGAGAGAGAAGGGGGGAGATAAAGGAAGGAATAATTAGAGGGAATGAGAGAATAGAAATAAAACAAAAGAAAAAATATCAGATTAAAGAAATAAAGGAGTAAAAGTAAATACATAAAGAAAGAAATAGTAGAAGTAAAGTAAGTGAATGGAAGTGAAATAGTGATGTGGTTGGAGAGGGTTGAGGTAAAGAGGGAGAGGGGAGATATAGATAAGTAGAGAGGGGGGCAATAGGGAGGGAGAGAAAGGTGAGATAGAGAGAAATATAGAGAAAGTGATGGAGGGAGAGGTAGGTAGAGAGAAGGGGAGAGGAGATTAATATAAGTAGATAGGGAAGGAGAGATAGAGAGAAAGAGGAGAGAGAAAGAAGTTGAGAGGGAATGAGGAAGGGGGGAGAGGTAGGGAGGGAGAGAAAGGTGAGATAGAGAGGTGTAGAGAGAGAGAGTGGTAGGGTGTGATGGATGGAGAGGTAGGTAGAGAGAGGGATTGGGAGATAGAGAGTAGATAGGAAAGAAGAGAGGGAGGTATGGGAGGGAGAGGACCTGAAGAGGAGGTGAGGGTGGGAGATAGAGAAATAGAGAGAGATAAGTGAGGTGAGGGGTGAGTGGGAGGGAGAGGGTGGGAGTGAGAGGCAGAGGGGGAGGGGCAGGAGGCAGTAGAGAGGGAAGGGGAGAGAGAGAGGGGCAGTTAAAGAGAGATAGAGAGAAGTGGAGAGGGAATGAGAGATGGAGAGAGATAAGTGAGATAAAGAGGTGTAGAGAGAGTGGTAGGGAGTGATGGACATAGAGGTAGGTAGAGATGGATTGTGGAGATAGAGAGTAGAGAGGGAAGGAGAGGGATAGGTATGGATGGGGAGAGTGGGAGGTGAGAGAGAGGTGATATAGAGAGCAATAGGGAGAGAGAGGTAGGTAGTGGTGGATGGAGAGGTAGGTAGAGAAGGATAGGGGATATATAGGTAAGTAGAGAGGGAGGAAGATGTAGGGAGGGAGAGAGAGGTGATATGGATAGAAACAAAGAGAGTGATGGAGGGAGAGGTAGGTAGAGAGAGGGAGAGAGGATATAAAGATAAGTAGAGAGGGAAGGAGAGATAGATAGAAGTATAGAGGGAATGAGGGAGGGAGAGGTAGGGAGTGAGAGAAAGGTGAGATAGAGAGGTGTAGAGAGAGAGTGGTAGGGTGTGATGAATGAAAAGGTAGGTAGAGAAAGGGATTGGGAGATAGAGAGTAGATAGGCAAGAAGAGAGGGAGAGAGAAGTATGGAGGGAGAGAGAGGGAAGTGAGTGTGAGATTTGATAACTACCCTATCCAAGAATCTAATGACTAAAGGAAAGCAAAACCAGAAATATGAGGAGGAATAAATTGTATTCCTCTCAAAAATGCAAAGTTATATTCAACTTGAGAATTGAAGATTACAAAGAAAATGCCTTGATTATATAGGCCAAGGGGAGTGATATATGCAACCAGATTATGATAAGTCTTGGCATCCTATGAGGTGCGATAACTCAGGTCATTAAAGGCTCAACCACCTTATCCCTATGTAAAGTTAAGCTAGTGTGAAGATGACTTTAGTGGAGAACTAGCTAAGAATGAACTAGTTAGATAAAGTACCCCTTTCACACTAACACCCCCACTTAAGTGAAACTTAGGGAGAAGTATACAATTTAAAGATGCAAATATGGGTCCCAACTATTAGGCCTGATGAGGTACCCATGTACATAATAACCTCTCAATGATAAAGAAGGAGAAAACCCAGTGGGAAAAACCTCTTGCCCATGAGAGGGTGAATGAAGAATGTCTAAGTGACCCTCCCAGAAGAGATATCCCTCACCCCCAAGAGAGACCAAAGATGAACATACTTTCTCTCAGTGAAGGGTTTGGTGAATATATCTACAACTTGATTTGTTGTAGGACAGTATCACAAATCAATGACCTGCTCTTGAATCAGCTCCCGAATAAAATGCATATGGATCTCGATGTGTTTGGTTCATTGATGATGGACCAGGTTCTTCGAGATCTAGATGGCGCTCTGGTTGTCACAATAGATAACTGATGGCTTATAAAAGGTGATACCAAGTTCAGTGAGGATATTCTAAAGCCAAATAGCCTCAGTGGTAGCATTGACATCTCCTTGATACTCAGCCTCAATGGAAGAAAGAGAAATGGCATGTTTCTTCTTGCTCTACCAAATGGTGCCAAAACCATAGTGAAAGTTGTAGCCAAATGTGGATTGGCGATCATCAAGATCACCGGCCCAATCAGAATCTGTGTATCCAAGTAAGTCTGAACTTTTTCCTACTGCATAGTGAATCCCATACTAATGAGTGCCTTGGATGTAGTGCAAGATGCATTTCTCAGCTTTCCAATGAAGCTCAAGTGGTTCTGTCATGAAGCGTGAAACAATACCAACTACAAAGGAAATATCAGGGCGAGTATGTGTCAAGTAGATGAGGCTACCAACAATTTAACGATACAAAGTAGCATCAACTAGTGGTGTGGAACATTTGGCCTCAAGTTTAACTCCAGACAGAAAGGGAATCGGTTCAGGCTTACAATCAGCCATATGAAAATGTGACAAAAGATCAAGAGCATACTTGGGTTGTGCAAGTGAGATCACAAAAGAGGTTTGTGTGATCTCGATCCCGAGAAAGTAGTGCAAGAGACCCAAGTTAGTCATGGAAAATCGATCATGCAAAGTAGTCTTGACAGTCGAGATGATGGATGAAGTGCTTCGAGTGACAGTCAATTCATCAACATAGAGAGACAAGAAGAGAAGAGCATCCTTATGTCACAAGATGTATACATTCGAATCTGAGTGGCATCTAGAGAACCCAATGGAGAGAAGAAAGGAGTCCGTTTTGGCATACCAAGCTCGTGGAGCTTGTTTGAGGCCGTAGACAGAATTCCTTAGTTTGCAAACCAATGAAGAATCTTGAATGAATCCTTTTGGTTGCTCCATATAAATTTCTTCATGTAGATCTCCGTGAAGAAATGCACTCTTCACATTCATTTGATGTACAACCCAACCATGAGCTAAAAAAATAGCAAGTAGCAAGCGAATGGAATTCATTTTGGCAACAGGGGCAAAGGTCTCAGTGTAGTCAATACCTGGTACTTAAGAGAAACCTTTGGCCACAAGTCATGCTTCATACTTGTCAACTGATCCATCCACTGCAAATTTGCTTCGATAGATCTACTTACACCGAACTAGTTTTCTTCCCTTAGGAAGTGGAACAAGATCCCATGTTTCATTTCGCATTAAAGAGTTGTACTATTCCTCCATTGTAGAATCCCACTTAGCAATGCCAGATGCTTCACGAAATGACTATGGATCTAAAGTTGTGGTGATGTAGGAATGTGAAATGTCTTGATGTTGTGATCGAGTCCTCCGTGTATTTGAAGGATCCCCAACAAGATCGCCTACAGACTCAGGTGTTTGGTGAGCCCAACGAGGCATGGTAGGGGATGGAGTTGGAGATTCTAAACTCTTTGAAGAGGAAGATGGCATCTCATGATCAACTTGATGACTGGAGGAAGCTGGAGGAAAATCCTCGATTTTAGAATCCTCAAAATCCACTGTGTAGGAAGGAAGACTAGAGGATGAGCTAGAAGAGCTTTCCTCAAAATGCACACTATGCTTAATGAAGAGCTCATGTGTGGTAGGATCCATTAGCTGATATCCTTTGACACCATCAGGGTAACCAACAAAGATGCAAGGCTGACTCTGAGGTTCCAAGGCCTTATGCTTCTCTGAAGGAATATGTGCCCATGCTAGGGAGCCAAAAACTCTAAAGTGCCCCACAATAGGTTTCCTGCCACACCAAGATTCAAAGGGAGTGATGCCCTTTAATGCCTTATGTGGAACTCTATTTTGAATGTGAGCAGCACAATTGATAGCTTCTACCCAATATGCAGGTGCAAGGGAGCGAGCGTGTATCATGCAACCAACCATCTCTTTCAGGGACCTATTTTTCCTCTCAACTACACCATTTTGTTGTTGTGTATAGGCAACAGTATGTTGAAGATCAATCCCTTCAAGAGTACAAAATTTCTCAAATTGGTGGTTCACATATTCTTTGCCATTATCAGTGTGGAGAATTTTGACACACTTTCCAGATTGCTTCTCAGCACGAACCTTAAACTCTTGAAATCTATCAAAGACATCTCTTTTTTTCGAAGAAAGTAGACCCATGTGTATCTGGAATAGTCATCAATGAAGGTGAGCAAATAACGAGCCTTACTAAAAGATAATGATGGAAAAGGACCCGCCAAATCACTATGAACCAATTCAAGGACTTCTGAAGCCCTCCAAGCCTTCCCTTTGTTGAACTTCTCCTCAGGATGTTTTCCCAAGGCACAACTTGAACATACACCATCTAAAAAATTTATTTGAGGAAGACCCGTGACCATATTCTGTTTACTGAGTTGCTAAAGATAGCAGTAGTTGAGATGGCCAAGCCGCTCATGCCATAGTTTTCTCATAACATTTGAATGGGTGAGCAATGCAATGGAATGTGAATCAGGTAGAAAATGAGAGAAATCATACAGGCGAGACTCATGATTGGTCTTACCAACTGCAAAGAGTGCATTATCTTCAAGATTCTGGATGCTGACAGAATCTGGAGTGAATTCAACTTTTCTACCATTTTGAGTGATTTGGTAGACAAAGAGAAGGTTGGCTGATTGATCAAGCACGTAGAGGACATCCTCAAATGTACCATTGTGAGTATCAATTGAACCCTTACCAATTACATCCACTGGAGAATCATCCCCGATGAAAATGTGGGGCATAGAACAAGGCTCCAACAAAGAAAATTGTTCTTTAATAGAACCCATGTGATGTGATGCACCCGAGTCAAGAATCCACTCTTTTAAAGAATCAATAATAGCATCAAGTGCATGTGCTTTCCCTTTTCCTGATTTTGAAGGAGTAGAGGATTGTTGAGCAGTAGAAGAAGGTAGATTAATGTTGTTCCTTTTAAGAAGATTCTTTAACTCATTGATCTGCTTCTTATGACAAGAATGTTCCTCATGACCAAGTTTCTTGCAGTAGCCACAATTTGGCCTTTCCTTCTTTTGAAAATTCCCCTTTGAAGAGGAGGAGTTGGAGTAAATTTTTGTTGTTGAAGATGATTGTGCTTGATTTTTTTGTGACTTCTTCTTGAACTGCTTTTGTTTGTTGTCAGGTTTCCTTGATTCTTTATGACCCTTTGGTTGACCAACCATCAAAGCTTGTGAGTGTGAAGGCTTAAGAAGACCCATTGAAATAAATTTACTTGCTCTTGCATCAACATTCAGAAAATGAAGCAAAAGAAGGTGTAGTGAATATAGATCCCATTGTCAACCTATGAGTGTAAAAGCTAGAAACAAAATCTGAAAATTCGGGTCCAAGTTTATTTAGAGTGTTATAGACAAATTGAATGTCTTTCTTCTCTAAGGCACAAGATTTACATTGTGCTCTAAGGTCATTGACCTTTGTTACATAATCTCGGATGTTATCAAAAGACGTTAGATCAATACTCATTAGTTCGTTGTCAATTTGATAACCACAAACTTAATCAATTGTACCATAGAGAGTTTTTAATTTTTCCCATGCATTGTGTGAATCTTTACATGCTTCAATCTGAAACATTATATCAAGAGAAACAAAACTTCGTAGACAACCAAGAGCTTTTGTATGTTCTAACATCTAGAGTAGTTTTTCTTTATCATTTGTGGGTTCAGTTACCTTCTTCTCAACATAAGGTGTATATCCTAGTCGCATTAATGCATTCCATGCATTTTGATGCCATGTGTTGTAGTTGTAGGGCATGAGCAATGGAAACTTAAATGTACCCATAGTGATGGAAAAAATAGAGCACACTGAATGAGAGACGTTCAAGCACAAAGACAACAAGACACCTCCCCTTCTTTACTCAATCAAATAACCTCCCTAGAAAAAAATTATTTGGCACTTTATATTTAGTGCAGTTACAGATGTCTGGATTACAATCCTTATACAAATCCTCAAGAAATGAGCATGTGTTGAAAGTATACATTTGGTATAATTTCATAGAAAATAAACAACACCTCTACAAAGTACATTAAAAATCA
Source organism: Sequoiadendron giganteum (assembly GCA_007115665.2). Lineage (NCBI taxonomy): Eukaryota > Viridiplantae > Streptophyta > Pinopsida > Cupressales > Cupressaceae > Sequoiadendron > Sequoiadendron giganteum. The sequence goes on from CM021105.1 coordinate 89,111,925, forward strand.
TGCACTTTAAAAAAAAGAATCAACTCAATCTAAGGTCGTATGCAAAATTTATGCAACTTTGAAGTTTACAAAACGAGAACGGTGAGGAGTCCTCCCTGAGAATCGGAAATTTTTGAAAACTTCATGTGCCAAAATCTGAAATTGTCTTCACCAATGCGTAGAGCACGAAAAATTAGCCTAAATAAAAAAAAAATTGCACTGAATTTGGAGGTCAGGAGCCCGAGTTATCAGATTTCAAAGTTGGCTTTGAAAAATCAATGCATCAACGGAGAGGGGGTGAAAATTTAACCGAACTACTGTCAAAGTTAGCGGGCTGCCAACTAGTTTAGAACTCCACCAAATGTAGAACTCCGTCAGATAAATTTAGGGTACCTCCAGTTTAGCCACCCGCCAAATTCCTCTCCAATTTTGACAAAGTTTAAATTTTTTAATTTAAAAAAATTATTAAAAAACTATCAGCAAGATATTTTGGAAAATGTGTGGCGGATGTCAAATTTAATATTAAAAAAATAAAAAAAATTCGGCACACTTATAAAAAAGTGTCGGCGGAATTTAGAGTTTTTATATTTTTAACATTAAATAAAAATATTAAAAACTTTTAAAAAATTGTTAAAAGCCCGAAGGCCGAGTGCATACGCGCATTACAGGGTACGACATGAAGCATGAAGGCACAAATGACGGAGTTTGTCACACTGTCCAAAGCAAGAGGAAGAAGGTAGCAATAAAAAATTGTTTTGAAGTTAGCGCAACAAAAAAGTATGTGTAGAAATTAAAATACACAGACTTAGGCCAATGTAAAGGAGGGTGCAGCTTTAACAAGGAGCCGCCCTCTTTTTAGTGTGGTGCGCTACCCAAGCAAGGTGTAGGTACAGCTTGTACCTTGCAATTACCTATGTTTTTTTCAATTTTTTGCTTTAAATTTTGAAATTTTTGATTTTTGATTTTAAAAAAAATACAATATATTTGTATAAAGATATTTTTGCAAGATTTTTTAAAATTTTAAAAAATATATATATTTAAATTTTTTTCAAATTTTTCAAACAAATATGTTTTTGCAAATTTTAAAAATAAAAATTTATACTTTTTGCAAATGTTTTTTTTTAAATAATTCTTTTAAAAATAGATATTTGTTTAAAAACAAATAAAAATATATATTTTATATTAAAACAAAAAAATATTTTTATTTTAAAATAAAAAAATATTATTTTCTAAATTAATTTGTTCAGGGGGTTGGACAAAAAAGTTTTGCCTTACCTAGCAACTTTGTTGAAAATCGACGTTTTGATAGTCGATTTTATGGTTTTTAGGCCTTCTAAGCACGATGGCAAGGTCATATTTGACCCAAAATGCTCTAAAATGATGGCTCCTTGTTGGATCTGGTAATGAACCTCCTGCTTGAAATTGTTGCAGATATGGCATCCAGTGTTCGTTTTAGGCGAAACAAAGGATAGATTTGAATGTCTCAACTACTCTGGACTCAATGGTGAGCTCAGAATCTCTCCAGGAAGCTTCAAAATACCTATAACTAACAAGTCAATGCATGAACCCCCCAAGAAATTGATATTTTTTTCACACCTTTTTGATTCTTCAGAGCATCCGAAGATGCAAGAGAAGAGCATACTCAACTTTATTGAAAAAAAACTCTGTTCTCTCAGATTTCCTAAAGGAATGCTAACCCACAACTCAAATTTGGCTCTGATACCATGTGAGATTTGCTAACTGGCCTATCCAGGAATCTAATGACTGAAGGAAAGCAAAACCATAAATATGAGGAGGAATAATCTATATTCCTCTCAAGAATGTAAAGCTATATTCAAGTTGAGAATTGAATATTGCAATGGAAATGCCTTGATTATATAGGCCAAGGGGAGAGATAGATGCAACCAGATTATGACAAGTGTTGGCATCCTATGAGGTGTGACAACTCATGTCATTAAACGCTCAACCACCTTATCCCTATGTAAAGTTAAGCTAGTGTGAAGAGGACTTTAGTGGAGAACTAGCTAAGAATGAACTAGTTAAATAAAGTACCCCTTTCACACTAACAGTGAGAGAGAGGTGAGATAGAGAGAAATAGAGAATGGTAGGGAGTGATAGAGGGAAAGGTAGGTAGAGAGAGGAAGAGAGGAGATAGAGAGAAGTAAAGAGAGAGAGTGTGTGTGTGATGGATGGAGAGGTAGGTAGAGAGGGATTATGGAGATAGAGAGTAGAGAGGGAAGGAGAGGGAGGTATGGATGGAGAGAGCGGGAGGTGAGAGAGAGGTGAGATAGAGAACAATAGAGAGAGAGAGTGGTAGGTAGTGATGGATGGAAAGGTAGGTAGATAAGGATAGGGGATATATAGATAAGTAGAGAGGGAGAAAGAGGCAGGAAGGGAGAGAGACATGAGATAGATAGAAATAGAGAGAGTGATGGAGGAAGAGGTAGGTAGAGAGAGGTAGAGATGAGATAAATATAAGTAGAGAGGGAAGGAGAGGTAGAGAGAGAGGAGAGATAGATAGAAGTAGAGATGGAATGAGGGAGGGAGAGGTAGGGAGTGAGAGAAAGGTGAGATAGAGAGGTGTAGAGAGAGAGTGGTAGGGTGTGATGAATGGAGAGGTAGGTAGAGAGAAGGATTGAAAAATAGAGAGTAGATAAGGAAGAAGAGAGGGGGAGAGAAGTATGGAGGGAGAGAGAGAGAGGGAGGGAGGTGAGAGAGATGTGAGATAGAGAAATAGAGAGTGTGAGTGATAGAGGGAAAGGTAGGTAGAGAGAGGAAGAGGGGAGATAGAGATAAGTAGAAAGGGAATGAGGGAGAGAGAGAGAGAGAGAGAGAAATGAGATAGAGAGAATTAGAGGGAAAGGAGGGAGAGATAGAGATAAGGATGGATAGGTAGAGAGGTAGTTATTGAGCTCAAGGGAGAGAGAGTCAGACAAATATTTGGAGATAGCAAGAGAGAGGTTTAGAGTGTAAGAGATAAACAATGAGAGAGAGAGAGAGAGAGAGAGAGAGAGAGAGAGAGAGAGAGAGAGAGAGAGAGAATACAACTTGCTTATTATTGAAATTTGACCTCCTAATTATTGAAATTTGACTGTTTGAAATTTTTTAAGTTCTTCCAAAAACTAGAATTTGCTTTATAACTCCTAGAGATCTGAAACCACTCTCAAACATCTTGAAAATATATACATGAAATATAACTTAAAGTATAAGAAAGTAAATGTCCATATGTAAATTTCAACATATACTTTCCCTAAGAAAACAAGAGAGAGAGAGAGGGGTGGAGGGAGGGAGAGGTAAGGAGGGAGGGTGAAATAAAGAGAAGTAGAGAGAGAATGGTGATATAGAGATGGAGAAAGTGAGAGATGAAGAGAGAATGGTGAGATAGAGGAGAGAGTGAGAAAGAAAGAGGGGGAAAGAGGGAGGGACAGAGAGAGAGTGAGAGAGATAAATAGATAGAGTAGAGAGGGAAAGAGGTAGGGAGGGAGACATAAGTGAGATACAGAGAGAGAAAAAGAGACAGATAGAAAGAGGGAGATAGGGAGAGGGAGAGGGAGAGGGAGAGAAGTATAGAGGGGGAGAGTGAGAGAGAGAGAATGTCAAGGTAGAGAGAAGTAGAGAGGGAAAGAGAGAAAGAGAGGTAGACAGTGAGAGAGTCGTCTAGATCATAAGGAATACATAATGAGAGAGAGAGAGATAAATATGATACAACTTACTAATTACTAAAATTTGACCTCCTAATTATTAAAATTTGACATGTTGATTACTGAAATTTGACTAAGTCTAAAAAATTATAAGATCTCCCAAAAACTAAAATTTGCATTATAACTCTTACAGATTTGGAACCACTCTCAAACATCCTGAAATTATATACATGAAATATGATTTAAAGTATAAGAAATTAAATGCCCGAATGTAAATGTCAACTTATACTTTCATGTATATAGTTCCCTAAAAGATAACAAGAAGAAAGAGAAAAAAAAGAGAAGAAAAAAATTTAATGTTGACCAAAATGCGAGTGCATTATAATACGCTAGCATTTTTCAATACACTCACAAAATGTGAGCACGTTATAATGCGCTAGCATTTTGGCAATGCTTTTTTGAATTAAAAAAATGGACATTTTTTGGAATTCAAACCATAATGTGAGCGCGTTATAATGCATTCACATTTTGGCTTGGTGATGACCAAGCCTAGGCTCAGTCACTACCAACCCATAACGCGGGTGTGTTTTACTATAATGTGCTCACATTTTCGCTATTTTGGGTTGAAGAAGTGAAGTGGAAAGTTTTTGGCCCCCCATCTTTTTGCACCCACCCCAAAATTTTGTAATTCTTTTATCATTATTATTCCTAGTTCTCCTCCCAATAGAGTACTCTAATTAAGTACATGTTTAGGATAAGGTATATACCTTTTAAGAAAATATGCATGGAATGCATCATGAATTTGACTTAGAGATGGAGGCAAGGCTAGGTGGTAGGCCATAGGATTAATTTATTTTGCAACTTTGAAGGGTCCAACAAAATGTGGAGTGGCCTTAGCTTTTCTTCCTATGCTATAGAAATTCTATAAGGGTTGAACCCTAAGAAAAGAAAATCTCATTGACTTGAAAACTTTTAAGTTTTCTATTTTTTTTAAATTCAATGACTTGAACACTTTTGGGTTTTCTATTTTTATTTTAATGGATTTTTTTCTATCAAAGGCTTCTTCTAATATTTTCCTAATGACTTGCACATGTACATCCATCTCTTTTAACATTTCTAGACCAACTAAACTTTATCTTCCAATGTATCCCAACTCAAGAGAGTTTGACACGTTCTTCCATAAAGAGATTCAATGGGTGCCAAGCCTAAAGATGAATGAAAAGAGTTTTTGTACAAGAAAATTCAACTAATGAAAAATATTCCTCCCATTTTTCTTTTTTATCCATATGGTAAATATGAAGGAGATCGTTCATAATTTTATTTATTCTCTATTCTTATCCATTAGTCTTTGGGTGATATCTTGAGCTAATATTTAATTGAGTTTCCAAAGTGGCTAGTAAGATGGTGTAATATAGAAAAATGGAAGAGAGGGGAATTGAGAATTAAACCTACAGTCTACTCGTATCCTTTTTCTATGTTTCAAATGAATGTATGGGTTTCTTAGGATGTTTGTGGGGGTTTTGATGAATTTGATAAGGTATATGATTGGCTTATGACTTGAAAGGTGAATCAAGCAACCCTTGACCAAATCTAGAATGGATTTAGAAATGAAATGAAATGATCTAACTAGGCTAATAGTGCAATTTAATATTTAATGAAAATACATAAGACATAGAAATTCAGAGGAAAATTCGAACAATAGGCACCTATGGTTCAAATCTTAGGGTGAAAATGGAGGACATAAGCACCTAGATCATGAGTGTCCTTGTAGTGATTTTTCAAATATGTCTTCACAATCCTCTAATGTTAAATTAGGGCTTCCTATTCTTGATGCCAAATTTGTCAGATCTCTATTGGAATGGTAAGTATGGTAAGCCCTCAAGGCTATAAAAATTTCTTCTTTTTTTTGTTTGCAATCTTGATCCAATGAAGCCAAGCTTTGATTTGAGAACCCTAAGTTTGTAAGAATTGATAATTTTCTTCTAATAGTAGATCCAAAACACTCAAAGCTAGGAAAAAGGATCAAATGTTTGAGCTTCTAGGGTAGTGGTGGCTAGGTGGAGCTCATAAGTGGTGGAGTCATATGAGTGATGATATAAATGGAAAATTTGTCACCCATAAATGTACCATGACATGTGAATGATTCCATCATTCGACCATACTATCTAGCTACCTCTATGCAAGGGGAAAGGTTCTAAATTCCACACGCATTGGATGTGTGGTAAGGTGGCCTTCTTTTGGAGAAGTGGTGTGCTAAGAAAAACTAAGTATGCATAGTTTTGGTCTTAGCAATAGTCAAAGAAATGTGAAACTATATTGAGAAATGATCTAAAAGGACATGATAAACCAACAATTCCATAGGTAAAGAATAAATTTCGTCAAAGGAGAATAAATATTTAATAATTTGTTAGGTACCACTCTTAAATTAACCCAATTGTACCATAGGGAGATTTCTTACCAACGTTGACCAAATTTGAGATAAAAATGCCCAATTTATTATGCATAAAAGATAATCCATCTTTCATCAATTATACATCGCATTGAAAAAGAACCATATTTATCATATGTATGTTCAACCATATTAAAATCCCCACACAAAACCAAAATTATAGTTGATAGTGAATGTGTGATCCACCTCCAAAGAGAAGATATCTCAACGGTATAATTAGGATCACAAACATTAATAACAATAAAATAATGGTTATTGACATTAACAAGGACCCATAGAACATGATTCATGGGGTTACAACTATGATCAAATATCAATTGATGCCACATAGGAGACAAAAATATTGTAAACCCTCCTTAGCCAAACTCATGGTTTCTATAGAAAATGGATTGAAGGCTAGATGATACGACACCCATATGGGATAAAAAATAGATAATTTGACCTACTAAAGGCAAAGGATGTCGAAATATAAATAAAAAAGATGAGCATTATGAATTAAGTATTTTTAAGGCATATTAGACCTTTAATTCTCTATGAAATTAAATTCATTAATTATTTTTGAGACTCATATCCTCATTATCTAGCTCATTTAGAGCCAAATAACTATTTTATAATAAAGTATCATTATTCATATAGCTCAAAATTTGGAAGCCACCATAAGGAATAGGCCATTTTGGTGGTACTAAATTACCTTCTTCTAAATTCATTTGTGGGTTATGAGACCTCATCTATCCAAAAGGAGGAGGGGAGGAGTGGTGGACCTTGGTGGGCTACATAACTCTTGATTTATTTCTTATCTTACTAGATGGTCCCCAAGAAGGGGAGATAGGATTTTTCCCAATATTAGTAGGCATGAAAGCCACTTTTGACACCAAGGATCCTTAGATAGAGGCTTTGGTAGCTAGCTTTGAGGCACTAGAGCTTTTATTTTCCCTAGTAAGCATGGTGGAATATCCTTATTCTTGTTTTTTAGGAGGTGGTGGCCGAAAAAAGTTTTGAGTTAAGGGATTTGGACACGAAAATGCCAATGGGAAATCTTGAATCTTTTATTTAAAGGATTGACATTGATATCATGTATTAGGTAGACTGATATATTGCACCCACTAGGATTAGTGAGTCTATCCAACCTAAATTTTTGTAATATATTTAAGGTACTTGGATAGATCTATCTCCACCGAAACTTAGCAATGAGAGAAATCCCAATAAAATCATTCAATTTCAAGATAGACCATAGTGCCTAGTGGAGATGCTATTTGGGTCAAAAAATTCCAACAAGGAAAGGGGAGATCGGGAAACTTAACCCAAATATGGATTCAAAGAGATTTATCATCTAAGATGATAAAGTCACAATTCTATGGTTTGAACACCAAAATGGAAGAATGGAAAATTCAAGGGCCTCGCTTGAGCATAGAATCAATGTGACTGGCATTGGAAAACAAAAAACAAAAAAAAAATCCTTGGTGAGCTTTTGCATGGTAGTGAGATGGATCACATTAGGGGCCCAAGCTTTACCAAACTAGTCTATGAGAATTATTTCATGGGGAGATATTGAAAGTTACCATAATTATTTCTAGTCCAACAATACTAGTTTCAAATGAAAAAGAGTTTAAGGCCATATAGAGAGGGAGAAAAAGAGCCTACAAGATAAGTAGGGTATCACATAAATCACTTATTCCATTTATTGTTTGATCTATAATTTTTTTGAACTCAATAAGCTACCTATGGAAAATTTTAATAAAACTTGTTGACAATTACAATTATGGTTCTATAAAAAGGGTTTAGGTTAGGGATTGGAGTAGGGTTAAGGCTAAGGTTACAACACACTTATAAATAGGGTTTAGTTAATGTTGAATTTGAGTTAGGTTTCAATTTGGGTAAAAATTAATTTAGCATTAGGTTTATAGTTCAATTAAGGTTCAAACAAACTATAAAACTTGTCGATTTGTCACTAAACAAAGTTACTAATCTTTATTTCATAATCTTAAGATCAAACATAAAGTTACTACCTTGAGCATACATTGAACATATATGATGTGACTAGCTCATACACATCATAAGTATAATCATGACTAGCTCATATACACAACACAAGTACAATACTAACTAGCACATACACATCACAAGTACATTAGGGACTAGCTCATACATGTTGGGAAATTTATGCCTCAACATTCTGGATTCTCTTTTGGACTTGGAATTTTCTCCATGTTGCTTGCCTTTATCGCCATACCACTGCAAACTTTCCTTGGTGGCGAGGTTGAGTGGTTTACCACTTTACAGCAGGCCGCCCTGCTTGGTCTGGCGGTTGGGCGATGTTATCACCCCACCGCGGCGGTCTTCTTCTGGACTGGCGGTGAGCGGCGATAGTCGACATGGCAGTTACCGCCATACTACAGGGTTCCCTTGGAGGTGGCACGGTAGCGTGGTGAGTGGCACAGTGGCAGAGCAATGTCTTACCTCCTTGTCATGGAGGTTGCTCATTGGTGGCACGGTGGTATCGACGGTCAGGTTTGGCAGTTACCGCCCTACCGTGGAGGCTTATTCTCTAAACCGTGATGGGCACGGTAAACCGCTGGTGGTTGAAGGGTGGCGGTCTGGTGACGGTTACCACTCTACCACGGGCGGTGCTCAGAGAGACCATGGTGGTCGCAGTATGTTGTCTGCGGTGAAGCCTGGCGGTTACCGCCCCACCGCGGGCGGTGATCTGGCTCACCGCGGTGGCAACGGTATGACTGCTGGCAATCTGCTAGGGTGATCACCTCCCTATCGCAGGGTGGCCTGGCGGCCTCCGCAGTAGCGCGAGAGTGACTGTGGCGGTCTGCCTAGCAGTCACCACCATATCGCGGTGGGAAAAACCAAGCCCAACAGTGGCGCGGTTGCAGGCAGAGAACGGGTCGACATGGGCTCACCGCCATATCGTGGTGGATGCTTGAACTCGGAGCGGTAGCACGGGGGAAGCCAGTATGAGCTCGGAGCTCGATCGACCGAGCTTGACCGAGTTTGACCAGAGGTCAAAGCAGCGAACAAATGGGAAAGTGACACATGGTAAGATCTTTAAGATCCGATTGCCCGAAATATTATTTTCTGATTGCGATAGGGTGCATTATTTGAATGGAGGTTGGCAGACATGTATCTGCAACTGACTTAATGTTGCACGGCTCGATGCATTTGTACAAAGATGGTGCAAGTTATCAGAGAGTGATGGAAGCTTGCAGGTGGGATAATTGATTATCCTGATGACCGTTGTTTGCTCGAACAGGCAAAATAGGTAGGCACATAGTAAGAGATTATAAAGTAATCTCATGTGCAAGAACAAATGATGAGTGAAGAGAGAGAGGCTGAGAGTGTTCGAGTGGTTTTGCTTATTGCAGAATAACTATGAACACTTAGACTCTCAAATCAGCAAAGATGTGAACCTGAGATGCCTAGAGGTTGTGCTGGTCGTGAGGCTGACTGTGACAATCAACTAAGGAGCTGAAGGGAATCTACATAGTATGTCATTTGAAGACATTGTAACTGTGTGAAGATTCTATATTTTGTTGTTGCTTGAATTCTTCATATGGACAAGATGTAATCTTCTGAGGAGCATAGCTTTGTGTTTGTATTGTAACCGCTTTGTTACTGAATAATACAAGTGAGCTGAGTGTTTTGGAGGGTGGGTTTTTTACTAGAAAGGGTTTTCCCCACATAAATCTATGTGTCCACATGTTTTTCTTTCATGTTGTTTGATTCTGCTATCTGAATCTGTGCTTGTGTTGAATTTTCTATTAGTTAAGCATTTACTTTTCTCAAAAAGATCAATGGAGGATTTACTGTGCCTGTTTCCGCTTTATGGCATAGTTGTTTGTGTCTTCGATGTGATATAAAATGAAAATCACTAAGGCACTACTTTTTTAGATGCCTAATCTATGATGAAAGACCCATCTCTTTTCCCCAACAATACACACAAATCACAAATACAATGGAAACTAGCTCATATATAAATTACAAGTACAATAGTGACTAGTTCATGCGCTCATCACATATACCATAGTGACTACCTCCAACACACATAGCATTCTTACATAAAGAATAACTAGTAATAAATTGATAGGGTATGTGCATGATCATCATGGAAAAAATAGGCCCTTAAGTGGGTATGAAAATTTAGAAAATTAGAGTTAGGCAACTTGACGCAAAAATTTGAATAAGTTATCTATATTATTTCAAAAATATGTAAGAATAGAATCTATAGAAAATTGAATGTAATTTCAAAACTACTAGGTTTATTTAGAGAAATATATATCTATTTGGTGAAAATTTGAAATTTCAATGCAATAGTACTTAAATTTCAGGGAAAAAATAAGTAGGTGTCTGTCTAACCACGCTAACCACAATAAAATAATAATATTTTTTTATAAGATTTTAGATATAAGCAGAGGACTCATGTACCAATGTGATGCATATGTTTTTGTAATTTTTTTCCAAGTAAATAATTAATTATGATTTTTTTATTACAACTTTTTAAAAATATAAAAACTCATATGTCTGACCACCTTAACTTGGTCAAAACTTCGTGAAATTCAATTTTTTTTTTAATCCTATAGTATGCGAAGCATAGAATGTGACGTATGTTTTGGATTCAAAAAATGTGATACCGTTTGAAAGCTATAGATATTTTTCAATCATCCTATCAATCAAGACTTTAGTCGTTATTCAAATATAAAATGAATAATAATAATTTATTAACTTCAAAGTAAAGAATAGTTTATATTGGTGGAAAGCTGGGAATCTCCTTTAAAAACCCTTTTTGTTTCATCAATTTTGGGTAAAAAAAAAGTTGTCAGCCACATTGGCCACATATCACTTACATATCACCACTTTTTGGCCCATCATGATCCTGCACATACCCAATACAAACTATTGAATGTGTTATCCCATTGCCTAGTTCAAAATAATATAATCCCATAAGAGAATCTCACTTGGAAAATGAATTTTGGTGCATCCCATACTACACCATGAGTCCCATTCTTTTCCCAATTTGATGTCGTCTATGACAATAATCTATCACCCCATGCGACTAGATGCCATCACTATAAAGGGCATCAATAACAATGTACATAAAACTCGAGACCATTTATACAATGATTGGCATATCCATAATGACTAACTAACACAGATGTATAGTGTATCTAAAATAGAAAATGAATGTCGATGCATTACACACTATGTACCATGTGTCTATACTTTTCTTCAGTCTTTTTCTCCATCAAGCAACTAAGAAAATGATTAAGTGTATCCCATAATAAAACAAGGTTCATTCCTCAATCCAAATATTTTCACTAGTGAATGTACCATAGCCTAGTGGATTCCAACTACAATCACCTACATGCCATCGACAACAAGTGTATCCACCCAAGAAGAAATAGCTTCTAAAAAATACTCCTTATGACCTTAGTAACATTTTCAACTATATTCTTTAAAAAATATGTGGCAATTCACATCGATCACCATCATGTTATTGGTGACCTCTAGTGAACCCTCTAGATATAATTGTTGGCTCTAGTTACCATTACCCACATGATAGGATAACTACTTGTGTGAAAATTTAAAGTGAAAAAGAAAAAGAAAAAGAAAAATGATATTGAAAGATAAACACATAGATTTAAGTGGGAAACTTGGTAAAATCATACCAAAAAAATAACACAAGAAAATATATTTAGTATTTTATTAATTTAGAAAAATACATAGATATAAAAATTGTCAAAAAATTGTACCAAAAATATAATTTTTTATATGATAAAAAATATATGTTGTAGATGATATTCCAACAATCTACCACCTGAATTCAAATTGTTATCTTGTGAATAAACCCTCATACTAAATACCAATGTCAATGTTTCCAATCAACAAGTAATACACAAGTATAGTGAAGTTCTACACAAAATGAAATTCTCTCTACCAATTGGCTTTGTCAAAATTTCTATTGGATTTATATTATTATGTATCTTTTCCTAATATATGTGTCCTTCAACCACCTCGCATAAAAAGTGATATTGGATATGAATATGCTTTTTTCTAGCATGGTATGTTGAGTTATGTGCTAAGTGTAAAGAACTTTGGCTATCATAATGCAACACCATGTTGTCCCGCTTTACCTATAATTCAACCAAAATTTTATGAATCCATATTGGATCCTTGATAGTATGTGTTATATTTAGCATAAATATTAGACAATTCCATCACTATCTATAACTTTGATACCCAACTACTTGTACCTCTAGCTAAGGAGAACCTATAGTGGACTTTCTCTTATCTCTATCTCCACCAAAATCAAAATTCATATACCCATTAACCTAATAATACTCTCACTATAACAAATAGAAAGATTGTAAGTGCCCCTCAAGTACACAAGAATCCACTTCACAACTGTCCAATGCTCAATACCTTGATTTTACATGTAACAACTGGATACTCCCACTACTTGCGCAATGTATGTTCTAGTGCACACCATAGAAAACATAATACTACCAATTGATGATGATTATGGTACAAGATACATGTACATGTCTTCTATTCTTCTATGCTAGGGCATGAATATGAAGAAAATTTAATATGAATTGTAAATAGAGTACTAATTGGTTATGTATTTTCATATTGAAGAATTGAAAAACCTTCTCCACATAAATTTTTTCGCAATCATATTTTCCTAGTATTTCTATCTTTGTGTATCCTCCCAAGAATCTAATGTGTACTACCTAAGTCCTTCATCTCTAACTCCTTAGCAAGTTGAGCTTTCAAATGGATTAATTTATGCATGTTGCAACCTACAAACATGTAATCAACATACAGAAGAAAAATAATAAATTTTTCATCATCATAGCTTTGAAATTAGGCACAATGATCAACCTCACATCTGCAAAATCCAAAATTATCATGAAGTAATCAAACCTTTTGTACCAACACCTTGGTTCCTATGTTAAGCCATATAGTCATTTTCTCAACCTACAAATTAGATTATCCTTGTCTCTTTCCTCAAAACCTTCTTCTTGCTACACATAAATCTTCTTTCAGAGATCACCATGCAGGTATATTATTTTAACATCTAATTGTTATAACTACAAATGAAGGCTACCAGGAAGAGCTAAAAATATATAATAGTACTTAACCATACAAAATGGGAAAATTTTCATCAAAATCCAAAATCATACCCCTTGGCCACCAACTAATATTTATACCTCTCCAAATTATCATTTCTATCCTAATTTATTTTGAAGAACTTATTGTTCCCAATATAATTTTACCCCTTAGACAATGACACATGCTCTCATTTCTTGTTCTTATATAGAGCACACATCTCTTCTACCATGGAAACTCTCCACTTGCTTTCACATTTATCTTCACAAGCCTCCTAATATGAGCTAGGTTCTCCAACATCAATTAGTAATGCATAAGAAAAAGTACAAGAAGTGTTGGGATTATGTTGTCTCAACCTTCGAGTCCTAGCATTTAGGTAAGTGCAAAAAGATGGGTGGCCAAAAAGGGGGCTTAAGTGGCCACATTTTATTTTAAATCAAGAAATACTGACCTTAGACGTGAAATTGAGGATAGTTACACTCAAACTTTTGAGATGAAACACAAACAAGGATCATAGTGCTCCGAGTCTACTTTCTAAACTACTAATTATTTTTGAAAATGGTTGAGATTAAGAGGTTCAAAAGAGGGACCCACAAAAATTGGTGATTTTTTTGTTAGAAAAACATAACATAACAAATTTTATGGGAATGTAACATGGTCAACCTTTTTTTAGTATTTTTAAAATCACTTTGGTGATAAATTAGCTAACAGTGTGTAGTTGATGCATGATTTTTCTTAAATTTTTAATGAATATTTGATTGTTTACTAATTTTCAAAGTGGACACTTCTTGAGAAACAAAATTTTGGTCGTGCTACCCCTAAATTTTTTGGAAACTAATTGAATTTATTTATTTATTTTTAATATTTGTAGAATGGAGTCTAGTTTCTAAAAATGTAATTTATTTGAAATTTTGATGAATGGTTAATTTATAACGAAAAGAACACCAAACACTATAAATTACATTGTCAAAAAGAAAAAAAAATTACATTGTTGGATAGCTAAGAAAGAGCCTAACATTACCCAGGTGTTTGATCTGTTCGACATTGAAACATGTGCAATCCTAATGGTAAGCATGAACCTGATTATGTGAAATATTGTAGAATTTTCAAAAACACATCACTGGTCATTGGGAGGTCCTCCAATCCTAAGGTTTGGGAATTCCCAAAGCAATATATAATGTGAGCGCATTATAACACACTCACATTATATCTTAGATTTGACATGGCTTTTTGTGTTTGTGTTGGACATATCTAGCAAGACATAATGTGAGTGCGTTATAATGCACTTATGTTATGTCTTGCTTTATGTTAAATGCTACTCTATTGAATTTATGTTTATATATTTGTACGTTTATATGTGCATGTATGCTTGTATGTCATTTATGTATGTATGCATGTATGTATGTATCAATGCATGCATGCATGTATGTATGTATTTAAGATTGTATGTACATATGTACATGTATGCTTTTATGTATTTAGGATTGTATGTGCATATGTATTATGTTTGTATGTATATAAGTATTTATGTATTTATGTATGTCTTTAGAGTGAGGGAAAATTTTAAAAGAGAGAGAGTTGTCTAGGTAGGGTGGGAGGGAGAGAGGGAGGGAGAGACCTGAGTGAGTGAGAGAGAGAGAGGTAGAGAGATAGTGAGAGAGAGTCTTGAGAGAGGGAGAGGGGGTTGAAGGGAGAGACTAAGAGAGGGAGTGGGAGATAAGGGGTTGGAGTGAGAGGGTCTTAGCTAGGTAGGGTGGGAGAGATAGAGGGAGAGAGAGAGAAGGGGGGTGGGAGAGAGGGAATTGAGAGAGAGGGAGAGAGAGAGAGAGAAGAGAGTTATGTAGGTGGGGTTCCAGAGGGAGATACTGAGAGTGGAGGGGGGTGAGAGGGAGATACTTGAGAGATAGGTAGTGAGAGAGAGTGGGAGAGAGAGAGAGTGGGAGAGAGAGGGAGTGTGAGAGTGAGAGACCCGAGAGAGGGAGAGTGTGTGGGAGGGAGTGACCTAAGAGAGAGGGAGAGAGAGAGGTGTTGGAGTGAGGGACTTATCTAGGTAGGGTGGGAGGGATAGATAGAGGGGGGAGAGAGAGAGAGAGTTACCTAGGTAGGGTGCCAGAGGGAGAGACCTGCGAGAGAGAGGGGGTGGGAGGAAGAGTCTTGAGAGATAGGGAGAGAGAGGAAGTGGGAGAGAGAGGATGTGATAGAGAGGAAGTGGGAGGGAGATAGAGAGAGATAGAGGGAGGGAGCAAGAGAGAGTGGTAGGCATTGATTGAGCGAGAGGTACGTAAAAAGAGGGAGAGGGTAGATAGAGACAATTAGAGAGAGTAGGAGAGAGGGAGGGAGAGAGAGGTGAGATTTATAGATAAAGAGAAAGGGATAGGGGTCGAGGGTATAGTTTTGAGGGATTAGGGTGGAGGACCTCTAGGGTTGATGGTTTAGGGTATTGGGTTGAGGGTATAGGCTTTAGGGATTAGGGTTGAGGGTAGAGGGTACTAGGTTGAGGGTAGAGGGTAGAAGGTTTAAGGGTTTAGGGTTTGAGGGTTAAGGGTTGAGGAGAGAGGGTTTAAGGTATAGGTTTGAGGGTATATGGTTGAAGGATTAGGTTGAAGGTCGATTGTATAAGGTAGAGGGTATATGGGTTGAGGGTTTAGGGTTTAAGGGTTGAGGGTTGAGATATTAAGGGTTAAGGGTTGAGGGTTTAGGGTTTAAGGGTTGAGGGTTGAGAGATTAAGGGTTAAGGGTTGAGAATTGAGGGTTGAGGGTTTAATGTATAGGGTAGAGGAAGGGTTTAGGGTTTAAGGTTGAGGGTATAGGATTGAGGGTATAGGGTTGAGGGATTAGGGTTGATGGTCCAATGTATAGGGTAGAGGGTATAGGGGTTGAGGGATTAGGGTTTAAGGGTTGAGGGTCGAAGGTTGAGGGTTGAGGGTTGAGGGTTGAGGGTTGAGGGTTGAGGGTTGAGGGATTAAGGATTGAGGGTTTATGGATTAGGTTAGAGAGTTTACTTGGGTTTAAGGGTTTAAGGGTTGAGTGTTGAGGGTAGAGGGTTTAAGGGTTTAGGGCTTAAGGGCTAAGGGTTGATGGTTTAGGGTTGATGGTTGAGGGTTTAAGGGTTTAAGGGTTGATTGTTTAGGGTCGATGGATTAGGGTAGAGAGGGAGGGATGAATAGAGGGAGAAATGGAGGGAGAAGTGAGATAGAGAGAAGGAGAGAAGAGGAGGGAGGGATAAATATATATGAGGGTTGAGGATTTTATGTATAGGGTAGAGGGTTGAGAATTGAGGGTATAGGATTGAGGACCTATAGGGTTGATGGTTTAGGGTATTGGGTATTGGGTTGAGGGTTGAGGGATTAGGGTTGAGGGTAGAGGGTATAAGGTTAAAGGGTTTAGGGTTTAAGGGTTTAGGTTTGAGGGTTAAGGGTTGAGGATAGAGGGTTTAGGGTATAGGTTTGAGGGTATATGGTTGAAGGATTAGGGTTGAGGGTCCAATGTATAGGGTAGAGGGTATAGGGGTTGATGGTATAGGGGTTGAGGGTTTAGGGTTTAAGGGTTGAGGGTTGAGGGATTAAGGGTTGAGGGTTGATAATTAAGGGTTGAGGGTTTAATATATAGGGTAGAGGGTAGATGGTTTAAGGGTTTAAGGGTTGAGGGTTTAAGGTTGAGAGTAGAGGGTTGAGGGTATAGGATTGAGGAATTAGGGTTGAGGGTCCAATCTATAGGGTAGAGGGTATAGGGGTTAATGTATTGGGGTTTAAGGGTTGAGGGTTGAAGGTAGAGGGTAGCAGGTTAAGGGTTTAAGGGTTGAGGGATTAAGGGTTGAGGGTTGAGGGATTAGGGTAGAGAGTTTACTTGGGTTTAAGGGTTGAGGTATTAAAGTTGAGGGTAGAGGGTATTGGTTTGAGGGTAGAGAGTATTAGGTTGAGGGTAGAGGGTAGAAGGTTTAAGGGTTTAGGGTTGAGGGTAGTTAGAGGGTTTACGGTATAGATTTGAGGGTGTATGGTTGAAGGATTAGGATGATGGTCCAATGTATAGGGTAGAGGGTATAGGGGTTGAGGAATTTAAGGGTTGAGGGTTGAGGGATTTAAGGTTTAAGGGTTGAAGGTTGAGGGAAATCATAACATGTTGAAAACCATAACTTGTTGGAAATCATAGCATGTTGTAAATCATAACGTCATCAAACTCGTAACTTATTATTTCCAACCATAACATATGGGAAATCATAAGTTATTAGAAATCATAATGTGTTGGAAATCATAACATGTTGGCAACCTAACTTGGCATGTTTGAAAAAATGGGTCCAAGAAATGGGGTTCCCGACGATATACATAAATGGGGTCTCCCGATGATGTAAATCACTAGGAGACCCCATTTTTTCAAACAAGCCACTACATTGCCAATTCGGTGAAATTAGAAACCTAACAAATGGGTTCAAGAAATGGGGTCTCGCGGTGATTTACATCACTGAGAGACCCCATTTCTTGGACCTATTTTTTCAAATAGGCCACTACATTGCCAATTTCACCAAATTGGTAAGCTAGGGTAGAGGGTTTAAGGGTTAAGGGTTTAGTATATATGGTTAATGGTAGAGGGGAGAGAGTTAGAGGGAGTAAGAGAGAGAGAGGGAGTGGGAGAGAGATAGAGGGAGTGGGAGAGAGATAGACGATAGAGGATTGGGAGAGACATAGAGGGTAGAGGGGAGAGCGGTAGGAATTAGTGAGTGAGAGAGAGAGAGGGAGAGAGATAAAGGGTAGAGGGTAGAGGTTTTAAGGGTTTAAGGGTTTAAGGGTTAATGGTAAATGATAGAGGATTAAGTGTAGAGGGTTAAGGGTAGAGGGGAGAGGGTTTAGGGTAGAGGCTTTAAGGGTTAAGGGTAGAGAGAGAGAGAGGATATAGGGTATAGGGGATAGAGATAGAAGGAGTGAGAGAGAGAGAGAGAGAGACTTGAGAGATGGAGAGGGGGTAGGAGGGAGAGACTTGAGAGAGAGAGAGAGCAAGGGAGACAGAGGTTAGAGGGTAGAGGGTTTAAGGGTTGACTTGAAGTGAGCTCACTAGCTTGCCAATGCAGTAGGATTGAAAAGGTAGGGGCAGCATGAAAAAATGCCTCATAGAAATGGGATCTCATGGTGATGTAAATTACTGTGAGACCCCATTTCGATGAGGCATTTTCTCATGCTACCCCTACCTTGTCAACCCTACCGAATTGGAAAGCTAGTGATCGCACTAGCTTTCCAATGCAGTAGGGTTGACAAGGTAGGGGCAAAGTAAAAAAATGTCTCATAGAAATGGGATGTCACAGTAATGTGCATCACCATGAAATCCCATTTATATGAGGCATTTTTTCACACTGCCCCTACCTTGTCAACCCTACATCACCATGACACCCTATTTCTATGAGGCATTTTTCCACGCTACCCCTACCTTGTCAACCTTACCGCATTGGCAAGCTAGTTTTTGACAAGCTCACTAGCTTGCCAATGCTACCACATTTTTCATACATGTATAAAAAAAATATTATTGTCAAACAATTCAAATTCCTTGTCCATCACCATGACACCCCATTTCTATGAGGCATTTTCTCATGTTACCACATTTTACATACGTCTACAAAAATAGTATTGTCAAACAATTCACATGCCTTGTCCATGCTTCCAATTTGTGCCTATCTTGCAATCATAGCATGACACATGAACACATTTCTTTAAGGCATTCCATCCAGAAAATTCATGTGGCCTTTGTCTATGCTAGAGATACTCTTCTACAAGATGATTTTAAGTATATTGTATGAAGCCTTGAATGACATATATTTAATTTATTTGTATGGATTCATTTTTTAGGAACTAATATTTTTCTCATTACCATGCTATAGGTAAAGTTATCTGCCATGCCGAGGAAATGAAGAAGGAATAAACCAATAGACAAAGAGTATGAAAATAATAAATAAAAAAATAGAGAATGGATGAGGGAATATCGTTAGAAGAAGAAATTTGATACGATTGATGAAAACAAACCAATTCAAGAGGAACTGTGATGCCTAAAATTGCTAGGTGAACAGTCGTATGGGAAACTCAGTAAATGGGGGACCAATTGTGCTAAACTGAGTAACCTCCATGGTTTTTAAAGAAAGTCGACTCTTCTGTAATTGTGGGGTTAGAAAGGGAAAAGGAAGCATATATAAAAATAAAAACTAATCTAAGGCAATGTGCCAATATTTAAGTACTTAGGCACATGAAACCTTCCTTTTGGATACGGTTTGAGGGCCCGTTCAACAATCTGCTATGTTCGAGAATAACATAAAAATAGAGATGAAAACCTTAAGCACTTAATCAAATGACATAGTATAACTTCTGCATACATCTACTGAACAAGAAGAGTATGAGTCATGATCCGAATAGTAAATTTCTATTGAAGTCATAAAAGTTGCAGATAAATTACTTAATACAACAAGTAGCACAGTATGATGTCTTATATCAACTAAGAAACAAAGAGGCCGAACAATTGGCATAGTTTGTAAGTCTCAATACAATAATCAAAACAATATGAAGGCTTAGAGCTTCTTTCAGCCCTTTTTCTATAATTTTCGAACAACCCATTCTTAGAGAGAAAGAGCAGTATATATACATTTCCCACCGCTTTTGAGCTAGTAACTAAAAATATTCCTTGATGCGAGTAATGATATTCGTTGCCATGACTCCCCAAGGTCGTTGCAACAGAAATATTTGGTTCATTGCACATAGCCGCCTTCGAACACGATTCACTTCCCAACAAATGATGATTGTGGTCCCAAAGAAGAAGCAATGTAACTCTCTGGGTGACACATGTCACTCACCCATAGAGTTGGTTAGGACATGTGGCAAAGAGATGGAGCTTCTCACTTGTTCCTTCAAACCCTTCAATTAAAATCCTTGTGGAGATGACATGTGGATAGATCTGCATTCAGATGTTGGCCATGGGGACTGCCAATTTTTTTCCCATGGAATGATGTGATGTGGCATGCTAGCAACACTTAGAGGGGAAATAAAGGAGAGAGGGCTCCCAAAGTGCACACTTCTGACATGTGGCAAAGAGATAGAGCTCAAAAGAGAAGGGAAGAATCCTCTTCAACGAGTGTGCGGTGGGCACATGGAGCGAACGCGTAAGGGTGATGAAAAAGGGGCCAGTGATGCTTTAAACATACAAGGCATGGCCAGGGTTTATGCAATAATATCAATATCAACCCGAAGGGAGCTCTTAGTATTTTTCAATCCACAGGAACCTCAACCATCAAAAAGAGAAAAGGCATTGGTGGCACAAAAGGAATGAATTTGAAAGCATCGCGCTAAGATAGATTCAAATACCGTAGTTGGAGACACACCCTCCACCACAAGTGAATATGGAGGAACACCATCTACCACAAGTGAATATGGAGGGACACCATCTAACACAAGTGAATATGGAAGGAAACAATCTACCGCAAGTGAATATGAAGGGGCACCATCCACCACATTTCAAGTTGAGAGCACATCATCACTCGGATTTAATGAAAAAGGTACGCCATCATCCCCATGTCAACCTCAAGGTATGTCGTCTAGTCCACCCTCGATCGAAGGCACCTGATCTAGCCTACCTAACTTAAATATTGATGAAATTCCTAATGTTGAGATGTATGTACCTAGGAGAACACCACCTAGAATTTTACGTAGAAAGCCAAAGTACTTGATTGATATTGTAGACACATAAAAATGACCTAGGCCCACAAGCACTATTTTACCACTTTTCGTCCTAGCATAATTATGACATTTTAATTATGTTTCTAACTCACTTTCGACTATTAGTTAAATAATTCATAATTGTTTAATTAATTCATATCTTTTTATTCTCCATGATTATTAAATAAATAGATCTTATTTATTTATTTAATGCATCACTAATTATCAAGGTCTGCTTATAATTAAATAAAGTTCTCAATTTATTTAATTAATCTTTGTCATTAATGTCCTCTTGATTATTAAATAAACATATTTAAATTTACTTATTTAATATGTCACTAATGCCCAAATCCTCTTTTAATTAAATAGATTTATTAATTTATTTAATTAATTAACCACCTCTTCTAAATTAAATAATTATTCCTAATTATTTAATTGCCTTATTTGACATTTCCCCCTTTTTTTAAATAAAACAATTTATTTAAAAAATGTCTCACATGGTTAATTGCTTCTTCTTTTAGTAATTAATTTTAAATAAATTACTTACTATTTCACAAAATCCATATTTTGAATTAATTTTAATTCAAAATGGAAATATTCTTCTACAAATCAAGTAATTGCTAAAATTACTGATTTTCTAAAATCTCATCTTCTTATCTTTTGATTTTTACTAATTTCATCCCACTGTCACATTCATTCTCCATCCTTGATTTAATTTCTTAAATTAAATCTTGTTCACTCATTTGAGAATTTTACCCTAACCCTAATTGGGAGTTGTCATTTTGAATCTTGACCATTGATTCTAGGGTATTTTCTCAATCTTCAATCTCACCCGTTCATCCAAAATTGCATTTTCTATAAAATGTCAATTTTGTCCTCATTTTCGACATCTCTAATCATTATCTCTTAATATCTTTGTTTTCTTGAATCTTGCATTTGTCATCTTAGCTACTTGCATTTTAGAATTAAGTTTCTTTTGCAACAATACTTAGGAAATCCTTCGAAGCTTTGTTTAGGGCTAGGCATTATAGAATTTTCTCACACAAAATCTGAGGGCACTCATTATCACAGCAAAGTTAGAAGGTGCAATGGAAGTCAGCCATGGAGGAAGAAGGGTCTGGTGAGATTGTTTCAGTTATTTTCCTTTCTTTGTTTTCTCCTATGCATTCTATTGATTTGTGGATTTTAATAATATATGCATGTGAATGTAACTAACATATTCTATTTTGCAGAAAATCCTCATTACAAATATTGATGAGGATATTTTGTAGCACATGGAAGGTATGATTCTAGCACACACTTGTAGAAGATATGTTGATAAGATTTGGAATTTTTTTATGAAAGGTTAAATGAGACTGCAAGATTTCAACTATTTGTTGAAATGATGTGAGGTATGAAGTATAGAAACATCATGAAGATTCTTGGGTTGAGAACATTGAATGCTTCAAGTGAAAACACTGTTGTGAATAATCTAATGGATGCTTATGAGAGTGTGGGTAAGACCTCATGCTCAAAGGATAGTAATGTCACCCAACATGTCATTACATCAACTTTGGTAAGTAGTTAAACAAGGATATCTCATCTCATTAGAAAGACGAGTGAACAATTGAGAATTAATAGAAAAACTTTATCAAGAGTCATTCAAAGGTGGCAAAGAATTGAGGGCACCGATTCAAATGAATTATGGGCATTCTTGGGGAGACTCCCATGGAAATATAAATGAGTTGTTAAAGCATTGAGAACACTAATTGAAGAATATTGGAAGAATAAAATAAGGCCATCTCTAAATCAAAGGGATGTGGTAAGAAGGAGAATCGGTAGTTGGAACCATGAGCCACATCCAAAACATTTTTTGGATACGACTCAAGCCCAATTTTTTCATAAATTTCAATAGGATTATCCTCAAATTCAAAATTTTCAAAGATATTTTGAAATGATCAAACCATTTTATGTCAAGATAAATCACACACACACTACTTGTTGTTGTAGACTACATATTGAATTCTCTAACCATTATGATGTTTATTGTTCTATATGTTTATATTTTCATACTAACGATGTTTTGTAGGATTATGGCATACATGCTCCACCAACATTTTCAAGAGAGTTCTTATCAAAAATTTATGTGAAATAGAGGATGGCCAAATATTCTACAAGAAATTATGCTTGGATGGTTCATGTCAGGGTTGTGGTGGCTTGCAATGTATGCCAATATGTCAACATATGGAAAGAACACATGAGGTGGGATAGCAACTAGTAGAGTTCGGAAAGTATTAAATAGTGGCATACATTACAAAAGATGGTAATCAAGAAAAAGGTGTGATTTGGTTATTCAAAAGATTCCAGTGTATCAGTTTATGTCTACATTTCATGACAATATAGTGTATGAGTATGCAAGGCATACCCATATAGCTTGATGGTTGGTCACGCAATTCAAGTTATGCAAGGACACCTTTCCAATTGGAAACATAGTTTCAGTGATCAAATTTACAGAGAACTAAACTCTACAACCACAGTGTGAGGTGCAGTCACAATATTACAACTCCACATAGGTTTCAATATTTGTGCATATAGCATTCATTCATGCAACTGATAGTACAAAGGACCAAATGAAGGTGTTGAGGGAGTATCACTTTTTTATTAGTGATGACCGCACACATTCTCTTGAGTTTGTGCAAGGTTGATTCTAGTTGTTCTATAGTGATTTGGCTCAGAGGGGCATAGCATACAGTCAATATATAATATGGTTGGATAATTGTGCAACATAGTTCAAGAACTCAGGCATGTTCTACTAGTTGAGTAGGATGCATGTCAGTACAGATGTTCAACATATGTGGAACTTTTGTGAGGTTGATCATGGAAAGGGGGAGCATGATGGTGCAGGAGCATGTGTCAAAAGAGCATTAGCACGAGAAGAGTTAAAGTATAAAGATAATGCAAATTTGATAGATGCAAAACCAATCGTCGAGTGGTGTAATGCTTTGATGGGTCCATGTAATGAAGGTAAGTCTTCATTTCATAGATTTTTTGGTTGATGGATGATACTAACATTGCACCATATGAGGATTGTTGTACACTAATAGGATCAAGTGAGCTAAACTCTTTCCTTATCTCAAGTGTAGGTTCATGGACTATCCATACACGGAAGATGGCATGCTTTTGTTCTTCATGTACAATGCAATCCTGAGATGATTGCGAGTCAAAGGAGTGGGTTGAGAAATGGTCATTAAGTTATCTTAGTCCACTTCACATGTATCTCCCTCCAATGGCATTGGAACTAACATAGATGGATTCATTGGTTGAATTTGACCACATATGAAATCTAGTTCAACTATGTAATATATCTACTTGCATAATTTTTGAAATTCCTATTGTTATATTACTTTGTATTGTATTTGTAATGTTGACTAATTTCATCTAATTTTCTACACATATCAATGTAGGGCATGTTTATGCAGTTATTACAAATGAAGACAACGAAGAGGGAACAAATTATTACTTGTGTCATTGTTTTGAGGTTAAAAAGAAATTGGAGGCCCCAGTTATAGATGGAGAAAACATTGAATACCCTACAGGCTCTGTTGTTGTTATTGGAACATGGCTTAGAAGGTACCCACATAAGAGTGTTAAATTTTGGCTATTTCAGGACTTTGACACAGATTGGAAGATTCTTCATTACTCAAACCTTGTAGTGACAGATCCAATGTTTGTTTGACCAAATATGGGGTAGACCTTTGAACAAGACCTTGTGGAAGGTGCATGAGTCTAACTTTGAGGCAATACTTGACACAATAAAGAGTAGAGTAGACCCAGATGGTTCATTGAATTAATTTGTAAGTATGCACATTGGTTCTTATTAATTTGTACTTGTATGCACATTAATCTGTATGATGCCAATGCTATCATCTAATGTTTATATAATGTATGTAGGTCATTGAGGAATTTATCAGAAATGCAAATGTAGCACACTTTATGTTTATAACTATGGAAAAGGATATCGAGTTCAATGGTATTTTATTTTTTTCTCAAAAATATGCAAAAGAAATGATGTAGGATATTCTCTGTAGATTAGTAAACTAAGTGGATGATTAAATTGTGTTGTTTTTATAATAGATTACAAGTTTCCAAAAGGTTGGAAAGTAATAGTTTGGTTACGTTCTATTCATGAGAGGTTGTTGTGTGCAATAGGTATCTTGGAACTCCCAATGAAGATGTATGGATAGGAGTGACTAAGTTCAGAGACTGGCATACCTATCCTCAATGGAAGCATCAAGATTTAAGCCTTGTTGTTCCCAACTTGGAACCAAATGGTGTGGATTTGTTTTCTGTAAGTGCCTTCCATCTATTTTCGTTTCATTTACATTTTGGATGCTCTTTATTTTTATTCTTTTACTTTGCTTATTTGTAAGTAAAATACTAAAAATTGATTGGTGTCTCCTTGCAGAAAATGCTGATTTATGAGCCATCCAAAAAAATATCAGCCAAAAAAGCAATGCAACATCCTTATTTTGATGATCTTGCCAAATATCAATTCTAATTTTAAGCCATTATAAAAGTGTGTGTGAAGCTTAGCGAGGGAATTTCAAGTTATTCATTTGAAGTTAACCTCATCATGAGCACCTATGATGTAGACATTATAAGAGCATCTCAAATTTAAAGTTATTCTATTCATGAGAGGTCACGTTGTGTGCAATAGGTATTTTGGAACTCCCAATGAAGATGTATGGCCAGGAGTGACTAAGTTGAGAGACTATCATGCCTATCCTCAATGGAAGCATCAAGATTTAAGCCTTGTTGTTCCCGACTTGGAACCAAATGGTGTGGATTTGTTGTCTATAAGTGCCTTCCATCTATTTTCATTTCATTTCCATTTTGGATGCCCTTTCTTTTTCTTCTTTTACTTTTCCTATTTTTAAATAAACTACTAAAAATTGCTTGGTGTCTCCTTGTAGAAAATGTTGATTTATGAGCCATCCAAGAGAATCCCATCCAAAAAAAACAATGCAACATCCTTATTTTGATGATTTTGACAAATCTCAATTTTGTTTTTAAGCCGTTATAAAATAGTGTGTGAAGCTTAGCGATGAAACTTGAAGTTAACCTCATCAAAAGCACCTATGATGTAGACATTATAAGAGAATCTTGAATGTATGCATGACGATTGTAAAATATCTATGAGAACGGAGTACCTAAGGCATCCTTGAATCATATTTTTGGTTATTATGAGAGAATCTTATAAGTTGAGTTTGTGTGCATGCAAATGGGGCACATTGATTCAATATTTAATTTAAGTGGGGTGTTGAAATTCATATAATTTATTTATTTTCTCATGATTTTGTATTACCACTTGATAGTTTTGAGAAAGTATTGTGCCTACAAGTACAAGCACTTGGGTTTCAAAATGGTGTATGAAGCATATTAGACAATTGTAGCACAAACACAAGAATTAGGACTGCCAAATAAATCTCATTTTATTGTAAAAATCATATTATTAATATAGTGAGTTTAATAACCATTGATGGTTACCAATTTTTTTCTTTTCTTTTATTCTCTCCCTATCTTAACTAGCACCAATTGACTAACTTATTATAAAAGCATCATTTATTAAATCAAATCAACCCAATGATTATATATCAATATCAATATAGCATACCATCTATTCACATAAACATTTGTAATGATATTTACTCTAATTTTTAGATTTATTGTTGCCCTCAAACATTTGTAATTCATGCAGTGTAATCCCTTAATAGTCCAAATTGCAAAGGGCAACAATATTTGATGGCTTGTTACTCAGAGACCGTGTCAGTTACAGGCAGTTTGTCTAAGGCATCAGGATCATGTAGGACACCTCTACAATAATCTCTCTCATTTTTTGTTATCTCAGAGTCATTTTTCCGTGGTGTCCAATTTTCACTTGATGGAAAAGTGTCAATTGCAGTTGTTTAGCATCAATCAATAAATATTCAAGACAAACCATGAAGGACAACAATGATCAATGCTAGGGCTAACCAATTAATAAGTATACACATGAATAATTCAAGCATACATGTGAATAAGGGAAGCACAAGTACTCAAATACATGTAAGCCTTGAAGTATACACATGAATACATAACTTATACTCAAATTAATAAAAATTATATGCATGAATTCAAGGTATACGCATGAAAACATGTAAGTTGAAAAGTATACATTGGAATACACGTAAGTCACAAAGTATACACATAATTTGTAAAACATACACTTGAATACACGTAACTCATATCTATTGAACTGTGGATTTATAATGCAAATATGGACACCATCGATAAAAAAGATTTGTATTAACTAAATAGCCATGTAGGAATACATCAATATATATTGATATAAGTATAAAATAAATAAAAAATAGCCATATAGGCTTACAAGAATGCCATATAGACATACAATTTCAATATATCCAATACAAAATATGTACAAAAATGTCATATAGGCATACAACAAAGGACTCTGGAATCAAAATTCATTGCTCTCCATGCTCTTCAAATGAATTATTTCCCTTTGCTTGTCGGCTAGATGGTGGTAAATCTATCACTTGTTTATTTTGAGCTCGAGGAGTGCTCCTCCTAGGGTTTAGTCATTGGTCAAGTTGTGTCTATTAGAATAACAATTAAAGACATTAATATATAGAAATTACATTATAAAAAATTATATATTTAACAAAATAATCACTTACCACCACTAGACAATCACTCTCAAGGGAAATATTTGTGTGCCCATGTTGAGGCATGTTGAAGCCCTATAGAAACCATCCAAAGAGAAATTAAACTACAAATCAACAATGGTTTGATTTTTCACTAACTAACAGCTATAACAACAAATGTAAATTGAAATTTAGTAATTTTCCTCATATGTCTGTGAGAGGCATCGATGAGTCTATAGCAGACGAAACACCAAGCTCCATTTCCCTATGAACATTTGGAGGTGTATCTGCTTCCAACATCTGAAAATAAAACAACAAATTATGTAATCACAAAAGCTACAATAGTGATGCACATCGTGGCTTATAATGTATGAGATAATGAACAAAATTTTGAGTACTTATTAAACTATATATTTCTAACTATCATGCTTATTATTTTCCCTATCCATAGCTTGTTCAAAAGCACCTATTTTTAGGCTTTTATCCATAGCAGAAAGGCAGTGAACCGTTTGATAAAATGTTTCGATAGACATGTACGATAATTGTGGTAGCATAGAGAAGGCAATGAACTATTTGAAAAAATGCTTCAAAGAAATGGGGTCTCATGGTGATGGAATTCCATTAAACAAACAAATGTGTCATGGCATTCCATCACCATGAGACCACATTTCTTTGAGGAATTTTTTCAAACAGTTCATTTCCTTCTCTATGGTATTATGTTGGGATGGGGTGGATGGTTTAGTGTGGTCTTGGTTATGAGATGGAGGGCGATCATGACATGAAGAGGGAGGGGTGGGGAGATGAACAAGTGGAATAAAAGGTGGAGGGTTCCATGGATTGGTAAATTGAGGATGAGGATGAGGACCTTGAAAATAATTTGGAGGGGAATTTTGGCTAAAGGGTTAGTTTCTATACTTTAGGCAGTGAGTTGTTTGAAAAAATTCCTCAAAGAAATGTGGTCTCATGGTGATGGAATGGCATTCCATCACCATGAGACCACATTTCTTCAAGGCATTTTTTCAAACTACTCATTGTCTTGATTATGATATTGCTTACTATTATGCTTTGATAGATTTTTTCCAAGCATCCATAGTTTGTTGGAAAGCACCTATTTTAGGCTTTTAGCCATAGCAGCAAGGAAGTGAGTGGTTTGATAAAATTCTTTGGTATACATGTATGAAAAATGTGGTAGCATAAAAAAGTTGGTGAGTTGTTTGAAAAAATGCCTCAAAGAAATGTGGTCTCATGGTGATGGAATGGAATTTCATCACCATGAGACCACATTTCTTTGAGGAATTTTTTTAAACTACTCATTTCCTTGTCTATGCTATTGCTTACTATTATGCTTTGATAGATTTTTTCCAAGAATCCATAGTTTTTTGGAAAGCACCTTTTTTAGGCTTTTAGCCATAGCAGCAAGGAAATGAACTGTTTGATAAAATGCTTTGGTAGACATGTATGGAAAATGTGGTAGCATAGGAAATGTGGTGAGTTGTTTGAAAAAATACCTCAAATAAATGTGGTCTCATGGTGATGGTATGGCATTCCATCACCATGAGGCCACATTTCTTTGAGGAATTTTTTTAAATTACTCACTGCCTTGTCTATGCTATTGCTTACTGTTATGCTTTGATAGATTTTTTCCAAGCATCCATAGTTTGTTGGCAAGCACCTAATTTAGGCTTTTAGTGATAGCAGCAAGGAATTGAGTAGATTGATTAAATGCTTTGGAAGATGTGTATGGAAAATGTGGTAGCATAGAAAAGGTGATGAGTATTTTGAAAAAATGCCTTGAGGAAATGTGGTCTCATGTTGATGGAATGGAATTCCATCACCACCACATTTCTTTGAGGCATTTTTTCAAACTACTCACTGCCTTGTCCATGCTATTGCTTACTATTATGCTTTGATATATTTTTTCCAAGAATGGATATAGTTTGTTGGAAAGCACCTTTTTTAGGCTTTTATCCATAGCAGCAAGGAAATGAACTATTTGATAAAATGCTTTGGTAGACATGTATGGAAAATGTGGTAGCATAGAAAAGGAGGTGAGTTGTTTGAAAAAATGCCTCTAAGAAATGTGGTCTCATGGTGATGGAATGGCATTCCATCACCATGAGACCACATTTCTTTGAGGAATTTTTTCAAACTAATCACTGCCTTGTCCGTGCTTTTACTATTATTCTTTGATAGATTTTTTTCCAAGAATCCATAGTTTGTTGGAAAGCACCTTGTTTTAGGCTTTTAGTCATAGCATCAAGGAAGTGAACTATTTGAGAAAATGCTTTGGTAGACATGTATGGAAAATGTGGCAGCATAGAAAAGGTGGTGATTTGTTTGAAAAAATTCCTCAAAGAAATTGGGTCTCATGGTGATGGACATCACCATGAGACCACATTTCTTTGAGGCATTTTTTCAAACAATTCATTTCCTTGTCTATGCTATTGCTTATTATTATTCTTTCATATATTTCTTCGAAGCATCCATAACATAGACAAGGTAGTGAACTGTTTGAAAAGATGCCTCAGTAAAAAGTGGTCTCATGGAATGCCATGACAAGAAAATGCAATTGGCAGCTGCTCCTAGTTATTACTTATTCTATGTGAATTAATTGCATCACTACTTATGTTGACTTTCTAAACAACTATATTGTAGTTGAAATTTTTTCATCTATCAACATCTAGCTATTAGTTATGGAATGTGAAGTAATTCTTTGAGTTTGAAAGATGTGCAATGCAATGTAATCAATGATATGAATATAAACTACACAAATCTATTAAGTACAATTCATTAGTTAAACTCTTTATTCTATTACTCGTGTGTAGATTTGTCTAACTCCACTAGCATTGCAAGGTGTTCCCATGAAACCTCCAATATTATCCTATTCAACATCCAAAATCAGATATTAGAATACCATTCATATAACAATGCTATTAACATGTAATAAATTTATATTTTTTTACTAGTTACATACCTCAACGCTAGATGCAGTGGAGTAATAAGAAGGTGTAGGGCATGTGTATCTAGTATGAACACTATGACCCTAAAATTTTATTAAAATCATAAAACTAAATTAGTTAATCTTGCATTTCAAAATTGAAATTTAATAAATTAAATTCAATAAACATGCTAACTGATCTGAAAACTTTCTGTGAAACAAACTCTGCCGGAATCGTGATGATGAGCACTACAAAATGGTGTTGACTTTGACTGGTTTTGATGACTTTGATTTTTGCCCTTTTTTTTGGCCTGGGTCTAGGAGTTGACCAAAAGTTTGACCATAAATATCTTGAGCTTCGAGACTCTGATTGACTCCATTCAAGTTGTGTTGGAGTCAGGATCCTGAGCGCTTTTTAATGATACCAAAACTGGAGAAAAATGGAGAATTTCAAAATTTGATGAAAAATCCTTCGGATCAGTCCTCCCCACTGGAGAGCTTTTGGACTGCCGAAAGCTGGTTACTTGGAAAGTAAGTGAGGGTAAAGTTCCCTCACTTTACCAATCTCCATCCACTTTGCCTTGCTTGGATGCATCCCCTTTAGCCCCACTCAGAGGTATTCAGCTGCTCCTCTTCGTGAAGTCTTGGTGTTCCTGTCGAGGATGACATCCTTAGGCAACTCTGACATGTACTTTGGTGAAAGGTCATCAATGGATGGAACTTGCACTTTAGCCTCCTCGTCTAGTATCATTTGAGATCTCATTCTTGATATTTTCCTCTTTGCTCATGAGCATTTTTGTGAGGAATTTGAGAGAAGAACTTGAGAGAGTTATTGCTCTAAGTCTATAGTAGGTTCTTATCAGGCAAAGTCAGTGTTTTTCACCTTTTTTAAATCACTTTTAGCTTTGAATGCTTTTGTGAAGTGATTCGGTGGAAACCTTGTTAGGACTTTGTGGATAGGTTGCAACATTTTGTAAAAGCAGTTTTGTAAGAGGCTCCTTTGGAGTTGTACTGCTTGTTTAGAGCAATTTATTTAATAGATCAGTCACTCGTTTGAGCTAGACCTGGAGACGTAGTCAATTGGATGAACTTCATAGTAAAATTTGAGTCTCTCTTATTATGCTTCTGTCATTTCACGTGTTTTCTTAATTGTAAGGTTCTTATTTTCCACATTTGGACTAAGTTTATCAATTGAGTAATTTGCACACATAGTTGAGCTCAAAAGGTTAATGTGTGGATTTTCATATTGGATTCATAACGTTAACCCAAGGTCTTGGTGGTAAAATTTTATTGAGTAAGCACTCAAAACAAATTCAGATCACTAACATTTACCTGAGTATTGATGTCACAAGCCTCATTCAAAATTCCAGCTTCCCTTGCCATCTCCATAGTTGCAGACGTATCTTACGTAGTAGCCTCTTGAGTGTCGGTGGGGTCATATGAACAAGTCGCCCCGCAAACCTGACACGAATGGGATGGAAGCCTACCACTCAAAAACTCCCTTGGATGGCACTATAATATAGGACTGGCATGCTAGATGACACTCTGGATCAAAGAGGTGATAGCCTGCAAAGTGTCTACCTCGACACTCTCCTTCACGATGGAAGGGATAATGATGTGCTCATGATCCAGCATAGTCAAAGCTCATCTTGCTTGTCACCTAGGATCTATCAGGCATCGGGTCTATCTTGAGCCGACCTCCCACCTCTCCTCTGGAAGTCCCTCATATCAAAATAATTCATGATTTTGTTCAAGATGAACTCACAGTATAGTTTCCTCAGGAAATATTGTGGGACTTCGCAATTGTTGTATGGTGGGTAATCAAAAATTGTGTACCGCCTATCCCAAAAAAATTCCCTAATCCCTTGGTGGTGGCACCAATGGATAGGAAACCTCTTTGCATTGAGGTCAAGATTTTGATTTGTGCGTGGGTCGGTGAATAATGAGCACAAATCCAATTTTGTAAATTTTTTCATCTTTTACATCTCTATATGATAATTTATCTGCGTAAAAATTCCTAGCTTCTTGCCTCCTATCTTGCCAACCACTTAATTGTTTGTTGATTGCATCTACATGTTTTAATATTTATTTAAGTGAATTTACAAGTGTTCTTCTTTCCATGGTTGAACCTACTAGATTGTTCAACCTCGTGATTAACTCCTCAATTTGTTTTTTATTGTTTTCAATTACCCCCATTAAATTTTGCTAAGTGTCAGGAGGATGTTGAGGGGTTGGTGGAGGATATTTTTATTGCACGTTGAGGATCTTGTTCATGCTCTTGTTGCTCTGGTTGTTGAGAATTTTTAGGAGGGTTTTCAAGATCATTATCATTTCCTAGAAATTAAACAAATGAATATCAAAAACAACCTAAAACTAACAAATTCATACCTAATTCACAACAAAAACAAACAATCCTTACTTATTTGACTTCCCTGTCAATGTGGTGGAATCCTGGTGATGAAATTGTAACAAATTGATGTAGAAAATGAAAAAAATCCTCCTTCTAGAATGTGAGCATGCAAATGCATGGTTTTTGGCTGCATGCAACAAAAAACACAGTCACACAATGATTTCAATTTTTTTTTTTTACTTTAATAACAAGTAAGACGATCGCAGTATACCGCGAGCACATTATAGGCTCGATGTGACCAAGCCTTAGGCTCAATCACACCAAGCCATAGCGCGAGCGCGTTATAACACACTTGTGTTATGGCCTATCAAATGTTTTTTAAAATTTTGGCTACAATTTGGCCCCCCATATTTTTGCACCCACCCATTTATTTTATTGTTATTTGATTATTAGGTACTAATATTTATTTTCATAATGTTTAATTTCCTACCAAATATGTTGTCACTTTGTGGGACCCATCGATGAGGTGGCATTCTATATGGAAGGTGACATGTGAAATATGTAAGCTATTTTATTTGATGTAGGAATCCACTTTGGAGGACCTATATTTATGGTTAAAATTATGGCTTTTATCATAAGTTCCTATGTCATGCACTATGAGAGACTATGACAACTTGTCATGAAATTATATGACAGTTGTAAGATTCAACTATGACAACTTCCTTATTAGGACTAGTGAATAATTAGTAGATGACATTCCTACATGTTGTAGGCACCTTGCATGATGAAGGAATATTTTGTATGAAGTCCCATGCCTTGCATGTTGAGATAACTAAATTTTTGGCATAAACATTTATGACAAATAGCTTGTATGTTGAGCATTTATGACAGTTGCATTGGTAGGTGAAGTTGGACACCTTGCATGTTATA
The DNA here is from genome assembly GCA_007115665.2 of Sequoiadendron giganteum. Classification (NCBI taxonomy): domain Eukaryota; kingdom Viridiplantae; phylum Streptophyta; class Pinopsida; order Cupressales; family Cupressaceae; genus Sequoiadendron; species Sequoiadendron giganteum. The sequence goes on from CM021105.1 coordinate 89,145,693, forward strand.
TGTGTTCAGTTGCATGCATGCAGTGAGTGTAAAGGTCACACATGGCATTCTTGGGCACCCATCTTTCCCATCTAAAATTTGAAGCATTTTTATGATGACAAGTTAAAGATTCTTGATATGCTATTATGCAACCAAAAAATATCGAGATTCTTGTCATAGTGTGAAGACCCCTAAACAACCATGCTTTGATATTGTATTGAAACTAACTTATTGTTGCTAATAATACAAATTGAGCCGCATGTTTGGAGTGGGTTTTTTTTAAAATGGCTTTCCCACATAAATCATAGTGTTATGGTTTACATAATTTATCTTATTTATATATTTTGAATATGCATTTGTTTTTAACTATAACTCTTTAAGGTGTTTAAAAGAATGTTTTGTAACTCTCTCCTGCTTAGATTGGTGTAGGAAGTTGCTTTCACTCACCTGTATTCCTTTCAATTAGGAGAGTAATTTTCAAGAGGTTTTGATACTCTAGGGTATTTCATTCCAAGTGGTAATGTATCACTCTATTGCTCATTTGGTTTCTATTCATCTTCCTGTTTTTCATCTACACTTGTAGATTATCATCATAACCTTCCACTTGAACTAGAATAACTTTTATAATTTATTGTTCTTTACCTCTTTGAATTGATTTTCATTAAAAATTAACATATTTTATAACTAGTACCTTGTGAGGAGTAGTATCCATAATTGCATATTTCATATGCTCAACAATACCATTTTGTCGTGGTGTCTTCACAACCATCAATTGCCCTGCAATTTAATAAGTTTACTACAAAATTGGTTAAACTCTCTCGAGAAAAAATCTCCTCCATTAATTTTTCTTAGAAATTTTATAGTGTTACCCTTATGATTCTCTACCAAAGATTTAAACTACCTAATAACTTCAATGCTCAACATATGTCACTACCAAAAGAACAATAATATTAACTTCATATTTCAACACAAACCATGAAATCGTTATCATATTATAACTAGGGTAGCCCTTGGCAACCTTCACCTCCATTCAAACTAGATGAATTTCAACTAATCCTAAATAGTAGCCTAGGCATCGATCATTGGCATGGTCTAATGATTGTTTTTCACTACTCAAATATCTCAGAGATTCATGCTTGGGTCATCTTTATCTTGATTGTTAAAGAACAAGATTTAGAAGTATATCACAATCAACTGATTCAGGAGCCTATACATAGAGTCTTATAGATCTAGAGTTGGATTCAACAAAAATATAGATATCATATTGAACCAACACAAGATGGCCTAAACTCAACAAGTACTCACTATAAGGTAGTTTATTTAATTCACTTCATTGTGCTTACTTTTTGAAAGAATATTATGTATCAAATAAAAGATAAGTTTTCTTTAACTCATTCACCACCATCTAATACCCATTTCTACCTCAATTTGAAGTCTACTTAATATAGAAGGTCAAACTTTGAGACCTAATTTTTTATTTCACTCTTATGCAACTATCCTTCTTGAGGATGGTACACCGTTCAAACATTTTATACTTTTACACGTGATATTATTTTGAGGAATCCCTATTCTAGCCATCATTTGTATTTATCATGTGGTTGTATATATGTGGACATGGCTTCATTTTGATTATATTAGTATGGAATCACAATGTGTATGCTCATTTATTTAATGGTATCATTTTATTTTCATCTTTGTAATGTTTCAATGTGGACATTGGTGTTTGATGTCTCACCTAATATGCATGGACTCACAATTACATAATGTGAAATATGAATTAACTTATGATGATGTGTTGATATTATGATTTACATAATAAAATGTTTCATTGTAATATTATTAATTGTAGATGTATATTGTAATACTGATCACATGTTGCTTTTGCTATGAAGTTATTCTATGATTGGACTAACCATGTAATTAAGTGTGTAGGAAATTCAAGGCCACTAGAATCAAGCGAAGCATAGTGGCCCTGACATGATAAACCTATGAAGCTCACCTAGCATATTTGTAGAGGCTCGGGTCATGCATATTGTACATTTTACTATGCTCATAGTGTTATTTATGAATCATTTGTATTGTGTTTGAATTGTGATTTATAGTGATCTTTGTTGTAATTTAATTAAAGGGAGAAAAAGAGTTGAATTTATACCCAACCTATTACTACCCTAGGTCCTTATGTGTATGGTTAAGGGAAATCTTAGAACTTAAAATTTAAATAAAACACAATATGCTGTACTTATTTTTTGCTTAAAATTCAGTGACTAAAATGGAGTGTGCCTTGAGCTTTATAAGTTTTGAAATGTGTAGAAAAGAGGTAGGTGACAAGTGTCACCTTTATTCTCATGATTGGAATTTAAGGTGGTCTCTTTGTCCAAACATCTATATTAAAAAGGGAAAATACCCAACATTTTGAGGGGGTTAAGTGATCATTCAATATACATGTTGTATTTCATGATTTTATTACAAGTTCATGAACATATGCTTTTTTGTAAAAAAAAAAGAAAGAAGAGAAGGCTATTATTTAATTCCTATAATGAATGGACATTAACTAGTTTCCTAATTTTTATTTTTTTATATGTTGTACAAAATGAATTGCGTCAACATGCAAATTCCAAGACAAAGTTCAAACATACATAGAAATAGGATTAGGATAATATTTCAACTTGCATTATTCATGTATTTAAAGCCAATAAAAAATAAATTGCAATAAGGTTCCTTGGATCATTTCAACCTACAATTGAAAATAGTATTTGTGTATCACCTTCTAAGTATAAATTCATTTTGTAACCCTAGTCTAAAACTACTCAAATTTACGAGTTGAAAAGAAAAAGGAAAAATAGATAAATTTTACAAGCATCTATGTAAACAAGACCAAGCTTCTTACCTAAACAAAGATACTTGTACCAAATTGCAAGGCCACCACATATGTATTGGTTCTACTAAATATTTTCACAGTAAACAAGACCACCCATAACCTAAAATCTTCTCCTCACTAATAATGACATCTCTTTGAATAATGTTTATTGAGAGCAAAACCATAGACTGAAGCCAATCATGTGGCACTAATACTAAAGCTCTAAACTCCGCTACTCTCTCAAAATTATCTTTCTTAGTATATTCTCCTCCTTCAAAACTACAAACCAACTCCTCATCCTCCCCTTCCTTCTCATCACCACCATCATCATCACTATCATAAAATGCTTCCACTTCATCATATTCTTCAGCCGCAAAATCCTCATCATCTTCATCTTCATATTCTTTTTATTTTTTTGATATTGTTTTCCATATTAAATCTAAATCTAAAGGAATGTTGTAAAATAATTTGATTCTTTAGTCTATTTATTCTATGGTTTTTTCTTGGGTTTTGAACTTGTGCTATAAAAAATGTGTGGGGAATCTAGAGGCAAGCATGCCCATTCTCATGGAGTTTTCCCCAATGAATGGGAAGAGTTTGAAGTTTAGTATGGCAGTTTTTAAATAAATTTTTTTTTATGAATAGACGTCTATGTCTATTAATAAAAAGATAAAATTAAACATATTCACAAAAAAAATTTGGGTGTTAAGAAAGCACACCTCAAAAGTCACATGGGCAGCACCCAGAAAGTAAAAAGTATGAAAAAGACATTAAAAAGGCTGCTAAGCGGCCATAGCAATGCCAACAAAGGGAGGCAAGTCCTTGACTTTCAGTTTTCCCCATACAATAGTGGGGTCCGGAGTGACATCAAGGGGATCCCAACCATTGTCATCTTTTTCTTTATCTTCTCGTCGAGTGGGAGAAATCACTAGATCCAGCCACAGGAGCCACTTAGAAGAGTCAATCGGCCAACCAGAAGCTTTCCCAGAGGGTCAATTGGAAGCACCACCGCCACCTCCAGAAACTACTCCAAAAGACCACTCAAGGTCAGCCCGAAGAGGAGGGGAGGGGGAACGTCTATGATAGTCTTATAAAATAATTAAAAATAAATAGAATGTCTACATTATCCAGGATCCATTAACTGTTCAAAATGAAACAAAAATGATCTACATTTGCTAGAAAGAAGATTAAGAATTTCTGTCGAGAACTTTATCTCAGCATTATCCATTTCTTCTAATAGTTACTGCAGCTTCCACTCCTAAATATATATCAAACAAACTTCATGCAATCAAACTATTATTCCCTGTAAAATACACCATATATCAAAATAGGTTGAACCTAATAGCTTTGGAAGGCCTGCAAGTCATAATTCATCATCTAGCTTGCCAAGAGACACCAAGTCCTAGCTCGCTTGTTTTGGTTCTTCAAAATTCAGCTCATTTTCTTCTGAAAAAATTTCATAGAGGAACGCTTCTCAGTAACATTTGGCGCATAGATTTTGCATGCACATGAACAGGTAAATAAAATTCATCAATCTTGCTGCCACAGGTGCAATGAAGTTTTATCGTTGAGGATAGCAAAAATAGTCTATGCGGCCTTTTTGCCCAGATTGATGTCTCCCCATATATAACAAAATTATAGAATTTGAGAAGCATATCTAGAATAAGATTTATCTAAGACTTTGAACAACTCTACAAGTTCCTAGAATGATGGACAACATTGGAGGTCACTACACTGGTAAATATCTAATATTTCAGTAAGAACAAGCATGTGGGGCATGGAGTCTGATTCAATTGATTAAAGCATCTTGTTGTAGATGAGATCACGAGATCCATTCTCTTCCATCCTACGAATCATGTAAATAATGAATGTCCACTGAGAATCTAAACCCCACAGCTCCTACAACATGCAAATTATAGTTTAGTCATGGCATGGAGAGGCATACAAGCACCAAGATAAACAACCAAAGCATAAAGCTAATAAAAACTAACCCAAACTTTAAAGCTCATGCTAAGCCGAAACTGTTATATTAACCCTAAGAGATACAGCAGAGGAAAACAAGGAACAATATAAATAGAACCGATCACCACCATAGACAGTATGATTGAAACCAAGGAAAATCAACAACATCACTGCCTTATTGCAGCTCTGAAACCCTCCATTGATGGAAAAAAGGGTAGGGCAATTATAGCAGAGAACTGTTAACTAATAACATTATGGCCAAGGAAAAAGGCATAACCAAGTTCATTCATGAAATAATCCTCTTTGACCACTCATTTATTGTATTGCAACTTTAGGATCCACTTTAAAAATGGATTTGAGGTCATTGCACGCATTTGCAGTTAGTTCCATGCATGAGAGCATATAGATTGGGATAGCAGTGAGAACGACTTTTATCATTGTTATCCTTCGAGCCAATTGTTGTGTCCCAATGTGAGGTTTTTTTTATAATTTTAAGATTCAATAAATTTTATTAATTATTATTTATTTTTAAATGAAGAGCTTTATTGTGGTTATATTTTTTTAATAATTTTATTTTTAAAATATACAATTTTTAATTTATAATCATTGTAATAAATATTTCAATAAAATAGTAAATTTAGGAAATGGCGGAGCACCAGCGGCGATAGGGATTCCGAAGGCATGGCAACCTGTAGTATGGGGCGGGACAATAGGCAAGATGGCCCTTTCAACCAAAGAAATGGAAGGAATAACTTTCGCCCCTGAAGGGTCGACCCAAATAGGGCTTGGCAGGCTCCGGATAACAAAGATGGAGGCGTGGGTAAAGTTGGCTTGCGCACTGGAATGCACCCTCAGAGGGATGAAAATTTCAAGACTTGGTATTTACCTGAACGAGTGGAGTTCCAGAATATTGCGGCGAAGTTCTGGCACCCAAAACAACAAGCAAAGAAAGTTGGCCCGAGCTAGGTATTTCCAAAAATCTCCCATGCAACTATGAATACTGTGTTTGTGGAAAACTATGAATGGAAAGATTATGTTAGTTTTTTAAAAGCTAAGGCTTTCTTTCTAAAATGGGGTGGGAAGTGGCCAGCTTACTCGAAACTGAGGGCTTGGTGTGATAAACATTGGGGTCATGAATGTGAACTCAAAAATCTTGAGAATGGTTTCTATCTGGTCACATGTAAGACTATGATGGATAAGGAATGGATTCTTAATAGTGGCCCTTTCGTAATGGAAGGGTTGGGGTTTCACATTAAAGATTGGACCCCAAATTTCAATCCAAATGACACTACGGTGGAAGACATTCCCATCTGGATTAGGTTAAAAAATCTCCCTCATGAATATAGGGATCAGGAAACCCTCAGTATGATTGGTAGAAGATTTGGAACCTTTGTGAAATCGGAGGAGGTGGTAGACAAAACAGACTTAAGCATTTTTCCCAGAATTTGTGTCCTCAGACAAGGGATCCATTCTATACCAGAAAGGCTTGAAATCAAATCAGGAGAAGGGATATGGGTGCAAAAGCTAGAAATTGAGGATGCTTACTTTGAATGTGTTGGGTGCATTGGGAAACCAAAATCCAAAGAGATTCCATTGGAAAAGGGAAAGGGTTCTTGCCAAAATAGCCTAACTGAGGTGATAGTAAATTTATCAGAGGATATTCACAGGGAGTATTCCAATCTCTCTGAAGAATGGGGTACTCAAGGGCGAATTGAAACTCAAGAACTAAGTGCTTTAGATGGGGGATGGTGGAACATAAACCGCCAGGAAAAATTTAAATTGTTTTGCTAAAAGTGCATTTCTCAAATCTGTGCCTGGTGAAATAGTGAGGAGTGTGAGGACTACACAAGGTGACCAGCTGATTGGTTTGGAAGATATTAGAAGTAATTTTGAGGGTGGTGTTGATGAATGGAAATCACCACAGAAAGGTTTAAACCAAGGAGGCGGACAAAGCTCTCATTCGGGCGAGGAAAATTGCCTTCTAAGTCAAAGAAGGTCAAATTAGTTTTAGCACTCTGACACTCAAAATAGGGCAGAAAAACCTGGTGAACAATGGTGCCGAGACCAACAACTAAACAGTGACACCAGGGATAACACCATTCCTTTTGAGCAAATGATAAATTGTGAATCCCCAGGCGAAGAAACTACTTTCAAGGATATACCCATATCCCCCATAAGAAATCTTGACACTGCCTTTGATGGCGTTTGTGATACTGGTGGAAATTCAGAATTTTCCTCTTCGGATTCAAAGGCAGATGAAAATCAGGGTAATGAGGACATTCTTGGTCTTCATGATAGTCTTGCAATAATGGAGAAGTGAACCATTAACCAATCCTTAGCCCTAAACAGTAAAGCAAAGATCGGTGAGAAGAATAGAAGGGGTCCAAAAACAAATAGAATGCGTCTTGAGATAGCTGGAAATGCGGCGGGACAAAGCAAACTTACATCAGGGGAAGGCTATGCCTTTTCTTGACAATCATGAAGATCCTCTCATGGAATGTCAGGGGTTGCAATGCCCCTGACAAGATTCATTTGATCAAAAGATGTTTTGATCAAACGAGACCGACTATGGTTCTACTACAAGAAACGAAGATTAAGGATAGTGATGTGGAAGCTTTCTCAAAAGGATTTGGTCGATGGTGGTGTTCCATGTCAGGAGAACTAGGTGCCTCTGGTGGATTAGGCTGTCTTTGGAATGATTCTCTGGTAAATGTTCAAATTATCAGATAGGAAAGGCATTAGCAATGGTGTAAAGTGGATTCTAAGCAATTAAGAGAAAGCTTTTGGATTCTCAATATTTATGGCCCTGACAACTCCACCCAGAAGAGGATCCTTTGGCAAGAGCTTTCTGACATTTTGAAAGAAATGGTGGGGGGAATGTGTCTCCTTGGCGGGGATTTTAATGCAGTTATGAGACCCTCAGATAAATTTGGGGGTCTATGCTGGTCTGGAAAGAGTCAACAAGAATTTTGTGATTTTGTTTTAAACAATGGTTTGATTGAATTACCCTTTAGAAAAGGGGAATTCACATGAACAAATAGGCGGGGTGGTTTCCTAAACATTGCAGAAAAGCTGGATAGGTTCTTCATTGCTAGAAATTGGGCTGAGCAACGATGGCAATGCGAAGCAGAAATTCTTCCCATAACAGGGTCAGATCACTACCCAATTTCTTTAAGACTTCAAGATGAGGCAACACCGGACAGGTGCCCCTTTAAATTTGAAACAATGTGGCCGAGGGCTAACAATTTTAAAGATTTAGTGCAGGATTGGTGGACGAATGCTCCAAAATGGTTGGGGAATAAAGCTTTTTTTTTTTTTTTAAAGCTACAATTTATGAAAGATCAGCTGAAACGATGGAACCGAGAGTCATTTAAGAATATTTTTGTGGAGAAAGGGAGGCTGGAAGAAAATCTCAATGCTTTGCATTCAAGGATAATTGAATTTGGAATGAATGAAGAAGACTACGCTCGGGAAAAAGAACTTAATAAAGCCTACTCTAAAATTTTAGCAAGGGAAGAAGTGTTCTGGAGACAAAAATCCAGAGAGACATGGTTGAAAGAGGGTGACAGGAAGTCCAAGTTTTTTCATAGCTCAGTTAAAGTTCGTAGGCTACTAACATGATTCTTTCAATTAAAGACAACATGGGTGAATTATTGCAGGACCCTGATCAGATTAATAGGGAGGCAATGAGATTTTTCTCTGATAGCTTCACTAAGCAACCAAAAATCCCAAATCAGAACTCAGAGATCTTGGATGTAGTTCTGAAGTGCATCTCAGAGGACCAAAACAAGATGTTGATGGAGAAAGTCTCATTAAAGGAGGTTAAAAGAGCTCTTTTTGCCTTGGGGGGCGACAAAGCTCCTGGCCCGGATGGCTTTCCTGCAGTTTTCTTCCAAAAATTGTGGGATATTTTTGCTCAAGACTTATGGGAAGTGGTGGAGGAATCTAGGAGGGAAGGATTTATCTTGAAAGATTTGAATAACACATTCATTACCCTTATTCCAAAATGGGAGAATATAAATTCCTTTGAGGATTTTCGACCCATATCTCTATGCAATACTGTGTATAAGGTAATTTCCAAAGTAATGGCCAGCAGATTGAAGTTGGTTCTGGGCTCTGTGATCTCTACGGAGCAGAGTGGCTTTTCACCCAATAGGTCTATTTTTGAAGGAGTGATAGTGGCTTATGAAACTATTCACTCAATCAGGGCTGCGAAAGTGGAAAGAATGATGGTCAAATTAGATATTAAGAGAGCCTATGATGAGGTGGACAAAAAAATTTTGCTGAAAGTTTTGGAACATTTTGGTTTTAGCAAAGATTGGTTGCTTTGGGTGGAAGGATGTATAAGGACACCCTGTTTCTCAGTCCTAGTTAATGGTAGCCCACAAGGTTTTTTCGAATCCACAAAGGGGATTAGGCAAGGAGATCCAATATCACCTTTTCTGTTCATCATTCTTGCTGAGGTGCTTGGCAGGCTTATTGCGTAGAAATGCAGGGATGGGCAGTGGAAGGGGATAAAAGTTGCGGAAGGGATTGCACCAATATCACATCTACAGTTTGCAGATGATACATTTCTTATGGAGGACTCCTATGTGCACGAAGCCCAAGTGATGAAGGGCACACTGGACAAATATGGCTTGGCCTCAGGCCAGTGTATTAATTGGAATAAGTCAGAATTTTTTTTCTTTAACACTCCTAAACAAAGGCAAGTGGATATATGTCGGATCATGGGAATGAGGGCTAGCAAACTCCCAAGTAAGTTTTTGGGTATCCCTCTTTTTGGAGGTGCAAATAGAGCAAACATCTAGAAAGACCTAATCGACTCGTGCCTCAAACGTATGGATGGCTGGAAAAGAAAATGGCTAACCTCTGCAGGGAGAATTCTAATGTTGAAAACAATGATTTCTACAATTCCAATTTTTTCAATGATGTGTCTAAAGGTACCCAAGAAAGTAATAAATACAATTGGGCAGCGAATGAGGAAGTTTTTTTGGAATGGGACCAGCTCGGATGACAAAATCCCTTTGTTGGCATGGGAAAAAAATTGTAAAGCCAAAGATAAAGGTGGAGCTGGTTTGAGAGACTAGCAACTACTAAATGAAGCTCTTGGGGCTAAACTGGTGTGGAGTTTATATGCTAATCCGGATTTATTACGGGTTAAAGTTTTAAAAGCAAAATATCTGGATACAAATGAGGAGCATCAGATTTTCACAATCCGCAACCCTCCTAAAGGATCTGCTATTTGGAATTTCATTGTCTCATGTAGACCAGTGGTGATAAATCATCCCTCATGGCAGATTGGAGATGGTTTTAAGGCAAATTTTTGGGAGGATTCCTGGAATGGAATGCCAAACTTGTGTGATGTACTAGAGTTGACTTGTCTCAAAAATATTCTCTCAAAGGTGGGGGACCAAAGTCAAAGACTATTTAAGTTCAAAGATGGGCCCCTTAGGGCAGGAATGGGTTTGGAAAGATGTATTAAAGGAGGATTTGACCCCCCAACAGTCTCTAGTAATGCAAAATCTTTTTAAGAATCAAAGAATTCAAATTTCTGGCAACGAGGATAAAATAATTTGGTGTGGTTCATCCTACGGTAAATACTCAGTGAAGCTTGGATACCAATTATTGGATGTTGAGGATCGAGAGAACTTTTGGGAAAAAGATCTGTGTTGGAACAAGGATTGTCTACCTAAAGCAGGAACTTTTGAATGGTTAGCTGTAAGGGTTTGTATTCTTACGGGGGAAAGAAGGAAGCGCTTGGGTTTTGCAGGCCCCTCGAAGTCTGTTATGTGTGATAAGGCAGAGGAATCGGTGGACCATATGCTCTTCCAATGTGAAGTGGCAGGTAGTTGCTGGGGACATGTGAGAAGGAGGTTAAACTGGCAGAGTCCTCTTCCATGGACTCTTAAAGAAATGTTTGAAAGTTGGCCTGGGAAGTCAAAGAAAAATTTATTGTCTAGTATATGGGTTTGCTCTCCTTCGTTGGTAATTTGGGAAATCTGGAAAGAGAGGAATCAAAGAATTTTCTTGGATAAATATGAAACCACAACTAGGCTGATTAGCAGAATTGATCACAACATTGAGGAGGTTGTGAGAAATGCAGCCTCACAATCTCAGAATTGGCAGAATCCTTTCTCTTTGGGGGGTACATTAGTGCAACGGGCTTGGCCTAGAATTCGGTTAAGAGCGGCTACAGGACAGATTACGAAACCAACCAAAATCTTAGGAGGATCATAGGTGGTTTGGAGTAAACCTAAAGAGGGCTAGTATAAGGTAAATTTTGATGGGGCGGCTAGTGGTAATCCTGGCCCATTAGGGGTTGGGGCAATAGTTAGGGATCATCTGGGTAACACCATTGCAATTGCTGCAAGGAAACTGCCACTAGGAACTAACAATGTGGTTGAGGCCAATGCTGCTTTACTCGCAGTTAAATTGGCTAAACGTTTTGGGGTTAAGAAGTTACAGTTGGAAGGTGATTCTCTAAATATCATACAAGTGATAGTGGATTTAGGTGTGAAAGCATGGCATTTGCAAAACACTATTAAAGAAATTTTAGGAGAACTAGAAACTTTTGAAAATTTTGACATTACCCATATAAGGAGGGAGGGTAACAAAGAAGCAGATGTATTGTCCAAGTGGGAAATTTCATTTAAAGAAGAGGCGGAGTTAGTCATAGAGGATCTCAGAAATATCCAATTCATAGAAGGAGAAACAACTAGTTTGTGAAGTCATAAGTGGGTGGGTTTCGCAATGAATATGAAGTCATATTTGGAAGGAAAAATGTTACATCATGAAAAGTAAAGGACATTGTTTGGGGTACTGGCAGTATGAGTTGGCGGCACTTCAGGAGAAGGAGAGATCATTTTTTGATATGACGCAAGGTTTGTGAGAGGACGAGAGTCCCTAGGAACACGAGAGAAAGATGATGTCATCACCCACGATCAATCAGGGAATGAGGTGTTGTGGATGGTGGCGACGCAGGGGATGACACTTGAATGAGTTTCATGTAGGATGGAAATATGGAAGCATTAATGGGAAAATCCGTCAACTTTAAAGCAATTAAACAACGACAACAGTCCTAAGGCACTAGCGGTTTTCTCTGTGGGATTGGTGAGAGCGAAATCTATGTAAAATGGAAGCTATGTTGAGTTTTTCAACCAGTTTGCAGCAGAAGGATTTCTTCGGCCAACCATCGGTGAAAATATTGAAGCAACTGTTGTTAGTGCCCAGTGATGAGGTGGTAAAGGCAGTCCTCGAGACACTGGGACTGCATTTTCGCGAGGCAACGCATATAGGAAGACAAAATGTTGATATTGCTTCCATGATTTTCGCGTGGGCAATGGAGATAGGAGAAAACCCAAAATAGATTAAACAGGTGATGCTCACTCTTTTTCAGGAAGAACTATTGGGCAAGCTCGAGTCTTTCCTTGAATGGGTTGCTCCTAGTGTTGGCTTTGATGTCTCAGAAGGAATTGAGGAAGTGGATGAAGAGATGGAGGATGGGTTAATTCCATTTATCAGGTGGCGCAGAACGACGAATGGAGAGGCATATAAATTGAATGTTCTATATGCTTGGGAAAAACTGAAAGTGGAGGTGCGAAGAGTAGAAATGAAATGGCGAGAGGATGTTGCAGCGGTTCTGGACATATTCCCAAAGAAGAAGCGTTCGGAACCAAGAGGTCGAGGTCGAGGAACGGAGTTAGATTGATACGTGAAGCAAGCCAAGAAAGCTAGGAAAAGGTTTTTTTGGGGGAATGGTTTTTTGAAGATCATAATAGCCTTGGTGGTGCAGAAGAAAGCAACGTGAAGGATGCTACAATGAAGTCAAAACAATCGGCCAAAGATTAAGGGCGAAGGATAGTCTATAAATTTTGAACAATAAAGAAGTTAGCAGAAGCGAGGCAAGCTTAACCTATGAAGTTTACTGTGAAAAAGCATGAGGCAGGGGCAACAAATATTGGTGGCGAAGGATTTTAGGGATATAACAGTTTAGATGCTTTTAGGAGGGAGCTAGTTTTTGGTCTCCTAGATTCATATGATGAAATATTTGGAGATTTTGTAAACTTTAAACTTTACATATGTAATTACTTTAATATCAATAAAATGACTTGTTACCTATAAAAAAATATATATATATTTCAATAAATAATATAGATAATTTAGTAAAGATATGAAATTTTCACAATTCATGTAGTTTTTGGATTAAAGTGTAAAGTAAAAATTGTTCAAAATTTAATAGATAATTTATGTATACGAAGTGCATTACATTTAATTCATACATCTACTTTGTTAAATTTATTTTAATCTAGAAAATTTAATAATTCACTTTGATATTTACACATTTCAATTTTGGAGTTCCACTTCTTAAGCCTACATCATGCACTGTATTGTTCATTTTGCTAACCCTTCTAGGTTGTATCACTCACATAAGAGAAAAATATATTCATACTCACTTTTATTATTAGACTTTTTTTATTTATTAGGTGTAACCTTCTAGTTTTTTTTTATATCTAAAATTTTGAACTTGGTTTGTACTCTAATCTAATAGACAATGTGTCATAGAAGGATAGAAAAACTTGTAGATGGATCTAATTTTTTGCACATCACTACAAAGACACTTGATCAATCAGAACAATGGCTAGATGACCCTCTTATGGTAGTCCATATGACATATCCGATGCAACTTTATCAAGTACAGTTACAAAATATCTTGTTGACAACCAAGTTGTTACATTGCCTATATACAAAACTCATATCAATTTGACATGGAATTTTTACGATACTCTAGAAAAGAGTTTACATAACATGAACTTGACAAGTATTTCTTCAATGGTTGTCTATAATTTACAATTTGACAACGCTAATCCTTGGGGACAACAATTTTAACTGAAAGATATTGCTAGAAAGAAGCTAGCATATACATGTGCTCTTCTTGTCTAGCATGAGGTTTGGGTTTACTTTCTTTCATGACAATGGGGGCCCACTAACTCTTTTCCTTGCAATCTCACATAACAATCACCCTTCTTTATCTATCTACACCCCATTGCTATATTGCTACAAGTCAAATTAACATCATTTAAAACCCATAATTTAGTACTAACTTGTTTCATTGTCACTAATCGTGAATGCATTTTAACAACATTTTAAAATAACAATCATCCATTTGACCATGGATGTTCACTAACAAGACATGCCAAAATAAATTGTTTGGTCACTATCTACAAACATATACTAGAAAAGACATATTTCAAAAGAAAATAAATGTGAGAAATAAAAATTATATGAAACCTAATATATTGATGTGGATAAACACTTGATAATTCAATACACTATGTTCAATAAGTGTGCCTCAAATGAGAGAAAATAATACTAAATTAAAATTATTGGTCATATTAGGAGTTCTAGGCAGTTGAGTGAATTTTTTGGGATGGTTAAGCCTTAAAACCATGGAGTTCCATACTCTATCATAGAGGAATTTGTAAGTGTATAATGAATTCATATCTTACTACTAGAAACCATCCTTGTTAGAAACATTCATGAAACATCTACATAAAAGTAAACTCCTCCAATGATTTAATAATAGTTTAATGTACTTGCATTAGATTTGTAGGCACTAAGGAAGGCCACTCTTATATTTCACTTGACTTTTTAGTTAACGAGTGTCATTACAAAGCAATTTGAATTTGTGTACATGGTTTTGTAGGTGATATATTTCTTTGTAAATCATAACCATATAATGTATAAAGGGTGTTGTAGTTTGCACTATAGAAGTAAAATTACCATGAGTTTGAGTGTTGGAGTATAGTTCCAGTATAAAATATGGTGCAGTCATGGATGGAGGGTTCAAAAAGAATAATCCAAACCGTGCAACATAGAGTCAACACAACGTAAATAACACAATAAAGTATTATTAAAATATGAATCTTTATTGAATTGGAAATCTTACATTCATCATATGCCTCATGGGCGAATAATTAGGGCTACCACAAGGGAATTCAACATTACAACTGGCTAAAGGCCTTATTATAGTCCCTCAATGGGGTGATGCAAAAATCTAACTATCACTAGGGTGAAGCCACAATAGTGGTTTACAATTCAGGTGAGGAAGGAAAACTCACAAAAAATGACCCCAAGGCAAAAAAAGTGATTTTAGGGGTTTGTACAAACCTACTGGTTCGACCGAACCAATAAGGGGTTCGCTCAAACCCTTATGGGTTCGTACGAACCCCCGTTATCCCTCATCCCCCATCTGAGACACAAAAAAACCTAAATTTTGGCACTTCGGAGCTCGGGTTGAGGATGAAAATGGAGGAATCCTCACAAACCCAACTAGAATCAGGTAGTCCTCAGAACGAACTATCCAACAAATATAATTTTAATATGTTTTGGTTTTATTATGTATGTGTTTTTTTAGTTTTATTAAATATAGGTTTTTCACCGAAAATCAAGCTCTTTCTTTTGCACATGTGGAAAAATAGCATATTATCAAAATAAAAATTTTAATTTTTTTTTTTCTGGGTATTGATGTCCTTGATCCATTAAAAAAAAAAAATTGAATTTCGATATATGGGTAAGTGCACCAAGATGGTTCCCAAAAAGGGGACTTAAGTGGACAACTTTTTCTGAAATCAGGAAATACTGACCTTGGACGTGAAATTGAGGATACATACACTCATAATTTTGAGATGGAACAAAAAGAAGGATTCAAGTTCTCTGAGTCTACTTTCTAAACTACTAATTTATTTTGAAAATGGTTGAGATTAAGGGGTTCAAATGAGGGTCGTACACAAATTGGTGTTGTTTTTGTCAGAAAAACATAGCATAGCAACTCTTGTACGACCCTCGTACGGTGAAATTTTTTTTAGTATTTTTAAAATCACAATGGTCAGAAGTTAGTTAACAGTATGTAGTTGATGCACAATTTTTCTGATAATTTTTTAATGAATATTTAATTTTTTACTAATTTTCGAAGTGGACATTTCCTGAAAAATAGAATTTTAGCCGTGCTACCCCTACAAATTTTGGAAACTAATTGAATTTTATTTAATTTATTTTTTAAAATTTGTAGAATGGAGTCTAGTTTCTAAAAAAATAATTTATCTGAAAAATCGATTAACGGTTAATTTATAACGAAAAAATTACCAAACACTGCTTTTTGGCAAAAAAAAGACATACAAATAAAATAAATTATGGATGAAAGGCTTAATATTTTCAGAAAGTGAAAAAAATTACGTTGTTGGATAGCTAAGAGAGAACCCAACATTACCCATGTGCTTGATTTTTTTGATATTGAACCACGTGCAATCCTGACGATGAGCACGAACTCGATTATGTGAAATATGGAAGATTTTTTAAAAACACTTCTCTGGTCATTGGGAATACCCTCCAAGCCTTTGGGTTGGTATTCCAAGGCAAATACCAAGCCCAAGGTTCAGGAATTCCCAAAGCAAGATATAATGCGAGCACGTTATAATGCGCTCGTGTTATATCTTAGTTTTGATGTGTTTTGTGAATGCATTTTTTGCGTTTTGTGAATGCATTGACAAAACGCGAGCGCGTTATAACGCGCTCCCATTTTGGTCTACATTGAAAATATTTTCTTGTCTTTTTCTTCTTGTTATCTTTTAGGGAAAGTATATACATGAAATAAACATTTATATATGGACATTTACTTTCTTATACTTTAAGTTATATTTCATGTATATACTTCCAGGATGTTTGAGAGTGGTTTTAGATCTCTAGGAGTTATAATGCAAATTCTAGTTTTTGGAAGATCTTTAAAATTTCACACTTAGTCAAATTTCAGTAATCAGCATGTCAAATTTCAGTAATCAGGAGGTCAGATTTTAGTATTCAACAAGTTCTATCATTTATCTCTCTCACTCTCTCCTTCTCTCTACTCTTTATCTCTCCACTCTCTCTCTCTCTCCCTTCCTCCCTCTCTCCCCTCTCTCTCTTCTAGTTTTTGGAAGATCTCACAAATTTCAAACTTAGTC
Source organism: Sequoiadendron giganteum (assembly GCA_007115665.2). NCBI lineage: Eukaryota > Viridiplantae > Streptophyta > Pinopsida > Cupressales > Cupressaceae > Sequoiadendron > Sequoiadendron giganteum. The sequence continues at coordinate 89,162,487 of CM021105.1, forward strand.
AAATTTCAATAATCAGGAGGTCAAATTTTAGTAATCAAAAAATTGTATTATTTCTCTCTATCTCACTCATTTTTATCCCTTACACTCTAGACCTCTCTCTCACTATCTCTATCCCTTTTTCTGACTCTCTCTCTCTCTCCCTTGATCTCAATAAATCTCTCTCATTTTCCCTCTAATTCTCTCTACCTCACTTATCTCTCCCTCTCTCCCACCTACCCTCTCTACTTGTCTCTATCTCCCTCCCCCCCCCTCTCTCTCTCTCTACCTACCTAACTCTCCCTCCATCACACCCTACCACTCTCTCTATTTCTCTCTAGCTAACCTCTCTCTCCCTCCATACTTCTCTCTCCCTCTCTTCTTCCCTATCTACTCTTTATCTCCCATCTCTCTTTACCTACCTCTACATCCATCAAACCTTACCACTCTCTCTACACCTCTCTCCCTCCCTCCCTCATTCCCTCTCTACTTCTCTCTATCTCACCTCTCTCTCTGCCTCTCCTTCCATCTCTACTTATCTTTGTCTCCTCTCTCCCTCTCTCTACCTACCTCTCCTTCAAACACTCTTTATTTCTCTCTATCTCACCTCTCTCTCCCTCACTACATCTCTCTCCCTCTCTACATATATATATCCCCTCTCCCTCTCTACCTAGCTCTCCATCCATCACAACCTACCACTCTCTCTCCATTACTCTCTATCTAACCTCTCACTCTCTCCATCCATACCTCTCCCTCTCCTTCCCTCTCTACTCTCTACCTCCCTAATCCTTCTCTACCTACTTCTCCATCCATCACTCCCTAACATTCTCTCTACACCTCTCTATATTGCTTCTCTCCCTCCCTCCCTCATTCCCTCTCTACTCTCTCTCTACCTCTCCTTCCCTCTCTAATTATCTTTATCTCCCCTATCCCTCTCTCTCTCTCACTAGATGTCTCCCTCCCTACCTTTTCCCCTATCTATTCTCTATCTCTTCTCTCCCTCCCTCTACCTCTCTCTCTCACTCTCTCTCACTCCTCCCTTACCCTCTTTCTCTCTCACTCTCTCCTCTTTATCTCACCATTCTCTCTTTCCCTCTTTGTAACTCTCCACTTCTCTATATGTCACCATTCTCTCTCTACATATCTTTATCTCACCTATCCCTCTTTATCTCTCCCTTCCTCCCCTCTCTCACCCACCCTCCCTCTTTCCCTCTATCTCTATATCTCTCTACTTCTCTCTATCTCACCTATCCCTCTCTAGCTGCATATCCCTCCATCACTCCCTACCACACTCTCTCTATTGCTCTCTATCTCACCTCTCTCTTGCCTCCCTCTCTCCCCCTCTATACCTCTCCACCTCCTCTCCATCCACACTCCCCACCACTCTCTCTATACCTCTCTATATCGATTCTCTCCCTCCCTTATTCTCTCTCTACTTCTCTCTACCTCTTTGTATTTCTCTAATTATCTTTATCTCCCCTAGCCCTCTCTCTCTCTCACTAGATATCTCTCTCCCTACATTTTCCCCTATCTACTCTCTATCTCTTCTCTCCCTCCCTCTACCTCTCTCTCTCTCACTCTCTATCAATCCTCCCTCACCCTCTTTCTCTCTCACTCTCTCCTCTCTACTTATCTTTATCTCACATATCCCTCTTTACCTCTCCCTTACTCACCTCTCTCGCCCACCCTCCCTCCTTCCCTCTATCTCTATCTCTCTCTACTTCTCTCTATCTCACCTATCCCTCTCTACCTACATATCCCTCTATCACTCCCTACCAAAATCTCTTTATTTCTCTCTATCTCACCTATCTCTCACCTCCCTATCTCTCCCTCCATACCTCTCCCTCCATCTATACTTCCTTATCTACTCTTTATCTCTCATGTATCTCTACCTCTCCTTCCTTCTCTACTTATCGTTATCTCCTCTTTCTCTCCCAACCTCTCTCTCTCTCCCCCTCCCCCTATGAGGGTTGAGAGTGTAAGGTTTAGTGTTTAAGGTATAGGGTTGAGGTTATAGGGTTAATTGTATAGGGAATAAGGTTTAGGGTTTAGGATATTAGGTATAAAGTTGAGGGTATATGGTATAGGGATGATGGATGAGGGTTTAGGGTTTAAGGTATAGGGTTGAGGGTTGAGGGTTGAGGGTTGAGGGATAGTGTTTAGGGTTGATGGTATAAGGTTAAGTGTATAGGTTATATGGATTATGGTTTAGGATATTGGGTATATAGTTGATGGTATTGGGTTGAGGATATTAGGTTTAGGGTTGATGGATTAGGTTTTAGGATTTATGTACAAGTTTAAGGGTTGAGGGTTGAGGTATAATGTTCAGGGTTAAGGGTATGAGGTTAAGTGTATAGGGTATAGGTATTAGGGTTTAGGTTTTAGGGTTAAGGGTATAATGTATAGGGTTAAGACTTGAGATTGTAGGGTTTTTTATTTAAGTATAAGGTTGAGGATGTAGGGTAAAGAGATGAGGGTTGAGGGTTGAGGGATAGTGTTCAAGGTTGAGGGTATAGGGCTAAGTGTATAAGGTATAGGGATTAGGGTTTAGAATAATGGGTATAGGGTTGAGGGTATAGGGTATAGGGATTAGGGTTTAGAATAATGGGTATAGGGTTGAGGGTATTGGGTTTCAGATTGAGGTTTAGGGTTTAGTGTGCAAGGTTGAATATAGGGTTTAGGGTTTAAGTATAGGGTTGGGGGATGATGTTCAAGGCTTAGGTTATAAGGTTGAGCATATAGGGTATAAGGATGAGGGTTGAACGTGTAGGGTTGAGGTATAGTGTTCAAGGTTGGGGGTGTAGGGTTAATTGTATACACTCTACCCTATACCTTATACCTCAACCCTATACTTAAATGGAAAACCCTACAATCTCAAGTCTCTCCCTCCTACCTCCTCTCCCTCTCTCAAGTCTCTCTCTCACTCACTCCCTCTCTTAAGAATGTATAGGGGTTGAGGGATTATGGTTTAAGGGTTGAGGGTTGATGGTTCAAGGATTAAGAGGGTATAGGGGTTCAGGGATTAGGGTTTAAGGGTTGAGGGTTGAGGGTTGATGAATTATGAGGGTTTAGGGGTTGAGGGATTAGGGTATAAGGGTTGAGGATTGAGGGTTGACAGATTAAGAGGGTTTAGGGGTTGAGGGATTATTGTTTAAGGGTTGAGGGTTGAGGGTTGACATATTAAGAGGGTATAGGGGTTGAGGGATTAGGGTTTAGGGTTTGAGGGTTGAGGGTTGAGGGATTAAGAAGGTATAGGGGTCGAGGGATTACAATTTAAGGGTTGAGGGTTGATGGTTCAAGGATTAAGAGGGTATAGGGGTTGAGGGATTAGGGTTTAATGGTTGAGGGTTGAGGGTTGAGGGTTAACAGATTATGAGGGTTTAGGGGTTGAGGGATTAGGGTTTAAGGGTTGAGGATTGAGGGTTGATAGATTAAGAGGGTTTAGGGGTTGAGGGATTATTGTTTAAGGGTTGAGGGTTGAGGGTTGAGGGATTAATAGGGTATGGGGGTTGAGGGATTAGGGTTTTAGGGTAGAGGGTAGAGGGTTTGAGGGATTAAGAGGGTATAGGGGTTGAGGGATTAGGGTTTAAGGGTTGAGGGTTGAGGGTTTAGGGATTAAGAGTTTATAGGGGTTGAGGGGTTGGGGTTTAAGGTTTGAGGGTTAAGGGTTGAGGGTTGAGGGATTAAGAGGGTATAGGGGTTGAGGGATTAGGGTTTAAGGGTTGAGGGATTAAGAGGGTATAGGGGTTTGGGGATTAGGGTTTAAGGGTTGAGGGTTGAGGGATTAAGGATTAAGAGGGTATAGGGGTAGAGGGATTAGGGTTGAAGGGTTGGGGGTT
>CM021105.1:89166401-89301236 GCA_007115665.2 Sequoiadendron giganteum
ATCCCTCAACCCCCATACCCTCTTAATCCCCCAACCCTTAACCCTTAACCCTTAAACCTTAATCAATCAACCCCTAAACCCTCTTAATCCCTCAAATCCTCAACCCTCAACCAACGCCAACCCTTAACCCTTAAATCTCTACCCCTCACCATAACCCTCTACCCTCTATCTCTCTCCCACTCTCTCCCTCTCTCTCTCTCTCTCAAGACTCTCCCTCCTACCCCCTCTCCCTCTCTTGGGTCTCTCTCTCACTCACTCCCTCTCTCTCTCTCTCCCCTCTACCCTTAACCCTAAACCCTAAACCCTTAAACCTTCTACCCTCTACCATTAACCCTCCCTCCCTCTATCTCTCTCCTACTCTCTCTCCTCTCTCAGGTCTCTCTCACTCTAGCACCATATCTCTCTCCTCCACATGATCCTCCTAGCATCTGCCACCTTAAACTCTTAGTTCTCTACCCTCATCAGCAGTAAAGCCATGAAGCCCTCTGTCCTCTATCTCTCTCCTCCTCCTCTTTCCTCTTTCTTTGGGATCTCTCTCTCACTGACCCTAATCCTATGCCATGAAGCAACCTCGACCTTCTGACCCAATGCCATCCCGACTCTGTACCTAATGTCTAATTCAATCCTACCCTAAACAGCATACCTTCAGCCCTATCTCTTAAATCCTTGACCATGACCCTGCTCTCGATCCCTCGTTCCTGTGCCCTAGCACCTAAACCCTAAAGGTATCCTTCAGCCCTAGGCCCTATATAATTCAAACACTAGATCTACATTCGAGCCACCTTGTGCCCTAGAGCCATTGTGCCCTCTCAACCCTATCTTAGGATATTTGATCCCTAATCCTATGTCTGTCTGGGTTCAACCCTACACCTGACCTTGAGACACTATGCCTCAGCCTACAAGGTTCAGCCCTCATCCCTTATACCCTATACACACTCAATACCCATAACTAAGCCCAGACATGTCCCAACCCTATGCTTGGCCCTAAACCCTACATTCAACCTTGTACCTAGGCCCTAAACCCTAGAGCCTTAATGAGCCAATGCCCTTCTGCCATTCCTAAGCCCTAATCTATACATGGCCCTACCTCAACCCTATACCCATTATTTTAAACCCTAATCCCTATACCCTATACACTTAGCCCTATACCCTCAACCTTAAACACTATCCCTCAAGCCTCAAGCCTCATCTCTTTACCCTACATCCTCAACCTTATACCCTAAACCATAAACATTATCCCTCAACCCTATACTTAAATAGAAAACCCTAAAATCTCAAGTCTTAACCCTATACCTTATACCCTTAACCCTACAACCTAAACTTTAATCCCTATAACCTATACACTTAACCTCATACCCTGAACCCTGAACATTATACCTCAACCCTCAACTCTTAAACTTGTACATAAATCCTAAAACCTAAACCATCAACCCTAAACCTAATATCCTCAACCCAATACCCTCAACTATATACCCAATATCCTAAACCATAATCCATATACCCTATACACTTGACCTTATACCCTCAACCCTAAACACTATCCCTCAACACTCAACCCTATACCTTAAACCCTAAACCCTCATCCATCATCCATCATCCCTATACCATATACCCTCAACTTTATACCTAATATCCTAAACCCTAAACCTTATTCCCTATACAATTAACCCTATACCTTAAACACTAAACCTTACACTCTCAACCCTCATAAGGGAAGGGAGGGATTAGGGAGAGAGAGAGAGGTTGGGAGGGAAAGAGGAGATAAAGATAAGTAGAGAGGGAAGGAGAGGTAGAGATACATGAGAGATAAAGAGTAGATAAGGAAGTATAGATGGAGGGAGAGAGAGGGAGGTGAGAGAGAGGTGAGATAGAGAGAAATAAAAAGAGTTTGGTAGGGAGTGATAGAGGGATATGCAGGTAGAGAGGGATAGGTGAGATAGAGAGAAGTAGAGAGAGATATAGATAGAGGGAAGGAGGGAGGGTGGGCAAGAGAGGGGAGGAAGGGAGAGGTAAAGAGGGATATGTGAGATAAAGATAAGTAGAGAGAGAATGGTGACATATAGAGAAGGAGAGAGTTATAGTGAGGGAAAGAGAGAATGGTGAGATAAAGAGGAGAGTGAGAGAGAAAGAGGGTGAGGGAGGAGTGAGAGAGAGTGAGAGAGAGAGGTAGAGGGAGGGAGAGGAGAGATAGAGAGTAGATAGGGGAAAAGGTAGGGAGAGAGATATCTAGTGAGAGAGAGAGAGGGCTAGGGGAGATAAAGATAATTAGAGAAAGACAAAGAGGTAGAGAGAAGTAGAGAAAGAATAAGGGAGGGAGAGAATCGATATAGAGAGGTATAGAGAGAGTGGTGGGGAGTGATGGATGGAGAGGTAGGTAGAGAGTAGAGAGAGAAGTAGAGGGAGAGGTATGGAGGGGGAGAGAGGGAGGTGAGAGAGAGGTGAGATAGAGAGCAATAAAGAGAGTGTGGTAGGGAGTGATGGAGGGATATGCAGCTAGAGAGGGATAGGCGAGATAGAGAGAAGTAGAGAGAGATAGAGATAAAGGGAAGGAGGGAGGGTGGGTGAGAGATGGGAGGAAGGGAGAGGTAAAGAGGGATAGGTGAGATAAAGATATGTAGAGAGAGAATGGTGACATATAGAGAAGTGGAGAGTTACAAATAGGGAAAGAGAGAATGGTGAGATAAAGAGGAGAGAGTGAGAGAGAAAGAGGGTAAGGGAGGAGTGAGACAGAGTGAGAGAGAGAGGTAGAGGGAGGGAGAGGAGAGATAGAGAGTAGATAGGGGAAAAGGTAGGGAGGGAGACATCTAGTGAGAGAGAGAGAGGGATAGGGAAGATAAAGATAATTAGAGAGGGAAGGAGAGGTAGAGAGAGAGTAGAGAGGGAATGAGGGAGGGAGGGAGAGAAGCAATATAGAGAGGTGTAGAGAGAATGTTAGGGAGTGATGGATGGAGAAGTAGGTAGAGAAGGATTAGGGAGGTAGAGAGTAGAGAGGGAAGGAGAGGGAGAGGTATGGATGGAGAGAGTGGGAGGTTAGATAAAGAGTAATGGAGAGAGAGTGGTGGGTTGTGATGGATGGAGAGCTAGGTAGAGAGGGAGAGGGGATATATATATGTAGAGAGGGAGGGAGAGAGGGAGAGAGATGTAGTAAGGGAGAGAGAGGTGACAGAGAGAAATAAAGAGTGTTTGAAGGAGAGGTAGGTAGAGAGAGGGAGAGAGGAGATAAAGATAAGTAGAGATGGAAGGAGAGGTAGAGAGAGAGGTGAGATAGAGAGAAGTAGAGAGGGAATGAGGGAGGGAGGGAGAGAGGTGTAGAGAGAGTGGTAAGGTTTGATGGATGTAGAGGTAGGTAAAGAGAGATGGGAGATAAAGAGTAGATAGGGAAGAAGAGAGGGAGAGAGAAGTATGGAGGGAGAGAGAGGGAGGTGAAAGAGAGGTTTGCTAGAGAGAAATAGAGAGAGGGGTAGGGCGTGATGGAGGGAAAGGTAGGTAGGTAGAGAGAGAGAGAGGGGGGGGGAGGGAGATAGAGACAAGTAGAGAGGGAAGGTGGGAGAGAGGGAGAGATAAGTGAGGTAGAGAGAATTAGAGGGAAAAGGAGAGAGAGATAGAGAGAGAGAGTCAGAAAAAGGGATAGAGATAGTGAGAGAGAGGTCTAGAGTGTAAGGGATAAAAATGAGTGAGATAGAGAGAGAAATAATACAATTTTTTGATTACTGAAATTTGACCTCCTAATTATTGAAATTTGACTAAGTTTGAAATTTGACTAAGTTTGAAATTTGACTTCCATGCACCTGCCCATATACAAAAAAAAGTTATGTTGTATATAGTTCGCCTATGTCTGAATTGCAATTGGTTTGACTTCGAAACTTGATTAAGGAAAAAATATTCAATAAAAAACTATGAGACCAAATGAAAGTGCTAGATATCATAGTTACAAATCTAAATTCAAAAAAATTCAAATTTTATCCTTCATATAAAAAAAGTTATGTTGTATACAGTGAGTGTCACTTTTTAAAAATGTTGTTTTCTGAAAAAAACCAGTTTTCGTGGGAGATGGAAAAAGAAGTGCAATTTGATTCCAAAAATTTTTGAAAAAATATTTTTAGAATCTATAGACAAAATGTGACAAGACTCTAGTTTGCATCATCTTCAAATTCCTCACGGTTTAGCCACTATAGGTGCCCAAATGTGAAGATTTAGTTAAAAATAATAATTTCAATGTCCAGTTTAGCAAAAACTTGTAAACCACTATTGTGGGATCACCCACTAACTGAATGAATACTTTCCAAATGATTTAAAATGCTCTTAAATATGATTCTCCAGCTCCAACAAAGGTCTGCATCAACCACAAGGTTGTACAAAACCCAATGAATGATCAATGTGAAGGTCATCCTCAAAGCTTAAGAAGATAATTATTTACAAAGTGAAACATATTGTGAATCTCCAAGAAATATCCTATTGGAATCAAAATGCTTGTATGATGTCCCATTAAGTTTCACACATTTTGGAATAGGTCTGCACTAAGAAATTTGGACCAAGTCAGCCCCAAATGCTCTGACTACATGAATTACAATAAAATTCTAAGAGTGTTTCGACAGACAAATGCAAATGATCCGAAATCTAGATATGTTGTAGATGTCCTCATGTAGATGTTATATCTTGCTCTACGAGCTAAGGAATGGCAATGCGATTAAATTCAGAGTGAAATTTTGAAGCTGCTATAAATTAAAATGCAAGAAAATAAATGTTTTTGGTTGGTACAAGATTGCTTTACAACCAGGGATGCTCCTGCATCAAAATCTTACCTTGTAATAGTATCAAGGAGCTCTCCTCTTGATACTAAGTAATTTTCTAAGAGTTAATTGAATGGTTATTATCTACAATCATATTTTATTAATTAAAATACATTTATTTATATCTAGAAGTACATACATCCTTATGAATACTTTATTATAGTTTTGTATAAGCAATTATTTGTTTTAGTTAATAATTCAATGCATGAGATTCTAACAAGGGTGTTTTTCATGTCCTATTTTCATTTTACTTAAGTTTTTAGATGTCAAGTTTGTTCCATCTCTCATGTCCCCCCTAGTCCTATGTATTTCCTTCCAAGTCTAAATTTTTTCCTTGAACTTCTTAAATTAGATTTTTAGACTTCTCCATCTTATCATGCCTTTCATCCTTACCCATTTTCTCCTTTGTATATTTGTCAAAGCTTTGGACCCGTATTTACTAGCATTCTGATTTTGCAACCTCTTATGCCCTAAGTTGTGGAACTTATCATAATATTTTGTAATATATAGCTTGATCACCATCCATTTAAAACCATTAGACATTAATGAGTGAATCATGTTATGGGTCAAAATTACCACATCTATGATTTTTCTACTAGCCAAAAAGCCTCCCTCTTCCAAAGAGATGATATCTAAAAGGATGATTTTGAGGCACTCTATTATAACCTTAGAAATGAATTTATTGAGTGTATTTCACAACATAATAGGATAGAAATCATCAAAGGTTATTAGCATATATTTTTTAGGGATTAGATCTAGAAAAGTTCTCTTGAAGTCCATAAAGACATCCCTAGATAATCTAGATCTATTCACAAAATTCATGAGATCCATACCTAGAAACTCCCAAAAGAATTAGAAGAAGACCACTAGAAATCCATCCATCTCAAGAACTCTATCACCTTTCAAGAAAAAATGCACTCTATAGTTCCTCATGCAAGATAGTCAATATAAATATTTTATTTTGCATATTAGGAACATGTTAGAAAAAAGGCGTCTCGACCTTCAATTACAAAATCTTACCATTTATAGTAAGTTTTATTTGATCATTAATGGGTTTGAAATTTTCAAATGTAAACTTACAATAAAATTTTGTAATATACTTACACTATATACTAGAAATAAAACTTAAAGTGTAAGAAAATAAATGAATATATGCAAACTAATTTCAAATTATTATAAAATAAGTTCCATCACTTTAACTACATTAAAATTAAAATTTTAAACTAATTGCAACTAGATGAAACTTGAGTTCCTTAAAATTCACATATCCCACTACATTTAAATAAAATTTAAAACTAATTTTGCAACTAGATGACACTTGAGTTCCTTAAAATTCACATATCCCATTTTATCTTTTATCCATGGTCAAACTAATTATGTTTCTAATGACGATATTTTGATTCAGGCAGGCTGCAATATGCAAGTAAATCTAGTAATAAAATGTAAGGAAGTCCAGTTTGAACTGCAAACAATCATATAGACTGGCCAAAGCAATTCATTGAAGCAATCTCACAAAGGTACATTCAACTTTTCCAAAGCCAAGCAAGGAAATTTGTTTATCCAAAAATACATTGTGAGAGACGATTACAATTAACTTTTCTTATAACAAAGGAGGATAATGGGGAGAAGTTGACGTTAATGGGTAGTTATCTTTTTTAACTCATCATTTATTAGGGTTCAAGTAGATTAGAGCAATAAACATTAACAATTATATGCAGATTAAATAACCCAAAAATAATAATGGAGAATAACACAAAAATTTAAAGTGGTTCACCCAATATGGGCTACATCCACAAAAACTCAACCACCCAATGATTTTATTATCCAGTGCAAAGTAGATTACAATCTCATGAATTACATGCACCGCAACTTACATCCCAACTGCTTATAACAATCTTTTTGGAAGCTTCCAAAATTAGGGTTTTATAAAGTTGTTTTTTCACTCGACGTGTTAGAAATAAAACCTTGATGTGTTAATGGGGAGAAACCCCGACGAGGATATGTTACGAGTGTATAGTATTTGCATGATTAGTCACCACATATCAACAATCTCCCACTTGGAGACTGACCAGGCTCCACGCTAAATAATCTCCCACTTGGAGACTGATCCTAAACATGTTCACTAAGCACTTGCAGCTCCCACTGGATTATAGGTCTAGCTGGTTTCTTATGTCCACCATTATCAGTCGTGAAGGCCAACGAAAAATGATGAGGAAATCAGTTTCTCTTGTGTAACTACCTTTGTGAACATATCTATAGGATTCTCACTTGTTTGAATTTTCTCCAGCTTCAACAATCCATCCTCCAAAACTGACCGGATGAAACATGGTATCTGAGCTGTATATGCTTAGTTTTTGAATGCAGAGCTAAATTTTTAGCAAGATGAATGGCACTTTGGCAATCAATGTAAAAATAGCTATCTTGTTGTTTTCCCAATTCCTCTAGAAAAGGTTGTAACCAAATCATCTCCTTGCTAGCTTCCATAGTAGCAACATACTAGCTTCAGTGGTTGAAAGCACAACAACCTTTTGTAGCCTAGAAATCCAACTGAATGCAGTACCTCCTATAATAAAAACATACCCTGTAGTACTCCTCCTGCTATCAATATCACTTGACATATCCTTTTAGAGCATAATTTGTTCCTCCAAAACATAGTTTCTTTGAAGTAGTACCTCTCAAATATTGGAGAATCCATTTTACTGCATTCCAATGTTACATTCCCAAATTGCTCATATACCTGCTCATAACTCCCACTACATGTGCAATATTTGGCCTTGTGCATACCATTGCATACATCAAGCTCCCAACTGCTAATGCATATGGTATTTTAGACATTTTGTCTTCCTCCTCTTATGTCTTTGGACACATCTCCTTAGTCAACTTAAAATGACTAGGAAAAAGTGTACTAATTGCTTTTGCATTCTTTTGCATTCTGCATGTTAAACCTTTTCAACACTTTCTCTACATACTCACTTTGAGACAAAAATAATTTTTTGTTTGTCTTATCCCATGTGATCCTCATACCAAGGATTTTTTTGTTGTACCCAAATTCTTCATAGTAAATGAATTTGCTATTTTTTTCTTAAGCTCATTAATATGCTACATGTTAGACCCAACAACAAGCATGCCATCAACATAAAGCAACATGATAATATAGCTTCCATTATCCAATTTCTTAAAATAAACACAATAACCAGAATGACATCTTTTGTAACCTTGTTCAACCATAAAACTATCAAATTTCAAATACCATTGTCGAAGTGCTTGCTTATTTAGCCATACAAACTCTTCTTTAACCTGCAGACAAATTCCTCCTTACCCTTGACCTCATATCCCTGTGGTTGTTGCTTGTATATTTCCTCTTCCAAATCCCCATGGAGAAATATTGTTTTCACATCTAGTTGTTCAAGATGTAAGTCTTTCACAACCATAAGACTTAGAATAGTTCTAATAGAAGCCATTTTTATAATCGGAGAAAATATTTCATCAAAATCTATACCTTGTTTCTGTGCAAAACCTTTTACCATGAGTCTGGCCTTAAATATCTTTTCTTGTCTCCATATTCTTCCTTCAACTTGTAAACCCGTTTATTTGGAAATGCTCTTTTACCTATAGGCAATTGGACTAAGTCCCAAGTCTGATTCTACAACAAGGAATCCATTTCCTCTTTCATTCTTAGCTCCCACTGCTTTTTGTATCTACCTGTGCATTGCTTCTTTATAACCTTCAGGTTCACCTGAATTAGTTAATAATATAGAATATAATGATGAAGAAAATATTTCTGGAGGTCTAGTTATCATTGTAGAATGTCTAAAACTTGTAGGAGTCTATGGGATAACTTGTTGTTGCTAAGAATTAAGTACCACTGACATTTTATTTTATGGAATCTCATCCAACACCACATATTCCTTTTTGGCATGTCCATGCTTCTTTTCCTACAGTTGATCCTTATACATGACCTTCTCATTGAATATAACATCTTTGTTCCTAATGATTTTATGATTTTCATAATCCCATAACTGATAACCAAATTCATCTACTCCATATCCAATGAGGATACATTTTTTATATTTAGCCTCAAGCTTGGTTCTATTTTCAATATCAACATGGACAAAAGCTTCACAACCAAAGGTTTTCATAAATGAGTAGTTTACTTTTTTACCCATCCATGCCTCCTCTGGAATTCCATCATCCAAAGGATTTGAAGGTCCTCTATTTATTAAATAAACAGTGGTATGTACACCATCTGCCCAAACCTGTAAGGGTAGTCCAACATGCAATCTCATGCTCCTTGCACACTCCATAATGGTCCTATTCATCCTTTCAGGCACACCATTTTCTTGTGGGGTTACAGGAAATATTTTCTACCTACGGATTCCATTGTATGAACAATAATTTTCAAATTCCCTACTGCAATCCTCGCCTCCATTATCAGATTTGAGACACTTCAACTTTTTTCCTATCTCATTCTCAACCAAAGATTTCCACTTTTTTAAAGTTTCAAATACTTCTGATTTTTATTTTAGGAAATACACCCATGTTTTCCCAGTTGCATCATCAATAAAAGTAACATAATAACAAGATCCACCAAGAGAAGATACCTAAGTTGGTCCCCATACATCTGAATGCACAAGCTCTAATTTCTCACTCTTCTTCTATTTCCCAACTTTGAGAAATTAGACTCTTTTTTGTTTTCCATAAACACATTTTTCTCTAAACTCCAAGTCAATCTACTTTAGACCTAGTAGCAACTTTATGGAGTGAAGGATCTTCATCCCTTTCTCACTCATGTGCCCAAGTCTATGGTGCCACAATTATGTTTCTATCCTTGCAGCAAGTGCTCTAACTGCCTCAATAGCAACTGTTTATGTACCAGCTAAGGTAGAATAAGTATTACTAGTACACAAATACAATGTGCCTACCTTTTCACCTTTAGTTACTAAGTTAATGCACCTTTAGTGACCTTCCATAATTTGTCTGTAAAGGTAACTATGCAACTTTCACTACCTAGTTGTCCTGCAGAGATTAAATTTCTTCTCAAATTTGGAACATGCCTTACCTCCTATAACAACCATTCATTTCCATTCTGCAACTTGATTTTTATCTTTCCTTTTCCAAAAATTTGATAGGGTTCATCATCACCCAAATATACCTATCCAAAATCACCTTGAACATAATCTATAAAATATTTCCTATGGGGTGTGGCATGAAACGAAGCTCCTGAATCTATTACCCGGGAATCATTAACATTATCTAAACACAAAATTAAAGAATCCTGTAATTTATTATTGCAAGCAACATTAGCTTCCTTACTATCATCATGTTGTTTGTCTCCTTGTTTTCCTTTTTGAGACGAACAATCCTTCTTGAAGTGTACTGGCTTTCCACAGTGCTAGCAATCCATTTTTCCTCTAGATTTAGATATGACTTTCTTCGACTTCCCTTGTGACTTCCCACAATTTTTTGGGATTTTCCCTCTCTTTTATTTTCCCCCTATTCTCTACACTCAAAGCATTCCCTGATGTTGAAGTCTCACCTATTCTTTTCCGTCACATTTCCTCGCTAAGGATAACACCAACAATATCAACAAATTTCAATGTATTTGAACCAAAGATATCTAAGTTACTTGCAGCCATTACCAAGCTATTCCAGATTTCTGACAAAGAACATAAAACCAAGAGAGCTCTCACCTCTTCATCAAAATTCACTTTTACAAAAGTTAACTGACTACTGGGCGATCCCACAATAGTGGTTTACAATTTTTGGCCAAACTAGACACTACAATTATTATTTTTAACTAAATCTTCATATTCGGGCACCTATAGTGGCTAAACCATGAGGAATTTGAAGATGATGCAAACTAGAGTCTCATCACATTTTGTCTGTAGATTCTAAAAATAGTTTTTTCAAAATATTTGGAATCAGATTGCACTTTTTTTTCCATCTCCCACGAAAACTGGTTTTTTTCAGAAAACAACATTTTTAAAAAGTGACGCTCACCGTATACAACATAAATTTTTTGTATGAAGGATAAAATTCTAATTTTTTTGAATTTAGATTTGTAACTACGATATCTAGCACTTTCATTTGGTCTCATAGTTTTTTATTAAATATTTTTTCCTTAATCAAGTTTCGAAGTCAAACCAATTGCAATTCAAACATAGGCAAACTGTATACAACATAACTTTTTCTTTATGTATCAAAATTAAATTATTATTTTTTAATGGATCAAGGACATCAATACCCATCACAAACATATTTTTAAATTTTTTATTTTGATAATTTGCTATTTTTCCACATGTGCAAAACATAGAGCTTGATTTTCGGTGAAAAACCTATGTTTAATAAAACTAAAAAAATACATACATAATAAAATCAAAATATATTAAAATTATATTCATTGGATAGCTTGTTCTGAGGACTACCATCTTCCAGTTGGGTTTGTGGAGTCTCCTCCATTTTCATCCGCAACCTGAGCTTCGAAGGGCGAAAATCTGGAGTCTTTTTGTGTCAAAGGGTGGGAAGGTGGGAGAAAGAGGGTTCGGTCGAACCAGGGTTCGATCGAACCCCCTTTCCACAATGGGAAACACGGGTTCCCACATGCAAAGTGGTTCGCTCGAACCCTGGTTCGCTTGAACCCCTTTTGGGTTCGTTCGAACATTGAGTTCGCTCGAACCCCTCAAAACAATTTTTTTTTGCATGGGTGAGGTTTTTGGAAGTTTTCCTTCCTCACTCGAATTGTAAACCACTTTTGTGGGTTCACCCTAGTAATCGTATTAAACTCATTTAAATGATCTGTCACAGATCCACCTTCAATCATTTTTAGATTAAACAAACACTTCATGAGAAATACCTTATTTGAGGCTGAGGGTTTTTCATATAATTTAGCCAAATGTTCTATCAAATCCACTATTGTCTTTGCTTTTGTTATATTGAACACCACAGATGGTTCTAGGCACAACTGAATGTTTCCTAGTGCCTTTCTATCCAAAATCTCCCATTCTTCATCAGACATAGTAGCCTCTTTCTTTGTTGTTCCTTGCAATGGATAGGTCATAGATTCTTTTGAAACAAATAATCTTCCATCTACATCTTCCATAATTGATAATTCTGGCCATTGAACTTCTCAACCTTGAATTTGCCTTCTTCCATTGCTCCCACTCAAATCTAGAGGTTTCCTGCCAATCAACCAAAATACACATGACTTTGATACCAGTTGTTAGGGTTCAATTAGATTGGAGCAATAAACATTAACAATTATATGTAGATTAAATAACCCAGAAATAACAATGAAGAATAACACAAAGGAGATCAACACAAAAATTTAACATGGTTCACCCAATATGGGTTATATCCATAGAAACTCAGCCACCCAATGATTTTATTATCCAGTGCAAAGCAAATTACAATTTCGTGAATTACATGCACCGCAACTTACATCCCAATCGCTTATAACAAGCTTTTTGGAAGCTTCCAAAATTAGGGTTTTACAAAGTTGTTTTTTCACTTGATGTGTTATTAGAAAAACCTTGATATGTTAACGAGGAAAAACCCCAGCGAGGATACGTTACAAGTGTACAGTATTTGCATGATCAGTCACGACATATCAACACCAACCACCCTCAATCTACTAAATGAAGGATATGAGGATGTTTACTGGAAGACAATCAAACTATTGACTTAATTACATGGAATTTTAACTAAATGCTAACTAACCTAGAAGCTAGCTAAACACTAACTAGTTTTAACTTCACATGTGCATATATGTCATGTATGCCACCATGCATGGATCGATTGATTTATATTAGCTATGCTTGGCCTAGTCGACTTACTTTGCTGCAACTAACTGCTGACTTTTATCAGTCAAATTCTCATCTAGTGGATCCAATGGAAAGGATGTGTTGTTATTTCTATTGCACTGGCGGTCCCATTAGATTCATTTAGTTGTAAAGTTGCAAACTTTAGAACCTATACATGAAAATGTGGAATGGCTACTTTTATGAAAGAAAAATTTAAGCTACCATTTACAGTGGGAAGCTAGAAATTTGCAATTCCTGTAAAAATCTTTGCAATTGTTTTTGCCAAATGGTAACATCCAATTGGTGCAAAAAAATTACACATTTTCCAGTTTTCCTCCAAGTTTTAGGGACAAATTAAAAAAAATAGAGTTTTGGGGACAACTACATAAAAATCAGAGTATTTGGGACAACTAAAAAATTGAAGTATTGGGAAGAAAACAACCGGAATTTTGAGACAAGGGACAACAAAAAAAAAGAATTTTTAAAATACAAATAAATGAAGAATACCAACAATAATAATAAAAAAAAAAAATTTTAAAAACATAAACATTTAAATATATTTACTAAAAATATAATTATGGGCATAGGATTAATTCATGATCTCGGCATAATGTTCATGAAGAAGGAGAAATGTTAAAGTTTTATTCTGGTGTAATTTTTCAAATTGTCTTTTTGTGCTCTCATATGCAGGAGTTTCCAAAGAGAATGTGAAGATTGACAATCACTTGGACAAGATAAAATTTCAATTGTTGCAGTTGCATGGGAAAGATTTCTTGTATTCCAATCAACTTTAATATATGGTTAAATTCAGAGTATAAGGCTGGGTCTAATGTATGAGTCTTTGTTCCTACTCCAAGCTTGTAATGGTTTTACTGGTTTTTAATTTTTATTGCAACCTATCAATTGCATTTTCTTCTATGTAATTTATTTGTATTGGTTCAATATTTATATAAAAAAAAACTTATGATCTTGACAAATTTAACTCATTTAGTGTAAATTTGAATAATCCAAGACTCCAATATAATTCCTCCAGAAAACATAGGATAAGGATCTCTTCTTGTGAATGGCCTCCCACACTTTAGTAGTTTAACACTGGGTTAACTTTCCATCTAGAACAAGGCTCTTGGCTAGCATTCAAATAAACCTTTGAACCCCACCAATAAGATGAAATCAAAAGGTAGCCAGCTTTCATAAATGGATGTGTGTTTTATTCCTTGCTTCTAACAAGGAACACCCTCCTGTCTATATTCTTGCTTTTGCAAAGCAAAATGGATCCCAAGGAGTTGTTTATCGTTTTGCTTGCGAAAGCATTTTGGTTCAACTAGATTTTGTTTGAGAAAGGGAAAGTGTTCCTAGTTCTGGTATGAATTTACTAGAATCACATGAGACAAATTCCACCAGGTCACCATTGTCAATTTTACCATTGTTTAATTGTTGTTTAGTCAGTACCTGTAGACTAGTTCAAAACTAATTAGCCGAGCCAATGTTGTATATTTCAAAATATTTAAGATACCTGCTTTACAAAACTAGCCGAGACTTGCAAATATCTCTTTATTTTGTTTGGTTAATAACTCAGATACGTTTGCCTTGGGTAATTTAAGTTCAGACTCTTTTGGATAATTTTAGCCAAGATTTATAAGATGTTTTCTATAGAGAGCAAATTTAGTAGAGGTTTGTAAACATTTCTTTTTTAGTTTAGTTTTATGTTTAAAATCTGAATACTTTTAAAGTGGTAAATTTCAATTTAGGCACTTAAAATATTTTTTGTTTTGAATGCTTTTAGTTCACAAATCTAATACTTTTTAATCCAGGAGAAGATGAAAGATTTTTTTTTGTGGATTAAACTCTGTGAGATTTTTTTGCATCAACGTTTGGGATCAAACTCTATCATCTATCATCAAGAATAATTACAGCTCTTTCTCATCCTGAGTGATGGATCATGAAGTGTGATCTGAAACGCTAATGCAAACAAATTTCACACAATTTAATCTAGGAAAAAAAACATTCTTTCATTGATATTCTTTCAAAGAGAAGATTTTAACTCAGGATCATAAATAATTGCTTCTTATTGGTAATATTATCTAAGAGTTATCAATTGTTTTGCCATAGTGACAATTCTATCACTTAGCTCACAAGTTTTTTTTTAATTTGCCTAAAAATTTAGACAGGGCTCATTAATATTTTTTCTCATGGATAGATACTCTTAATTCTGCTAGTTTTGATTATTCTAGAGGTAGTGTTACTTCAATACTTTTGGTAGGGCGGTAAGTTTCAATCCAGTTTAATGTTTTTTGCATGGAAGATTTTAATCTCTGACTCATAAATATTGTATCTTGAGGCTAGTTTAAGCAACTCACTTCAGTCTAATATTAGTGTAGGTTTTTAAATACTTTTCAGATTTCTCTAGGAAGAAATGTCTAGTTTAAATTTTCAATTTTTTTAATTTATTTTTGTTCTGGGGCAATATCTGTACAGTCATACAGATTTTTTTGTTTTAAGGAATGATTTTAGTTCATTTTGGTAATTGTTTTTTGCACACACTAGAAATTATTTATCGAAGATTAATAGTCACAACTTAGAAATTTATATATTTAAAAACCATTTCCACACTAGAAGCCATCAATAGAAGACTAGAATTACAACTTAAAATTTTATATTAGATATTTTAGAATTTGAAATTGGATCTTGTCAATGAGAAATCAATACTTTAATCAATTAAACTCAACCCCTTGAATAAAATAAATATTTTTATTAGAGATCAAATTAAGCTCAGACTTTCATATACTTTTGTCATGAGAAAACATTTATATTTTTTTTTCTCGGAAGACTGTTCACTAAGCTATAAATATTTTTTGTTTTTGAGAGAAACTTAAAGTCAGATTCCTAAATATTTTTGTTTTGGGGGTCATTCTATGCCAGACTTGCGAATATTATTGTGCTGAGACAATTTGAGGTCAGGCATAGGGAATAATCTTCTCAGCCATGTAGGTTTTTTCATGCTGTAAATGTTTTATTGCTGAGATTTATGGTAAATTTTGTTTTTCAAGAAAGTAATTTCGATTCTCACTTGTAGATTTTTTTCCTCCTGATATTTTCAGCACTTGCAAATATTTTTTTTCCAGGGAGGAATACGGGTCAGATTTGTAAGAATTTTTATATTGTGAGCAAAATTTCCTCAGGTTTTTGTTTTATGAGCAAAATTTTCTCAGGCTTGTGAATTATTAAAGGGGTAATTTTGTTTTAAATTGCTAATAATTGTATTTATGAGGCAATTTTAGCTCAGACACGTAGATTACCGGATAATAAACTTTTTCATTTTAAGGGAAAAATTAGGGATAAAATTGGCTTTAGACACTTCAATAATTTTATCTCAAGATTAATTTTCAATTGGGCTTGTAAACTTATTTGTCTCGGGGGTTATTTAGCCCACTTACATACTTTATGGTTTTTTTTGTGGGAGGGGGTAAATTTTACTTTGAGTTTTTCAATATTTATTTTGGTGGCAAAAGTAGCACAGGATCATAGATACTTGTCTTGATTATAAATGTAGTTCAGGTGTGCAGATGTTTTCATATTGGAGGATATTTTATAGCTGAAATTAATATTTCTTGTTTTGGGGACAAATTAAGCTCAGAGGCATAGATCCATCTCTTTCTCTCTCAAATCTAATATTAATGGACAATTTGATGCTATGGATACTCTTTTCTGAGACTTATAAATGTTATTGCTTTGGAGGAAATTTTGGATCAGGCTTGTATACATGTTTGTTTTGTGGGTGATTTTGTCTTAGTTGGTAAATACTTTTGCCTGCACAGCAGTTTTAGTTCAGTGATTAGATGTGTTTTTCCTGGAATTAATTTTAGTTAAAATTTGTAATGTTTTTTTTGTTATGATTAATTTTAATTTAGAATCATTAATATTTATGGCTTTGGCTAATTATTCAACAGTTGTAATTACAGTGGTAGAAGGGATGGAGTGTAATGATACTAGTGTGATAACAAAATCTATTAAAAAGCTGATTTAAAAAAAACTCAAACTATAAAATAACTCTTAATTACATAAAATAAAAATCTCTTAATAAATATATAATTCTTAAATAGTTTAAAATTAATATAACTGTAAAATAACTCTTAGTCAATAAAAATCTCTTAGAAAACGAAAAAACTAAAATAACTTTACAATAACTCTTAAATATATCAAATAAAATAATTTTAAAATAAATATAATAATTCAAGATTGATATTAGCAGATATATTTAAGATATTTACACTAGAATTATTTCACGATCATCAATATTTTTGACATGAGAGAAAATCTAACCAAAACATGAAAACATTTATTCTTGCCAAAAAGTTTACTTCAGATGTGTTAACATCATTTAGTTCCATTCAATTTTATTGATTTTTTAAGTTTAATGTTAGCAATGGTTTGCTCTGCAGTGCTACACCAAACTCTGCTTGTATTTTACCTTCAGGTTTTGTTGTTCCTTTTTGTGTCCCATCTCTTATTCTGTTGTCTTGGCACCTTTTATTTTTTTTTGCATTATTGGATTACAAACCGTTGTGTATAATGGTGTTGAAGAGATGGCCATACCCATGTGTCTATTAGAAAATACCTATTAGGAGTCTTCGTGAAATAGGTGACAGTGAGAAACATATGTATTTATGGTAAGAAACTGCATGATCAGTGTTTGGTGTTGTATTTCATTTCCAAGATACATGAAGAAAGGGTTTGAGCTATACATCTAGGTTATGAAGTCACTCTGTGTTGTACTTGTCAGAAGAAAGGGAATTTTCATGTTAGAAAAACCATATTCAAAGCTTGTTGAAGCAAACCCCGTGTACACTGTTCTTGTTATCCTCTCAGTTAAATGTCAAAGGTCGAGTCAAGTGGATGTTACTCTATCAAATAGTTTGAGAGAGTTCATTACTGCCCTTTTATATCCAATGTTAATCAGTTAATAAAGTATGTGTGTCATGTTAAAGGGGTATTCAAGGTTTACCAAAATGCCCAAAATCAAAAGGCTGTTAATTATGGTTTGTGAAGGATAATGACTTCTATACCGATGAGTGTTTCTGTTCTCATAGAGAGTCACAAGCCCTATCATAGAGAGTAGATGAAAATCATAAGGAATACCAATTACATAACCCTCGGTGTATCTCACATTGAAACTTGCTTAGGAAAATTTGCCCATTTTAAAACCCTTATTTGTTGTGGCAATTATCATACGAGTATTGTGCACCTAAACCCTACTTAAGGGACCGTTGATAACAGTTAGAAGTCACACATTAAAAAGGGGAAAAGTCTGTAGCTACAGGTGTAAGACAAAGTATGACAAAATGGCAAGGGAGTGATGGGAAGGAGGTCCTTAGGAATGTGAGTAGTCCAGAGGTGGAGAGTAGAATAAAGATAACTACATTGAAAGAAAACTTCATAGAGATGAGGACAAAGTGTCATAAAAAAGAACTGTCATTAAGGCATGACAGTAAGGAGGATAAAGGACAGACTTGGAGATGCATGACTATGCAAGACAGAGAAGTGTGGCAGAGTTAGGTACCGTTTCAAGTCATGAAGAGTTGACAGAGCGAACAAAAGCTTATGAGGTCACTAAGCTTAGTCAAGATACCTATCAAGGTTAACACAATATGCCATTCCATATAGAAGATGTCATTGGTCGTGGAAGTTAATAGAAAAACTTGTACATGAGACCGAGGAGATCTTGATTGGCATGGTAGACAAGATGATTCAAAGGACACTCACAACTAAAGGACAGTCATGATAAACGACAGAGACCAAAACTTTCTCTAAGTTAAAGGCTTATTTGGTTAACTCCAACCACAACACAGTGTGCTATTCACAAGGTATAATAAGATAACAATATATTGAGACAAAATGAACTGTGTTGACAGTTGACAAGATAAAAGTCATAGTAACAATCAAGGAGTAAGGAAAGAGCATATATCAAGCCTCCTAGACATTTGTGATGGTGAGGACAGAGTGATCTTTAGAAAGATAAAGCCATGAGACTTAAAACCTTTGTTTAGGAGCCCTAAATGATAGTCAAAGGTTAGTGAAGATAGCAAAACAACAAGGAATGACAATATGGCAGTAAAGAACTTAGTCGCCAGGGAAAGAGTGAAGAATGGTTAGTGTTTCAGGTGAGTTGATAGTGAAGAAACAAAGGCTAGAATACCACAGGTATGATAGTCAAAAGTTAGTGAAGATAGCGAAACAACAAGGAATGACAATATGAAAGTAAAGAACTTAGTCGCCAGGGAAAGAGTGAAGAATGGTTAGTGTTTCAGGTGAGTTGATAGTGAAGAAACAAAGGCTAGAGTACTCACAGGTATGATAGTTAAAAGTTAGTGAAGATAGCAAAACAACAAGGAATGACAATATGACAGTAAAGAACTTAGTCACCAGGGAAAGAGTGAAGAATGGTTAGTGTTTCAGGTGAGTTGACAGTGAAGAAACAAAGGCTAGAATACTCACAGGTGATAGCTAGAAAGGAACATTTTACAAGGTTTCATTGAATGCATGGTCATAAGACAGTCTTTGCATAGACCATAGACACGGTTAGAAGGATCAACATTGAAGACACAGTAGACAGTGAACAAGTAGTTCTAAGGAATTTTCAATAAATGTAAAAGAAATGACAGGGATATTGAGTGATAGATTATAGACATAAAAACACAGTCCTTGAGGTCCTGAGTAAAGATTCAAGCACAAGGTGATATGCAAATTCATCCATGAAGACAAAACACCATGAAGTTCAGACCTGTACATGAATATGTTGAACTGTTTGAGGCAGCTACAGGTTATAAGTGACTTAGATCTATAATGGTTGAAGGTATGAAGATAAAGGAAGCTTTAAATTTTTAATGAATGAGACAAGTGTCAAGCACTTGCCCTAGAAGATTCTCTAGGCTCTAGGGAATTTCTGACCATTTCAAACATCTCTCACACATGCCATAAAAACTTGTTAGGTGGAGGGTGCAGCAGTTATTGGAGAAGTTATGATCAGTTATGGGTAGTTGGAGGGCATCTAGGGCTATTTGGAGAAGTTGGAAAGTAGTCTGAGAGAATATAGGAGTAGCTGAAGATATATAGGGGCAGTTTGATCAGTCATCCTCATTCCCAACCATCTAGGAGTGTCTTCATTGGATAAGGTCAAAGTATCTAGAGGTTGATCTCAAACTATCTGAGCCCACACTCTATGAGATCATTCTCAAACTATCTAAGCCCACACTCTATGAGATCATCCCATGTTTCACTAGATAACTGAGTTGACAACATAACAAAGGTGTATATCCAAGTGACAACAGGTACATCTCCTATTCTTGAGATCTTCAAGAACTTTGTGTTGAATTTTCTTCCTTAGTGTAAGCTTCTCTTAATAATGTAATGGCTGCTTAGTTGTAAATTCCCACTCCCCATCCATTTTGCTGCTATGTAGCTGTTTGGGGTTGTGGAGTGTAACTGTTGTTCTGGCAGTTCCTTTTCTTTTCTCCTTCTTCTTCTTCTTTTTTCTTTTTAATTTTGTGCCACTTTATTTAGGAGTTTTTTGTGTTAATGTGGAGGAAGGATTTTTTTTTGGTGATGGTCTCTCTATTTTGGAAGATTTGATCCTACTTGTATTTAGTCTTTTTTTTTTTCCGCTTGATGAAGAATAAGTTAATATTGTTGTTTGTGTTTTTTTTGCTTTTACATATACTGTCTACATTAGTTTTGGGAGCAATTTGCGATGGCCTAGAGGGGAGTCCGCATAGACAAGGGAAGAAGGGGCAAGAGGAATGCAGGCCCTCAAAGAAACACTAGGGAAGTGTTGAGAAGGCTAGAGGCCCTTGAGGTCAATTACAATTAGATGAGTCCGAAGAGGAACCAAAGAACTTAGTAAATGTTGCCAGGGCTTTAGACCCTCTAGAGAGGCTTATTGAACCATTGTTTAATGTTTTCAAAATGAACATGTAAAATATTTAATTTTATAATGATCAAATATGTTATTTGCATAATTTAATAGTCCTCCGCTGCCTGCAAGAAGTCCCACCTCTTAAACCCAAGAGCAGAGTCGAACCCAAGACCAATGGGAAGCAAACCCACTACCCAAGCCAACTAGGCTACCCATGCGGGCTCAAAATTTAAATATTATCATTAATATTCTTAATGATATATTTATATAATATTATTTTATAATTCTAAAATGTACAATTATAAATTCAAATATATTAACATTTACATAATTACGCTGAAAGCGTTATACACTGAAAGCATTCAAAGAATATTCGGTGTTAAGTTTTTGCAGCTGCATTGAAAATGACACGCATATGGAAGTCATCATATTTTTTTAACATTGAATATTTTTTTTACATATGGAAGTCATCATATTTTTTTAACATTGAATATTTTTTTTACAGAATTATCTTTATTTTCAAAAGAAACAATGAAATCATTTAATATTTGTCTTTAGAAGATGTAAGCATTTTTCTTTAAGATTATTTAGGAATTAATATTTGTAGAGTTAATATATTTTATATTTTTGAAAAGAGTGTATAAGATCAAAAAAGTTTTAAAAAATATTTTATATTTAAAATTTAAGACGAACAATATTGAGTAATGATAACTTTCAGCGTTTTTATATATATTAATTAATATATGTATACTAGTTTTAATATTAATGTAAAAGAAACTATTTATATTTATTAATGTAAGAGAAACTATTAAAAATTTAAAAAATATTAAAATTATTTTAATGTAATTAATAAAATGAAAAAAAAAATTTATTAAATGTTTTAAAGTACATTTAATTAACTTTAATTTATACATCTAAAATAACAATTATAAATTAATCTAATTTATATTTATAATAATATGTAAACTAAAAAATTAAATAAACCTATTATATTTATTAAAAAAATTTAGATTTAAAATTTAAAATTTATATTTATATTTATATTTATATCTTAACGTTACGAATCATCTTTTTATTTTATTTTTAAAACAAAACTGATTATAATAGTACCGCCTACCATAACGACTTCACTTTCTTAAAATGTCTTCTAAAATAAAAGATTGTCATTAATAGTTTTACCCTCCAACTTCATCTTTTGTAAACCCTTTTTCATTTAAGAAAAAAATTACACACGTCAAGAAAAGAATTATAAACGCGAGAAACATTTTGAAGCGCAGCGGAACCCTGCAGCCCAGCTTTAGATGAACTGGTATGACGGCTGCTCCCTTATTCATTCAAATGCCTGATATTCTTACAAAATATTTGTTTATTTTCGAAATTTGATGCTTTCTATGGTATGTTACGAAAATTGTCGTTCACTGCTCTACAATATTTTTTTCTTAACCAGAATAGATTTTAACCGCGTTGGGTTCTAGAGTTTTAGACCAAGGGTTCCTGAGGGCATTAGGGTTTGAGTTATACGGCTTGAAGTTTTGAGTAAGATAGGGGAAGACTTTGCACGGTAACTGTTTGATAAAATGAGTGAAAGAGATCTTATAAAATTTAAATGCTGCTCCATATTTGCATACTTTGAAATATAATGCGTAAATGGTATGTTGCTAAAATTGTCATTCACAGCCCTATTTTCTGCAGTTTTTTTCCTTGTTAGAATGGATTTGAACCGCGTATATGTGTATTGGGTTATTGAGTTTTAGGCCTTTCTTGAGGGTTTTAGGGTTTGATTTCTACGAGTTGAAGTTTCGAGGGACATACAGCACGAGGTTGCATGGTAACTGTTTGATAAATGCTTGAAAATGATTTTATGAAATTTGAATGTAAATGACATAATGTTTAAAAATCTGGAAGAAAAAAGAAGAAGCTTTCATGGCTTTTGTATCAAGTGTCTCTTGAAATCTATGCAAGTATTTGACAGATATTTGAGGTACTTTGTATTATGAAAATATTGTTATCAATATATGTGTGTTTACGAATATATATTGTGGGTTAGAGAGCTAAGAGTTTTAGGATTTTAGGTTTACATTTTGAAGTTTTGGGTGGTAATGAGATCAGGTTGCAAGATAATTTATTTGAAAAAAACGCTGGAAAAAAATTATATGAAGCTTGCATCAGACAAATAGCAAATCAAGAAGCTAAAAATAGCGGTTTGGAATTTTTGAATGAAATAGGTCAATGGTTAACATACAAAACTAAAAATATAATCCAGTTGCCTTCATACTAAGAAGTAGGGTTTCCCATGCAATTGCAAGCAGAATTTGTTAATACTTTTCTTAAACCAATTAAAAGCAGAGAATTCCCTATGAAGAGCGAGGGGTTTACCATCACTTTCAATAGATCACCATATAGATCTAAAAGGATAGAAGGGATTTTTTTTTATATCTTTAACATTCCAATCTACCACAATTTTATCAGCTTTCTTCGAAGCTTTCCAAATGGATCCAAAAAAATTAATCCCCTAACATGATTGCTAAAATTGTCAAACAGCAAGTCAACAAGACCAATAACTTTCCACATTGGTTGAGCTTTAGGAAAACCACCTTCAATATTATTTCTAATTGGTAATTTTTAGGGCCCAAGCCCATGCTAAAGAAACACCTTGCAAAAAAAGATTCTTAAGCCCCATACTGCCTTCCAATCTAGGTCTGCAACAAAAATCCCAGTTAACAGCGTGTCTTTTCTTACCACCTTTACCATTATACCATAGATAAGATTTAATCAATTTCTCAAGCTGATTCATATGAGAAGAGCATACTAACCAGGAAGAGGAGAAACACAATGAGAATTGAAAAAAAAGGGAAATAAGAGTCTTCTCTAGATTGCATATTATTTCTGGTCTAGTATTCAACATCTGTTTATTAATTATTAGGCATGATTTTCAAGGAACCAGCAAAGTAGTTACCTTGGCAAGAGTCTCCTTGTTGGCCTTTTCCATTCTAAATGAAAACAACACCTTCCAGGATAACCATGCTCTCCTCTGCAACCAAAACACTCCTGTAAGATTTATCTTGACTCTGTCCATTGTTCTTTGAACCAGACCCCAAGGAGTCACCATGAAGCGACATTAGAGCAGTCAGGTACCACTGACAACATACTTTGTCTTCCCTTACGGGGAAATGAAACTAGGGCAATGTCACATCCCCTATATGATTAAATAATTTCTTTTACAAAACTGAAGAATATTTAGTCAAAGATCATAGCCCATCTTATAACATTTTAGATATATATATTATCATTCAATAAAATCTTAATACACTAATGAGTAAATTAATCGATGCTAAATGACTCCAATCGGTTGGGCAAGAAGATAGCCAATCATTGTGTCTTTTGAAGGCATCTTGCAATTGACATGTTTGAATACAACGAATGTGTCTCTAAGAGGAGCCACCCTAATCACGTATAAAGGAAGCTGAAGCGGATTGAAGGAGGCATAGGGAAAAAACGGGTAAGGAAGAATGCTACAGAAGGAACTCGAGCCGCTTCTAGGTAACTTCGTTACTAGCATGACACTTGATTCTTTTCATGTCCATAAACAAAATCAGTTAAATGGTAAATATGAGTATATGATATCGACCTATAAATGGGGCGGATTGGGTTTCTCCCAGCGATGAGAAACCTAGGTCAATCCCCATAGCCGGATATCTTTGATTTCTGAATGTTTATATATCTAACACTGTTTAGTATGCATAGATGGGGCAAGGCAAGAATACTCGATCCCCTAGGATGAAGGGATACGGGATTCTAAGGGCCAACATGCGAGGAGGATAAGCATAGCAATGCAATATTGATAAAAATGTCTGTAAATAAATAAATGAAAATAAGAACCTAGGCAATTAAGTAGAACTGGTTAGCAAGCCACTTTGATTAATTTAGTAATTAGTTACTTAATCATTCCAAGAATGGTAATCATGTGATGATGAATTAATAATATACTCATTTATTTGATTAAGGCAATAAAATGAATGCACTACTAAGTCACATACAAGTTAGTACCATGTTGTTTAATTTAATTTAATATAGAATCATCCACGAATTAAGTTCACCTAACTAATTGGAATTAATCAACAAATCTGCTTGCAAATTCAGGTTACAATCTTTAAGGACAAATACACTTACAAAATAATGAGATGAATAATTGACCAACAAATGTAACAATTAATATGTTTAATTACAATAACTATTATGGCTAGTTCACTGGATGTTGTTTACATTACTCATGTGTTGCTATTTGCTCTAATTTTAATCTGTCTGCTAAGGGCCTGTAAGCTCATTTGAGAGGAAGGGCCTGAGAAGTGTGGTGTCTTAAGACCCTCCGTAGGTTAGCCCCTAGGACCCTAGAATGAGGGTTGGGCTATGGATGGGTAACAAACCTAGGTTGCACATAAGCTCCATTGGCTTCCCCCAAATGAGTCATGTGTTTTCTGAAGAAGTGTCAAAGTGGAGTATGCAGTTACTAGTCACCTAGAGTGGGAGGTTGTAGGTTACAACCTCTTGAGCTTGGTCAAGGGCTTCGGGCGGATCTACCCAAAGGGTAGAGTATGCAGTTACAATTCGTCAAGTAAAAGGGTTGTAGATTACAACATTTGTATTAGGAGCCATGGCTACAGGCGAATCCACCTTTGCCACCCTTCATATGCTTTTCGATGTTTCATGTTTTGCTTATGTGAATGATAGCTTAATTGTTAGTGCTAATGGATTTGTGCCTTTGTGGAATGTGGTCCAATTTGTGGTTGCAGGAAATCAGATCCGCATTCCCTATCTTATAAGAGCCATTTGACTGCATTCCAACCTTTACCCAAGCCAATCCAAATCAGGATTAGGTAAGGAACATTACAAGCAATAGATAATCAGGCCGACAAAGCACAACAAAGAAACAAAAGAAAAAGGATGATGGATCGGTCAAACCTAAAACCTCTTAAGCAATTACAAACACATAAAACGTTGACAAAGCAAAATAGAGATAGAAAAACAACACACAAGACACCAATACCACCAAGGGAAAGAACAGGGAAGAAGAAAGCAATGACAATGGAGGGTGGCTTTTCGTCTTCCCTAGCACCAACTTTGTCCTTCCTCTATTACACACCATATCACCATTTAGTTGTTAGTATGTTAAAACTTCATATAGACATTCCTCAACTGTCTTTTTAATTATAGTTATTAATACTATGCCTATAATTATGCTAATAAGTGTTCTACTATGGTAGCAATTCATGGAGTGTCATGTTGTGATTATGTGCATAAAAACTAAACCATAGCCAATATATATTTATAAAAAACTAAAAACTATAAAATAATTCTTAATAAAATAAAATTTTAGTAAGTAAAACAACTCTTCAAATAAAAATAAACAACGTAAATAAAATAAAATAATTCTAAAATATTTCTAAAGTAAAATAAGATAACTCTTAAAAGTAAATTTCAAGACATTTAAGATATCTATACTAGTTAGTACATGTAATTGTAAATATAAAACATATTTGATATTACCTTTATAACCCCCAAGTATTGTTATTATCTGTAATCAGGTTGTGGATTACCTATATGGATGCAGGCTTTTAAGCAATGTTACAAGACTTAGACTCGCCTTGGACTCGGCAAGCCGATTTTTGACTCGGACTCGGACTCAGAGCCCAGACTCGCCCAAGACTCGACAAATAGAAAAACCCAAGAAATTCAGAGATTTTTAAGGATTTAAAGCTTGTTTCATGCACCCTTTAGTAAATAAACCTTAAATATACAATAACATCATGAAATAGAAACTACTATGATCCTATACACAAACATATATCGATCACATAAGTATAAACACAAATTTTAGTTGAAGGAAATAAGTAATTACTTAATACCAATAACAACAATAAGAGTCAAAACCGTTAGATATATAAATGTTGTCAAATGTATACAATACTCATGGAATATGAAATCCATGGCATCAAAAGTTCCAAACATATAACAAAAGTAAAACAAAAGCTATAAGTCTATGGCTAAGAGGAGCTTGCATCACTAAGCATCAATCCTCCTACATAGACGTCTAAGATAGGTCCTGGATGCCTGTCTCAGTCTCAGATTCAGTGGCACCCAAACTAGCATCCAAGATGCCTCCTCGTGCTCTATCCTCCTACTTTGCCATGGCTACTGCCTCTGCCTCTCGATCCGCCTGGTCGACCCAATCAAGGTCCTCATTGCTAAAAATAGGATCCCTGGCCTCAGTGATACAATTTGATTGTGGATCAACCTCCTCCAACGTGATGGGTGACAAGTCAGTGCCCAATATCTGTCTATGGCAAAGGTGTAAGTTGTAATGAACATAAACAAGATCATTCAACCTCTGCACTGACAACCTCTTGCGCTTCTTGGAGTGTATGTGCTCAAACATACTCCAATTGTGCTCACAACCCAAGGCACTGCATGGTTGGCTCAACACTTGAACCGCAATCCTCTGAAGATTTGGTACTTTAGCACCAAATCTCTCCCGCCATGCATCTAAGATGAGAAAAAGAAAAAGAAAATCCCATTGTGAATATTTAATTATAATATGAACATTGAATATAAAAGATTGAAAAGTGGTAATTTTTAAACTACTATTATGCCCTTAATAAAATTTTACCTAGCTGCAATGTCAATCAAGTATCTTTGCATATATCTCTAGCAAAGAGATCTCCTTGTGCAAGTCTGAAAATCTCTATCTCGGCGACAATTTGGGCTCCAACATGAGAATCAGACATGCACTCAATGATTGTGTAGAGCCCACTCAAAACCTCCTCATTCGCTTTGAATTCTTTGCAGAAATGGTATGTTGGATTGAGAAAATATTCTGCTACATGTAGGGGCTTGTGAAGCTGGAGGTGCCATCGTCTATCGATGATCTCCCAAATGGGGCGATACTTACCATTAACTCCCCCATAAATGGATTTGATGGCGTCTTTGGCCCTATCCATGCCCTCGTATATGTAGCCCATTGTGGACTTCTCCCCATTGACAACTCGTAATAGAACCACTAAAGGCTTTGTGAACTGCAATTATTATGAAACATTGACATACGAGTCAACAAAAATAAGCAAATAAAATAAAAATATAATGTAGAATTACTAAACTAATTGCTAATTACATTTACCTTGACAATCTCATTAGTAGGCACCCAAAAGCCCTGCTCATCAAAAATCCAACTTGCCACATCCTCCCCAGCATTTGTCTTAGAATATGTTGAGGAAGTCCACTCCTCACTAACAAACATCTGCCTCAAAGCTCCCTTTGCCCGCAGTAAGGATTGTAGAGTGATGAAGTTGGTAGCAAAGCGTGTTATCCCAGGGCAAGCCAACTCCTTCTGCCTCGTGTATTGCCTCATAAGGTTGAGGACCCATGTGTGATTATATATGAACTTACAAATATTCCTTGCGGTCTCCACACATGCTTTGATCCAGTCAAGCTTGCCAAGATCCTCCAATATGAGGTCAAGGCAATGAGCAGCTCAAGGTGTCCAAAACAATGATGGGTCCCTATCCATCAATAGTCTACTTGCAGCAACATATTTGCTGCATTATCCGTGACTATTTGCACCACATTCTCCTCCCCTACCTTAGCCAAGACACCCTCCAAAGCCTCACAAAGGAATTCAGCATTTTTGGTGTGGCCGGATGCATCAATAGATTTGATGAACACGGTACCACCTGAAAAAAAATAAAAATAAATGATTCAATAAAATATAAATTTAAAATCTTGATTGTTAATCACTAAAGCAATGCATTTTAGGAAGTAAAATATTTACTTGAGGAAGAAACGAGAAAGTTGAGCAATGTCCTATTTCTTCTATCGGTCCAACCATCAATCATGATGGTGCAACCCTTCCTCCTCCAAATTTCTCAATGCTCCTCTATTCTGGGTTTCCTTTAATCTCTTCATCATTAGGGGCTTTGAACCCAACCCCACAAATAGTAACTGCATCAATCATATTTTGCCAATATGGAGACCTAACACAAATAAATTAAATTAAATTAGTATTGAAAAATGTATAATTTCAATTTGAATTCAACATAGCTCTAAAAATAAAATTCAAGAGATAAAGAATCAACTATCAAGCTATATATTTAAAAAAAAAAAAAAAAAGAATTATTTGGCTGCATGAAATAGAATATCGCAATAAAACCAAAAGTCTCAAATTGCAGCTTTGGCTGCATCATGTTTATCCTTGTTCCAACCATGTTCTCAAGAGACGGTTGGGAACTCGGAGTAGTGCGTGGCAAAATATTATATATATGAATCCAGCCTAGATCCGTGAACTCTAGGCCCAATGCTAGTGCTACCACTGCCACTACCACTACCAACAACCGAAGGTGAAGACCGTGGAGGAATTGGAGGCATGAAGAACTTGAATCTCCAACTCCACACATGGCTGCCATCTCCTCTCTTTGCTTATTTTTTAGCTCTTTTTGTTGCTTGAAGGTTTCCAATTGCACTTGCACTTCACGCATTACTTCAGTAGGGACTTTTGTGCAAGGATTACCATCTCGACACGGTATACATGCAAGGTGGTATTTCAATCTATTAATGCCACCCCCAAGAAAAGTTGTTTTGCAATGAAAACATGTTACTTCTTTTTTTTGCCTAGGGGTAATAATGGCATGTTTCCAACAATGGTCTTTTCTATTTTGAGACATTGTGAATATGATGGAGACAATTTATAGATATAAACAATGCTGCAATAACACATAAATTTAAAAAATTAGCATTCAAAGTTTATAATTTATAATTAAACTAGAAAACCTAGGGTTTGCAAGTTTGCAACTAAAAAACTATTTTTTTTGCAAGAATGCCTAGGGTTTGCTCAACAAAAAACTTAAACACACACACCTAGGGTTTGTATTTATTTGTAACTTGTTCTTTGTTTCACTAAAACAAAATATAAAAAACAAAGAAGAAAAAAAGAAAAGAAATGAAGTTTTGGTTAAAAAAAACAAAAAAAACCTTCAAAAACTCAAACATACCTCTTCAATCTTCTTTGAAATCAATGGAAATCTCTTTCCAATCCCTTGTAGACTCCTCTGGATGCAGCAAAATCACCTAAGAACCTGCACAAATGCGATTCAACAAGCATTTGGTGCTCAATCTCTTTGCTGATTTTCCTTCAATGCAAATGTGTTTTGGCTCTCTTCTCTCTTTTCTCTCTCTTCCTTGGCTTGAAAATGAAATGAAGTGCCTTTTGGAGGAATAGAGGCAAGTATAAAGGCAAAAAGAAAAAAAGAAAAGTTAAAAATGTGTTTTTTTTGCAACTTAAGTCCACAAAGGGACAGCCAAGTCTGGGGCACGAGACTTGCCGGTTCTGGCGAGTACTCGGCAGCCGAGTCTCTGGGACTCGTTTAGGGTCCCTCGCCTCGCAACTCGCCCAGACTTGGTGAGTTTTGGCGAGTCTTGTAACACTACTTTTAAGCATGTTTATGGAGCATTCTTTGTGTATTTCTACCCAAGTTGATGATTCTCTGTTACTAGCCAGAAAATGGTTGGTGAAATGGCTAGGGCTCATGATAGTAAGATGTTCATGGTAGGATCATTGTGCTTGAAGCATAATGCTCATTGTTGTATTGATCATGTTGCTCTGAGAAGGAACAAAGTTTACCAATGGAAGTGTGTTCCCCTTGAGTCAAACAATACAATCAATTGTCTATATTTTAATCATTTAAAGTTGTTTCTCTCATTCTTGCATGTAATAAAAATGTGAATGATGTGATTTTGGAACTGAGATATATATTCTTTTCTAGAATTTGCACTGATATGTATTTTGTGAACACTTGTACAGGTGAAATTACAATAGTAAATAACACAGCTGTGGTAATGGAGCATAGACCAAATAAAAACAAAAGGAAAGATGAAGGAAAAAATTCATCTAGTCAATTGACAGAGTCTAAGAAGAAGAGATTTTTTTATATTTATGGCAACTACCATAGTTACTATAATTACCGAATTGATCAGACTTTGGATGAAGACCCAAGGATGAAGGTCTTAAGGAAGGAGTGGTTCGAAGGTAAGAACTGCCTAGATATTGGCTGCAACGAGGGTTTCATTACAATCAGCATTGCACAAAAGTTTGCATGCAAAAGTATCGTGGGCATAGATATTGATGATAGGCTTATAGGGAAAGCAAGAAGTCACCTCAACACAGTTGCTGGTTTTAAGGAAGCCATTGAAAGAAATAAACAATCTGAGGAAGAAAAGCATGAAGTGCATGCAGACGAAGGTGAAGATACAAACATGAGAGAACAATCATATGAAGGTGAAGACAGAATAAATGAATTAGAAAGTCTAGACAGAAAGGATCGGTCATATGAAGATGATATCAGAGCAAATGGATTTCAGGTTATTGGTAGGAGGAAACAGTTCTCCAAAGTTGAAGCAAGTGCAAATAAAGCAGAATTTATATTAAAGAAATCTGTCAGAGATAGAATAAGCATGTTGTCACAGGACAATGTATTACATAATGTGGAAGGAAGAGTCACAGATCAAAGTCTGCTCGAAAGAGTTTGCTTCAGAACTGAAAACTTCATTCAGAAATCCTATCCTGAGTTTGATGGAACATATGATACAGTGCTCTGCTTAAGTGTCACCAAATGGGTCCACCTAAATTGGGGCGATACAGGTTTAATTCATCTATTTGCAAAGATTTGGGAAGTTCTTAGGCCAGGTGGCATTTTGATTTTAGAGCCTCAACCATGGAAATCCTATGTAAAAAAGCACCTTGTCTCTGAGGCTGCAGCAGAGAATTTCCACAATATTGTTTATAAGCCACACACTTTTAGGGATATTCTACTTGATAAGATTGGTTTCAGATCAATGGAAAAAATCAGTGCACATGTTCCAAATAGTACGGCTGGTTTTAACAGGCCAATTTATATGCTTCAAAAATGAATCACAGGTTTTGACTGAAGTTTTAGGCTGAAGAAAAAATGTCATGTTAACTTTTACCACAGCGAAATCAGAGGTTTATTTTGCATCTTCTTGTGTACCGTGCCTTTGTTAAAGGTGGCTGTTCTGAACAAACGGTTATTACTAATTATTAAGAGGCTGTATTCCTTGTTTGTAAGAAGGAATTCTGTATTCATTACTCTTGAGGTGGCAATATGTTTTGCAATCATCTCTTGTATGCTGCTTAGTACCTCGTGTCATTTTTGGAAGAAGGAATGTTTTATTTGCGGCTTTTGTTTTCCATACATCTCTTGTGCGAGGCTTAACAGCTTGTATATAGTTTCAATGGACATCATGTTAAAAGGGAGATCTTTAGGGGTTATGAGGATTTGTTTTTTGTTATTTAAGCTGAGATTTCCAGCTTTTCTGTCACCACTGAGTATTATGTTTAAAGATGGAAAGTCTTTGAGCATAGATTCATGAACGACTTGGTTGTTATACTTGTATTAGAACATTAGGTGTGCTTTTTCCAATCTGTTTACAATTCTGATTTAGCAGAATATACCGAGCTACTAAATTTTTTCTTAATGTAGAATCAAGATCATACATATTTTGTTGTTCAAAGAAATCTGGAACATTTTAATTTTTGTTATCTAAATAATGGCAGTTTATATACTATTTTGCTTAGTATATCTGCTTTTTCTTATTTGGTTGGGGTTTTGAAGCTTAGTTTCAACACTTTGTGTGAAAGTTTCTTAGTTTTTGATAAAACAAGCAGCATTTACAGGGTGCTGTACCCTTCACACAGAAGCCCAAAGGGCCAAAAAGAAGTATTTACGGGTCCTTTGATTGCTCCTGAAAGTTTCCTAGCTAACATCTTTTGTATTTTTGTTTGTTGGTTAATCCTTCCGTTAAGACTTAAAAGAGTTAATACAAGTTGTCTAAGCTAAGGAACAATTCACTTTTGAACATGCAGCAAATTATGGATTTTGTTTTGCAAATTGTCTCTTGTAGATTGCTTAGCAGTTCATGTATGGTTTCAATGGTCATCATACTATGGGATATCTTCAAATTTTATGGGGATTTTGTTATAGCCATTTAAGCTCAGGCTTGCAGCTTATCTGTCACCAAATGAGACCAATCTGTAATAAATTCAAACCTTTGACTATAGATTCATGCACAAGTTGGTTGTTATATTATAATATTAAGTATGTATTTAAAAAAAACAATCTGTTATGGCCAAAGTTTTCGAATCCGACTTAGCAGAATAAATTTACGGCTATTGAAATTTGCTTAATGTAGCATCATGATTATAGATATTCTGTTTTTGTTTTTTAAATTTTTGTTATATTAGAGTATTAGGTATTTTTTTAATACAATTTGTTTATATTTAATGGCTGATGTTTTTGGATGACTTAGCAGAATGTAACAGTACTATGAAATTTTTGGAGCATCATGATTATACATATTCTAGAAGAATCGGGTACACCTTAATTTTTGTTATATAAATAGCAACAATTTAGAGAATATTTTATATTTTTTAAGTGGTTGCTTGATTTGTTTTATTTTTAACTTTTAAACCAGTCTTAATATCTTGAGTTGGTTTAGTTGTAGACTCCTGAGTTGATCTAATGACGGAGAACTTGTATTCTTGAAAGATAGGTCACAAGTTCAAATCCTGCAGGGGGTAGGGCATGTACACCTCGTTTGCAGCATAGTTAGGTGCCTCCTACATGTAGTATGGAGTAGTCACATATTACTATAAGTCATCTGTAAACCAAAAACAAATCATTATAAGCCATATATAGATCAAAAATAAATCGTCCGGTATTGTGGACTATATAAAGATCCATTTCCATTTCCATTTTTTTTCCAATTTACAAAAGAATTTCCCAATTACATCTTTTATGACTAGATATACTGGCTGCCCTCTTTGTTAATGCTACACGAATTATGTAAGCTAAGGGAGTAAGCTATGTTTTGCATGCAAAATATCGCTCAGGACACGAGTGTCCTACTGGCCAGAAGTGGTTACCATCCCATCTTAAAGAAATACACCACTTTTCCTTGACCCACAGTGTCATTATGTTGCATATTGCTGCATGTTCTATTATTCACATTTAGTAGTAGGTATGCTGTACATGACAATCCTCTGCTCACTCAAACTTCAGGTCTTTAATTCTCGTTTGCTAGCATTTTGTTTTGTAGGATAGCAACTAGGGTAAGGCGTGCATACTCAAGGCAGAGGCCAACAAAGAGATGATGCCTATGAGGAGCGATAAAAGCACCAAGCCTCCACTTCAAATGTTGGATTAAAGACACTTATGTTTTTTTTAAACATTTTGCATGGAAGTGTAGGGGCAAGACCAATAGTGGCATATGGGATTGCGAAAACCACAGTGGAGACACCTCCAATTAAATATACATGAGAGATGAATGGAATCAAGTTGTATCAGTAAATTTGTATGAAAGAGAGCATTTTAGAATCAAGGCCAAGCTCAAATCCATGACTTGAGAGTAATGAGGAAGCTCAGGAAGAGTCTCACGATTGAGGCGAATCTTCCAGTTATGAAGTATTTATAGTACTGAAGATTGCAAATAAAAGTGTTGATCTATGGGGGTGAGCAGAAGGGAATATTTAGATGTATGATGCCTCGTGACCCTAGTATCCAAGTTGCTAGTCATAAGGTCTCTTCTAATTTTTAACATTTCACAAACTAAATTTGCAAAACATGTATTTCTCAAAATAAATTTAAAAAACATCATGAATAGAATCAAGTTAAACCAGTAAATTTGATTGAAAGAGTATATTAAAATCAATGCCAAGCTCCAATCCATGCCTTGGGAGTAATTTAGGAAGCTCAAGAAGAGGAGTCTCACAATGGAGATGAATCTTCTTGTTATGAAGTATTTCTAGGATTTAAGATTGCAAATAAAGTGTCATATATGGGTTGAGTCTAAGGGAATATGTAGATATATACCTTATGAATCAACTATCTGGTAACTTGCTAGTTATAGGTCTCTTCCAAGACTTTTAAAACAAAATGTGTCAAATATTTTTATATGGTCTAAATTATGTTCCCTTTTGAAGTGAGGTATACCTTCTTGCCTTAAGCTGTCGAGGTCCTTTAGTTGATAATGTACTTGCTTGACCTTGGATGGTACATGGGGTGAGTCTTAAGGGAATGCTTAGATATATGATACCTTATGAACCAACCATCTGGTAAGTTGCTAGTTATAGGTCTCTTCCAAGACTTTTAAAACAAAATGTGTCAAATATTTTTATACGGTCTAAACTATGTTCCCTTTTGAAGCGGGGTGTACCCTCTTGACTTAAGCTGCCGAGGTCCTTTAGTTGATAATGTACTTGCTCGACCTTGGATGGTATATGGGGTGAGTCTAAGGGAATGTTCAGATATACGATACATTATGAACCAACTATCTGGCAAGTTGCTAGTTATAGGTCTCTTCCAAGACTTTTAAAACAAAATACATCAAATATTTTTATACGGTCTAAACTATGTTCCCTTTTGAAGTGGGGTGTACCCTCTTGCCTTAAGTTGCCGAGGTCCTTTAGTTGATAATGTACTTGCTCGACCTTGGATGTTGGGGATAAAAACTTTGTCCCACTTTCTAACCTTGAAAAAGATCACTTGCATTGACCAAGAAGTACAAAGACACTCTATGTGATGAAAGAATACAAAATAATGAAACATAAGTCTAGTCTTTTTCATTGTTGTCGAACCATTCATTCTTCCACAAAATATCACTTGGAATGGGAATTGGGGCTAAGAAGTTAAGGTAAGAGACTTACTAATATTGTAATCTTCAAACCATTGTCACCACTCTTGTTAGTAACATAGTTCTAGTGACTTCGAATGCTACATGATTTCATTGTGAAAGGTAGTAACAATTTTGGTCATTTGGAAAGAGTACACTTATTTGAAGTTACAATTATCAACTATGATAGAGAAACCTTAAAATATGCGGAACTTTATTTTAGTTGGAGGATACATGACCCCCTTCAATATAATTTTGTAGCTTGTACACAACAATTCTTTAATTACAATTAAATTAATATATTGAGTTAGAATAGAAACAAGTAGAAGTTACCAATGTGATGCACACTTTTGAAAAAATGAACTTAGAAAAGGAAACAATATAAGCCCCAAAAAATCTTTAGAAGTTCTAAAAATGTAAACTACTTAGCAAAAATCTAATAAAACTACAAATTCTACAAAATAGGGGAACACATGCCAAAAAATAATATTACCATTGTCTAGTTGTTGAAACATAGCCTCAATGATTATATGCCTTTCCAAAGTTCAAGTGTCAAATCAAAATATAAATCCTTGAGGGCCATGAACCCTTAATCAAATGATAATGCCATCATGACATCATGTTGACATAAACATATACTATTACATGAAATTACATTATGCAAATGATTGACTAGATATTGACATGGCATTGATGATGTGTTGCAATGATGGTATGGTAGATCGACATGACACATTGACATGGAAGCTAATTTGGTCCTGTAACCTATAGTTTTTTTTTTGTATGTTGTCCATATTTTCATAGGATGCATTACAATGACAAAATATAGGTTTGATCAAAGTTGCCATATTTAAACTATTTTATAGACATTTAGTAGGTTTTTGGGTCTTCTGAATGTAATGGTGAGATCATCATTGCTCTACAATACTTCCAAATGAAGTTACATGCAAAAAACACAAATCACAAGCAACATTCATCCCTTTAATTAGGCATTCAGGTGACAAAAACAAATTTCTTAGATATTCTGGACATAATAATGTAATTCTTTTCTTTTCTTTTAAGAGAATTCTTGCATAGGATGATTTCAATACAACCTAATAAATTTATTAAAACCCTACGAAGAAATAAGTCTATTTTGCAAAAATAAAAGGAGTTAACCTTGTGAGATAAGGAGGATTCGCTGCTCACAAGTCTCTTCGTTCTCATGAGAATCCCCGGGAGCGAACTACCCTTAACCACCTCAAATATTGTTGAATGAAGAAATTGCAAAGAAACCACACACAAACTAACTATCACAAGAGACTGCTTCAAAATCCGAGAGAGCAAAGTTTCAAGATCTTTGCCTCAAAAGGAGGAGCTCTCGACCAATGGACTACAATGCGATATCAAGATGCCAATGCGATGTGTTGGAGTCCGAAGGATGCATTGGTGTCCAAGACAAATAGAGGGCTCAAACCTTCGACAAAATGACTAAAACCCCACTATCTAGCACAAATCCGAGGTTGGTTTAACATAATAACTAAAGAGAAAGCAAAAAATGAGACAAAGTATAAAGGAGAGCTAATAGAGGACTTACAAATGACCAAGTGTTCGAAAAGCTTCCTCCAAGCTCCACTTCGACAACCTGCACACAAAATGAACATGGCAAAATGTTGGGGCTGTTTTAGGGCTTTCCACACTCAAACCCCCGCCTTGGTGTTCCCACCTCCACAGACAACCAGATAGATAGAGAGAGTAAATGAAATAGACAAAAGTAAGTGGTGAAAATAATCCCCGCTTGAGGAGGAGAACCCACACCACCAAATAGCAAATGAACAAAATGATCTAATCTATTCGCAAATAGATAAGGGCAAGAGAGCGTTACCAATAGTCCTCAGCCCCCTCTTGAACACATGGACGCACCATTGAATGCATTCTAGAGAGCTTTGGTTGTTGGAAGGACTCAGTCCGATAGAGCTTCGCTTGTAGAAATACTATTGCTCTCATTTTGGTGGTTTAGAAGAAAAATTTAATAAAGAAGTGACTATATGCCCCCTCCTGGTTTGGCCCCTAGTCTAGTGGGGGAAAAGCAGGAGAAACAAAGGGACCACAATTGCTAAGAAAAATGGGCCTTGAGGGGCCTATATATATACCCAGGTGGGCCCCGAGAAGAGTCATTTTCACTATTCACTATGGGAGTTTTGTTGAATTTTGTGAGAGAAAAGTCAGCAAAATGTCACACAAACGAGATTATCTAGAGCCTAGATTGGACCAACTACAAGAGGATGTGTGCGAGGGACTTGAGGTGGATCATGTGAGTCCATAAACCACCTTTCAGTGTATTTTTTTGAGATTTTAAATGGATTTTTTGAAAGATTCAAAACGCAGGCATCCCTATGGCGTGCCCGAGTCCTCCTCACACGCTGACATCCTACTAGCATGTTGGGGACCTCAACGCACACTGGCATCTACTAGGTGTCCTGGTGTCTCGCTAGATTTAATGGCGGGTGTTGGATGCTTACGTGGTGCGCAGATGTCTACGCGACACACACGTGTCTCAGAGACTCCACTTGGTAGGATTTTTGTATAATTTTGTGCATATCATAAGTTCTGACTTCGATATTTTTCTCTTTTACAGGATTACCTGAAGATGAGGGAGCATCCCGACAGGCAAGTGCTTCGCCTTGTTTGGGACCAACATCAGGACCTATCTGACGACGAGGAGATGCTCTTACGACGGGTGGGACTTTGGCAGGTTTACCGGATGCTAGAGATGCTCTACCACAACCGTATGTTGATGGAGCGGTGGGACTCTACCACCTCAACCTTCCACCTCCCGATGGGTGAGATGACCATCACACTCGAGGATGTCTATCACATCCTCGACCTTCCCATTTACGGGTGGAGGGTAATGATTGATGATACATGCTCAGCTCAGGAGCGACGTGACGGGGTTGAGTACTACTTGGGCCACACTAATGGCGGTGACAAGACATACCATATTTATATATGCTAGTTCGAGCAGGGGCGTGGTGCAGTGCTGTTGTTATGGTGGGTTTTGGTGATTACCGTGGCCACTCGAGTCACGATAGATGCACAAGGCTCTCACCTACACGGGGGCCTCATTTACACTATTCATGAGATGGAGGAGCACAGGACGATGTTTGCATGGGGGAGGAGCATGCTCGCACACCTATACCAGGAGTTGGGCAGGTATGTGCATTATGAGTTCTATAGCCTCACAACATGCACCTTACTGCAGGTGTGGGCCTTTGCCCACATTACATGTACACGACCTGAGAGGTATCCTCGAGTGTGAGACTATTATGTACCCATGGATCATTGGTATGAGCTAGTTTGGTAGTGGAGGCATGGTGACCTGCAGTTTTGGCGGTTGCAGTTTGACACTTTGTAGCCCAGCCAAGTCAAGTGGTAGCCCCACCGTTTTTTTTAGATGGGTAGATGATGGTGGATTCCTGAGGAACCTATAGTGTGATTGTTTTCTCTTGGGTCACACAAATTTTGTTATTGTGCCTTACTATTGGACCCGTGTCATGCGATAGCATGGTCGAGTTTAGATCATCCCCCCACAATCCCATCTTATGCATGGGCCGTGAGGAGTTCCCACTCGACCAAGAGATCATCGGCATCCCACCATCACTAACATTTCCCTCTCTGATGACGATGTTGATGACCAGGACCAACCAGAGATGCAGCTGGTTGACAATGTAGGCCTGGCGAGAGGCTTCCTGGCTTGGTGGCAGGCATATGGTCATGCTCCCATCTTTTCAGCGGATGCCCCCAGGGGAGATCCCAACCTGCAGGGAGAGGAACCACCAGGGGTGAGGTGGAGGCACGTGGACTGAGGTGAGGAGCAATAACAATAGGGCAAGGAGGAGGTGGTGGCAGAGGCGAGGCCAAGGCGGTGACGAAGTATGTCTTCTCCTCCACCCACGATCCCAATTTCGTTTGCACCTCTAGATCCTATTGTCGACCCCGCGGCGGCTCTACTGGCTTCAGAAGCAATGCCAGAGCTAGGCGGTGCAGGTCCCAACATCACACCACCCCCTAGTCCGCACTGGCAACCAAGGGACCAAGGTATAGTAGTTACATTATGTCATTTCATTTTAGTACTTCCATTTTTCATCTCATGTATATATATTTTTCTTTAGTCTTATATCTATACATCTCGTGATATTCATATATCTCTTCTTTTTATGGTCGTAGTGGAAACATAGGGATGGACTAGGTTCTTTGCTCAGTGTATATTAGAGGTGGCCCTTATCGTACTAGTCTAGGGCCCTTATCGTACCAGTCTAGGGCCCCGTCGTGAATTCCTTCCAGCTAGTCTCAGTAGGGCAACACGACCCACTCTTCGAGCTGGTGGTGCACCTGAGGATGGTGTACAAGGAGGTACGAGTGAAAGTGGTGCAGAGGATAGTTAATGCCACTACTACTCGAGGACAAAGAGATCAAGTCTTAGCAGAGCTACGAGTTTCCTTGATCGAGCGAGATGTGGTTGTGATGAGAGCATATGGTGTTGAGCAAGCACATGAAACTCTTTAGAGCCAACTCAATGACCTTGCAGAGCAGCCAATAGGGTATCAACAGTTCCAAGACGTGCTCAGAGTAGTAGAGATCTATATAGCCTCCCTTCAAGGAGAGATCAGAGGGTTCCACGCGGTGATATTTGTTTCCTAGTTGTAGAGGGCCTGTTCTACATCCATCATTCAACCTCGGCAATAGTTGCTAGAGCCAGAGGGCTCAGGGAGCCATATGCCTAGGGCTTAAACAACCATTTTTAACATTAGTTTTGTAGCGATGTCACATATTTTGTAAGTCATTTTTGATGTATAAACATTCACACATATATACAACAACCACTCATTTTTTGATGACAATATCATGATACATGTACATGATATTGATATTTACATATATATACGTGAGATACCAATTTTGACATCATGGTGTTCTTTACTTGATGTGTATGTTCCTTTCTTTCATGTATGTTGATGCGATGGATTCTATATGTATGGATGTATGTTAATTAAATGCTATCATGACTTAATAAACACACATGGATGTATGTTAACTAAATACAATGTTGATCTACTTGCCTAACCAAAAGATGTAATGTAATGCATGGATACATAGCATAGTAAAACAAATGTATGTATGTCTCTCTCACACACTCATGGTTACATCGTAACAAAAAAAAAATCATAATGTGCTGATGAAGGAATGTCAAAATGTGCAACACTACAACCCCGAAGAGTGAACATTACACATGTGACACATAGACACTACGCATAGTATTGAAAAAGGTGCATTGCACTAACAGGTTATTTTAGGGGCATCCTATTCATAGATGACAATCCATAAGCACTAGAACCGTACACGAAGATGACAAAGGTCCTAACCAATTAGGACTAAACTTCCCC
This sequence comes from Sequoiadendron giganteum, assembly GCA_007115665.2. NCBI lineage: Eukaryota > Viridiplantae > Streptophyta > Pinopsida > Cupressales > Cupressaceae > Sequoiadendron > Sequoiadendron giganteum. The sequence continues at coordinate 89,207,053 of CM021105.1, forward strand.
TTGTGATCAGGCAGTGCATTCACATTTCTTTGATTCTCGTAGAGAACTAGGTCACCTACCTTCAAAGTCCTAGGAAGAACACCTTGATTATACTGTTTAGATAACGATTGTTGATAAGCTTTAAGATGGTCAAGGGCCTGTAATCAGTGCTCATCGAGCATGGTGGAACCCCTAAAAATGCTTTGTGTTCCGCTTGAAATTCTACAAAAAATTTGTCTATTTTCATGGCTAGGGCTTAGGGTTTTGTTTATCATAATGCTTTAGGGTTTTAGTTGCTAAAACCCCTTCCAAAAAATTCTAAGTCAAAGTCCTCTGTAAGTGTTATGTTTTGTCGTTGACCTTTCATTGCCAGTTCCCAGTCTCTCAAGTCATGACTTATGTTGTTAAGTACATCTTGCTACCAGCCCCAAGTCCTAGCAATCCTGATCGCTACCCGTCATTTTATTTAAAACACTGCCTTATGTTAATGCAGGTTCATAATCCTTGAAATTTTATCTTGGGTCCTAAGTTAGGTTTTAATATTTTCATCGTTCACCTAAGGTTTCATCCTTAATATTTATGTCCCTATCCGTTGTTTACCTAACAGTGGCCCCCTCTTAAGGTACTAACGATTTGCACGTGCAAAATCCATTCTTTATAAGGACCGTCAGATCTGGAGGATCAAATTTGGACCGTTCTTTGTGCCCTCACTCACTTTTATTTTCCATTAAAATAATCCTACAGACTAGCAGGTGAGTTCCAAGTGTCCACCTGTAGTGGCAGACAAGACATCTCTCAAAGTTAGTGAGCGACAGTCTGAGTGAATCAATGGTGGATACTAAGTGATGCAGTTGCATCTAGGTCATTCCCCGCTTCCCCGTTTGATTTTATTTTGCATTAAAATATTATCATGGGGCAGCGGATGAATGACACGTGTCTCTTGTCAGAGGGACCCACCGAGCTTTGAAGGTAGCGAACACCTTTCTAGTTGAGATCGACTATCGAGGATGGGTGACATGGGTCAATCCTGATCCATTTCTGCCTCTCGTCACTCAGCGGGGAAGCGGGAGAGCGCCACGTGGAGGAATTTGAAAGTCCGAATGAACATTAGAGAAGGCGACATTGTAATGAAATATTTTAGTCATGGTTCAGAGGTACTAAAATCTGCGCTACTAAAGGGACTCTTTTGCACATGTTATAAATGCAAGTGAGATCTCTTCATCTTAGCCATTGGTTGCGTCTAAGAGTTATGTGCATGAGAAAATGGTTTTGTGGTATATCATGCATATGTTGAAGGCTTGAGATTCAATCTAAGCCCGTCCCCGCCTCCCCATTGCTAAAAGTTGCAAGTAGGGTAAGACATTCCCTGCCTCCAGGGAAGTAGGGAGACTGACATGTAGGATTTTCCGACGGTACTTAATGGATGGTGGAGCCCGTGGATAGGTTGGAGGCTTTTCCAAACAAGTCATTTTGATTGGGTAAAAGCAAATGGATACTTACAACCAATTTTTTTAAATATTGTTGATTCAATCTCGATCATTTGTCGATCCACCTCACTGCATGATCAATGGCCAGTTTTCAAACTTGTGTGGCTCAATGCTAGTTCGCTCGTGCAAGCTTTCTTTTAAACATTAATGGTGGACACGCTCCATTCATTCAACATAAAGAGGATTTTCAACCATTTTTCTTGCAAAATTACAATGATCAAGTGTTGAAGAATCGGTCTAGATCCAGAGAAGAATGTGAGAGGAGCTCAGTCGAACAGTTACAGAAGGAATTGATAAAAAAAATTCCGGGAAAGTAGGTGTCTACATTTTTCTGTGTCAACTATGCATAATTAGCTGGTTTGGGGAATTGTTGAAAGTTCTATAAGTTTTATGTGCTTAGGGTTTGGTTATTTACAAGTTATATTGGGTTGGTATGAGTTGTCTGTGGTTTGGGAGGGTTTTTGCTCTGCAAGTTTGTGTCTGAGAGCATAAACTAGTGGAACTCTTTTGTAAGTGAAAATTTGTAAACCCTAGTTTTATTAAACTGAGAAAATGAGTGAACCTAGCGTATCATCCCCTCGACTAGAGAGGAAACCCAAAAAAAAGAGGGTTAAGAGGTCTAAAACCCAGGAAGGCACACCTAAAACTAAGCCAGATGTACCTGAGAAATCTACGAATCCAAGGGCAGAGAAGAGAAATTTGGCCATGGAGGGTGAGGTCAAGGGTATTACTGAAGGTGGTTACAAGACAATTGTGTTGGCTAGGCACAAGAAGGATGATAACGATGATAAGGTTGGTTCATCTGAGAAGAAAAAGAAGAAGGGGAAGGACCACAAGGCTTATGATTCTTATATGGGGGAACCTGGTGTTGCCATGGAAGATAAGGCGAATTATATGAGTGATGAGGTAGAAAATGATCCAAAATATGCCCAATATCTTCTCACACTCATAGGTCAAGAAGACTCTGATGATGGTGAGACAAATTCTCCAGTTTCAATAAAATCACGAAGGTGACATACATACTCTGATTTTGAAGATGAAGAACCATTGTAGAAACAAAGTCCCAGTTTGGAGTTTTTGTCTTAGATGTTGACATGGAGGAGAGGTTTTGATGCTGCTATAATGATGAAAGATGCCTTTTGGAAGGAAATTAAATCTTCTTCAGTGAATGGAAAAGGGTTTTTGTCTTATGTGTTTTCCCTCTCATCAAAAGTGCAAATATAACCACTTGGGGAATTTTGAAATTAAAATGCAAATGTATGTCAAATATAAAATGTGATTGAAATTGTAATTTGGCCTGAAGCTTGTTGCTCCCATGTTTCTATAAATGGGAATTTAAGGCTAATTACATAGGTCTTTTGATGGTTAAGCATTTTGAGCTCATGTGAGAGCAATTTTGTAATTCAAGCACAAAGAAATATAATAGTGTTGAGTCTTAGGTATTGCATTCTAGTTTGTAATAAGCATAATGGTTTTATAGTAGCAATGACATATAATGAAAATTGCAAATTTTGGATCAAATTCTCTCTTATGTATTTTGTTTCTCGAATTATGAATAGAATGATCAAGGATCTTTTATTTTTCTTCAATCACTTTGGTTGAATGTATGGTTTTATTCCTGATTTAGTTCAAAGAACTAATTAAATGCTTTAATGAAATCATAGGTTTGTGAGATGGAGTCCAAGGATTACTAAGTAGTTTTTGTTTCTAGATACCTTGAGTTGTGTATTGCAAAGAAATATAACAATAGTCTATAAATGCTAAGTTTAATTGCTAATGTATTATAGTTTGTTATACACATGAATCCATCACCCGTGGATAAAACACTAGTCTATAAATTTAATTATCCTAGATGTAAATGAGCCTGCCCGTACCTGATAAAGAACACAAATCCTAATGAAAATCCCTGACACACCTATAATTGCAGTGAAATTTTATGAAGTACCACTCATTCCTTTGTTTAGGTAATAATTCGTTAAAGGGTCAGCCAAATCCTTATAGGATTTAATATAATTGGTAGCTTGTGGGAATGTATCTATTTGTCACAATGTTATTGGTAATTTGGCACAAGAGTATCAATTCAAACATTGTTAGGATCACCCTCCTGGGTTTCATAGAGACCGAAGAGTAGAGGTCAAGCTTAGCAAGCTTGTACCTATTTTTTGGCCAATCCTCATCATTATCAACCATTGAATTGTAGCAAATTCATAGGTAATGACTAAGATTAATCTTGGTTCTCAAAAAATAACCAACAAAGCATCTCAAGCTAATGCAAATGATTAGATTGGTAAGTTTCTTCATCAATTAACCCTTTAAGGGAAACCTGCAAGGATGGGATCTCCAACTCCAAAGGCATGATAGCTTCAACACCATACACGAGGTTGTAAGGGGTTGTTCCCGTCACCGTATGAACACTCGTGCGATAGGCCCACAAAGCATATGTTAATTAAATGTACCAATCCTTGCCATGTTTGTTCACTATTTTACGAAGAATGAGATCAAGAGTCTTATTAGATGCTTTTGCTTGGCCATTATATTGAGGATAATATGGTGTAGAAAGTCTATGCTAAATATTAAACTTCTCCAAAAATTGCTTCACTTCCTTATTCTTAAATGGTGTACCATTATCGGAAACTAAGGTGGAAGGAAATCCAAAGCGAGTAATGATGTTATTTAGAATAAAACTACATATATCTTTAACAGTTGTGGATTGAAGTGGGACAACTTCAACCCACTTCATGAAGTAATCGGTAGAAGTGATGATAAAGATGTGTCATTTAGAGGAAGGAGGTGATATTTTTCCAATAATATCCAACCCCCACTTTGCAAACGACCAAGGAGAGGTCTAATTATGTAACTCCTGAGCAGGAGCATGAATAAGTTGACTGTGTTGTTGACATTGCAGACACTTCTTGCCAAAATCAAATGAATCTTGTTCCATCATTTGCCAAAAGTATCCCATATGAATAAATTTTCATACCTGGGATTTACCTCTAAAGTGTCCACCCCCAAAACCCAAATGGTCTTCCTTAAGGGCAAGGGGTATTTCCGCTTTAGTGAGACATCGAAGAAGTAAGCCATTATAAGATATTTGATAAAGAACGTCTTAAAAACAACATAGCAGACTGACAACTTTTGTATACGAGTGTGATTGTTCTTCATCGCATCATCGAGAAAGTTTCCAGTCTTTTGATAGTTGTAGATGTTGGAATACCATTCCCTCGAGTCTATGTGAGAACACACGAAAGAATCGGATTTAGGTTGGTCGAGAACAACAAGAGATTGAAGAATATGAACCACAAAGTGGTATTCTTTCGTATCCTTATCTAAAGGTACTAGGGAGGCAAGGCTCACCATGGCATCTGCATGTTGATTTTCTCTCCTAAGGACACTATCTATTGTGAAAGAGGAGAACCGATTAAGCAAGTACAAAGTGAGGTCTCAATACAGAGACAACTTACTATTCTTAGCTTGATAGGCTCTGATAAGGTGATTCAAAATAAGCTTTGATTCACCATGTATACGAAGATGTTTTATGTTCAATGCAACCGCAACATGCAAGCCAACAATGAGGACTTCGTGCTCAGTGATGTTGTTGGTACAAGTAAATTTCAATCGAAAGGAGAGAGGGATCGACTTACCTTCAGGTGGGATTAGAACCACACTCACTCTAGAGCCAATCTGACATCTCAACCCATCGAAATACATCTTCCACACAAGATCGTGGTTAATTATGAAGATATCCTCATCAGAGAACAAGTTCAAACCTTGGAAGGAATGAGATGAGGGAGCGTCTGCCAATTGATCGGAAACCACTTGAACTTTTATTGATTTCTGAGTAATAAACATTATGTCGAACTCAGGAAAACAACATTATCCATTTCCCTAGCCTCCCAACAAGGTCGGAACTAGAAAATAGGTACTTTAGAAGATCACTTTTCACAATAACATGCATTTAAGCATGAAGAAGATAGTGTATTAACTTCTACCTTGCAAAGACGAGAGCAAGCAATTGTTTCTCCATGGAAGAATAACGAATTTCATAATCAACCAAGACACGTCTAATGTAGTAGACTGCTCTTTCTTTCTCGACATCATCATACTGAGTGAGCAAAGCTGGTAAAGTGTATGGTAATGCGGCAAGGTAAAGCAAGAAGGGTTTATCTTGCATAGCTGACATTAATACAAGAGGGTTGGAAAAATACATTTTTATTGAATCAAAGGATTTTTGGCATTCCTCATCCCATATAAAGTGAACATCCTTCTTTAATAAACAAGTGAAAGGAAGGGTACGATCAACCAATTGGCATATGTATCTATGAATTTCTTGAATCTTCCCTTGTAAACTCTGCAACTCAGTAATGGTCCTAGGTGGAGGCATGTTAACAATTGTATCAATCTTATTCGTGTCAACCTCAATTCCATGATGAGAAAATATAAATCCCAAAAAATTTCCCGCGTCCACATTGAAGACACACTTAAGAGGATTAAGCCTCATCTTATAGAGTCAAAGCCTTTAAAAAATAAGATGAAGATTCCCTATGTGGTTTTCACAAGTTATCGATTTCACCAAGATATCATCAACATAATCCTCTAGGATTTTATGAATGAAATCATGAAAGATTAAGGTCATTTCCCGTTGGTAAGTCACTTAGGACTGCAGTCTTTAACCCAAACAACATGATCACACAACAAAACGTCCCCCAAGGGGTAGTGAAGGTTGTCTTATACTAATCTTCTGAGTTAATACAAATTTAATTATAACCTGAGAATCCATCCATGAAAGACAACATGGCATGGCTTGCAATCGAGTCTACAATCATATCAATATTCAGTAATGAAAAATCATCCTTAACAGAAGCCTTATTAAGATCACAAAATTCAATGCATATACGTATACGACCATAAGGTTTACTAACAACAACAATATTAAAAAATCCAAGACGAGTAGTTAATTGGACGGATAAAGCCTGATTTTAATAGCTTCTATATCTCAGTCTTAACCAACAATGTGACCTTGGGATTGATCTTTTGAATTTTTTGTTGAACAAGTTGGCATCGAGACATAAGACAATATTGTGAACCACTATAGACTCATCAATACCGGGTATGTCCTCATATGACCAAGCAAAGATATTTGGATGAGAGTGTAAAAGGTCAGAGTGCTCCTTATCTTCTTTAGAAGAAAGGAACTTCTCGATCTTGATCACCTTTTCAAAAGACTTAGGATCCATGAAAACTTTGGCAGTATTCCCCTTGAGGAGGGGGCTATGGTTTTCAAGATGTAGTATCAATACACCATCATCTATATTTAATAGAGGGGCCTCCTCATCCATATTCAAAACATATTTTCCAAAGTATGTTTGTTTACGTAGGTGATATACGTGAATCATCATGTATGATGAAAGGAGGGAAAACAAGAGTAGGTTCCTAATAAATCTTCTAGTGCTTCCTTCGAGGAGAAAACATCTAAGTGGACGTCTTTGACCCCTACCCCATCCTCTATCAATTCAGGATGGACCAGATTAAGAGGTTCAACTAAAATCATATTAACCCTCCATCAAGGTTTCTGCTTAGATTGCTCAACAGGCCATCCCAAACCCAAATAATGCTTTCGAGGCTTAAACTGGATATGGACCTAAATTCCTTTCCCAATACATCTAAGGCCTTTATGCCCATAACCGTATTGAGAAACAAGCCTATATCTAGGACCATAACACGTTTACAAAGCTTCAGAAGATAGTGGTTCTATGTAGAGAGCATCATTCCACCAATGGACATCAAATGCATCTGCAAGGACACAACCATCTTCCTTATTTGATTTGTAAATGTTAACCTCCTTAGTGGGAGTAGGATTATTCTCTTGGTAGGGCAATGATTGGTTTCTTGAATAGGATCACAACTTTCCTTCTTGATGGGAGTCTTAGCCACTTCCTTAAGAGAGGTGTTCAAGGTTATTGGAAGTTTAATATGAGTAGGGATCACTTTGTATTCTCTGATGAAGAATTTAGAGAATTCCAAGGATCCCCACTCATCACCAAGAAATGCATTTGATTCAGAAGATGAGCTTGAAGGGGAAGGCTTAGAACTTTATGCTTTAGGCTGCTCCTCTTTAGTGACATTCGCTTCGAGGATAGCCTCTACAGAGGGTATCACCAAGGAATATGTCATCACGTCAAAGATTAGAGATGGAATACAATTCTTAAGAGTGGAAACAACTGAAGGTCGACTGACAAAGGTGAATTGCTTCTGGTTCAACTTTGACCGTAACCACCTAATTTTTTGCTTTAAAATTCAAAGAACGATGTAGAATCAAAGTTACAACACCCATAGCATGAATCCAAGGTCTCCCCAAGAGAAGATTGTAAGGTAAGGGGCCAGGCATCACATAAACCAAGGTGGGTAAGTTAACGGGGCCTAATCGCAAAGGCAAGATTATTATGCCTAGAGCTTGTTGACCAGTGTTATCAAATCCATGAATGTACAGAGAATAAGTAGTTAAGGAAGAAGAATCAACTTTAATTGTAGGTAGTAGATCTATACCACAAATGTTGAGGGTCGAACTGGTGTCAATGAGGGTACATCTAATACCAATAGTATTAACATTAACTATAACCATTAAAGGATCCACTTGTTTATGCACATCTATGGGCGGAAGTTCTTGGGGATAAAATGTGATATTTGGAAAATATGCATGAATATGAGCTATGAACACATTAACATCCGTCGGCCTAGTAGAGGTAGGAAAGAGGATATTTTGCAATGCTTCCTGAAGCATGCCTTGATAAACCGAAGTAGTCTGAAGAAAATCCCAAAGTGAGATCTTAGTTGGAGTAACACAAAGTTGCTCGACAAGATCATAGTCTCCAAGTGCTTTAGCCACAGGTTTAGGTGCTGAAGGAAGACTTGGTTGAGAAGGTGGTAAATAAGTAAGAACTTGAGTAGGTTGAGGTGTAGCAACAAAAGGTTGTTAGTCCAAATTCTTCTTATTTCTCCTAGTATTATATGTGTGCCCAATAGCATTATAAGAAGTAGAATCTGTGGCTTTCACAAACCTTGAATATAAATCTAGTGAATCATCATGATATGGAATTCCACAAATAGAATATAATCAGAGTCAAGTAAACAACGGGTCTCTTATGAATTAGAGAAGCCAAAAATACTACAACAATGTTCACTGACTCTTTAGCCTGCAAAGAAGAAGTTTGTTTGGAAGATATGTAGATAGAGGAGGATGCTTCTAAGAAGTCATCTAGAGCATCATGCAACATATCAAAATCTTACTTAGAAAAAGAATTATCATAAACATTAAAACATTGTAGAAAAAGATCCAACATGGTTCATGTCAGGTTCAACCAAATGTGATATAAGGGGGATTCGCTGTTCATGAGTCTCTTCGTTCTCAAGAGAATATCAGGGAGTGAACTACCCTTAACCACCTCAAATATTGCTAAATGAAGAAATTGCAAAGAAACCTGACACAAAATAATTATCACAAGAGTCTACTTCACAATTCGAGAGAGAAAAGTTTCAATATCTTTGCCTCAAAAGGAGGAGCTCTCAGCCAACAAACTATAACATGGTATGAAGACGCTAGCACGACGTGCTAGAGTCTGAAGGATGCGTTGATGTCCAAGGAAAACAAAGGGCTCAAACCTTGGATAGAATGACTAAAACCCCACTATCTAGCACAAATATGATGTTTGTTTAATGGAATAATTAAACAAAAAGAAGAAAATGAGACAAAGTACAAATGATAGCTAAGAAAGGTCTTACAAATGGCTAAGCATTCGAAAAGCTTTCTCCAAGATCCACTTTGGCAACCTACACACAAAACGAACAAGGAAAAATGTTGGGGCTATTTTGGGGCTTGTCGCAGTCAAACCCCCACCTTGGTGTTCCCACCTCCGTAGACAACCAGATAGATAGAGAGAGTAAACAAAATAGACAAAAGGAAGTGGTGAAAATAATCTCCACTTGAGGAGGAGAACTCGTACCACCAAATAGAAAATGAACAAAATGGTCTAATATATTCACAAATAGATATATGAGCAAGAGAGTGTTACCAATAGTCCCTGGCCCCCTCTTGAACACATAGATGCACTGTTGATTGCTTGCTAGAGAGATTTGGCTATTGGAAGGACATCAGTTGGGCAGAGCTTCGCTTGTAGAAATATTATTGCAAAGAGATGAAGAGGTTGAGGATGAAGTGAGATTGAGAAGAGATGTGACCAAATGAGAGAGAACCCCCCAAAATGAGAGCAAAAGGGAGTTTTGTTGCATGCAAGGGCAAAAGGATCCATTATATTCGAGAATCTGACTGCAAAGGTGCATGTCCCGAGTCAAGATTCTGAGATTCCACGCTTCAAACTTAGGAAACCGCTAGGATGCTAGTGCACCGCGTAGCAATCCAACATGCCAATTTTTGAGAAATGGGATCATGGATTGTTGTCACTTTATCATTGGACCTTGTGGAGTTGGAATCATGAAATTTCGACCCATGAGGCATTTATCACAAATACGTTTAGGTTCAATAAATGCTAGGCAAAGTGCTAAAATGTGAATTTTTCCTTAAGGTGCAATTTTGTGACATTGAAAGCCTAATTTGACTTTCTCTCATATCATGAAATATTGATGCGGGAGCATCCCAAGCGAATGGGTTATTCTCATCAACCAAAAAAAAATGTAGTTTAATTTTTAGTTTTTGTTTATTTTGGTTTTTTCTCTCTTTTTGATTAGTGCCTAAACCTCTTAAATATTACACTTTAATGAGACATGGAAGCATATATGTCTCAAAAAATGTTTTAAGAAAGTGTAATTGGCTGGTGTAAATCCAATCTCCTCTATCTTTTTCCCATTTCTTCGCGGCCTAAAGCGTGAGTTTTGGGAAGCCCATCATAGTATAAAATTAGTTGATGTTGTAGCTGCATCTCGACCGGTAAACATGTATGAAAATGTGGAAGCATAGACCTTGAAGAGTCTTGGACTCAAATTAAATTTGCGAAATTAAAATTTATTATGCCTTTTTAGTTCCAAAATCCAATGTGGGATCTTGGTGAACAAAATAGAAACATTGGAAAGAGGATCAATTAAAAAAGGGAAGGCATTTTCTTGGGAATCAAGGCATATGGAAGTTTAAAAGGTCGTGATAGAAGAAAATTGGAGTAGAGATTAAACTCCAAGTGGAAAAGTCAAGAGGGAGAGGTCGATATAATGGTGTGATCATATGGAAGAGGGGGATGGCACATGAAGACCAGACGTCTTTGTTAGAGTATCATATAGGCTAGAGAGAGGTGGAATGAAGGGGCTGTATAGGAGTGATAGGGCACCCAAAATGAAATAATAGGGTTGTACAATTTTTAAAAAATGGTGTCTTAAAAATTAGAAAATAAAAATAAAAATGTAGAACTAAACCTTTTAGGAGGGGCCAATTGAAGAGGAGAGGTAGTGGCACTAGCTTGGAAGGAATTTGTGGGCGCATGGGAGGAAAGAATGAAGGGGTCAATGAGTACCATTGAATTAGTTTGAATTCATCACTATTATGAGATGGTGGCATGTGTGACTAATGTGAGGAGAACATGATTATACAGGTCGATGAAATTGGGTAGAGTCTAAGCCTGCATATGAAAGTTTCCAAGTGTGAGGAATGTGGAAGAATGTGAGGTCTAAAGAGAGTGGGAAGTTGGGATGACTAGAGGAAAGAGTTACCAAGGAACTGAGTGCATTGGTAAGGGCACATGTGAGGAGGAGCTTAAAAATTAATTGAATTAAAGGTTTCAGATCAGAGTGGTTGCAAAGCGTAGAGGGAGGGTTGCACAGTGTAAAGATGTGTGGTGTGAGAACATGGGAAAAGAGGGATGGAGTTTGACTTAGAACATAGTTTCTTCTCTATTGAAAAATAGAGGGTTAACAAAGGTAGGACAAAGAAGGAACCGAATGGTAGTTTGAAATGAATGAGACCATGAAGGGTCAGGAGATTGTAATTTGAAATTAATAAATAAATAAAAGTTTTCTTGCAATTAAATTTCATTGGATTGTTGAATAAGGCAAGGTATTGCTTGTGGTTTTGTAATTTCGAGAATGTTTGTGGACATAGGGGATTACCCTTTGCATCAATTGGTATCAAAGCAGGTAGTCCTGAGAGTGGAGAGGATCCACCAAGACCTGCGAGTGTTGTGTGAATAGATCACTGATCGAGAGGCAAAGTGTGTGAAGTGGTAGAGAAGAAGCTTGTGAGGGGTGTTGCAGGTAGAGGATTCCCGAGCAGTGGAGAGCTTGAAACCGTGAAGGAAATTGTTTTGTAGATTGAGTGTGATGGCAGATTGAATGAGGAGAGATTGCAACAGGCAAGATGGGTTGGGTCATGAGGAGACCCGTGCGAATACTGTTTTGGGACCAGTATTGGGAGAAAGTGGAGGATGAGATGATTGAAAAGATGAGACAAATAGTTTATGAATAAGTAGGAAATATTGAGGCGAGGATTGAGAAATTGGACAAGAGTGATGGGAAAAGTGAGAGGAAAATGATAAAGAAGAGTGAGGACAACTGCCTGAGATGGAACGCGGAAGAAGTGAGAGTAGCCCCTATAGATGTAGATGAAGAAGTTGCAGTAGAAACATGCCATGAGGAAGGCATGAAGAGAAAATAAGGACTGAGGTGAGCAGCGAAAGGTCGCAGTGGATGATGAAGGTGAATCAAATTTTTTCACACAGTTATTGGTGATTGAGGAAAAGACTGGATGTTGAAGCTCATTGGTGCATCAAAGGGAGATGAACGAAAGGTTGTAGCTGATGAGGAGGTGGAAGATGTCACACTGACATTTAATGTTGTAGCTATGAGTGAAGATGAGGTAAATTGATTTTATGATGTTACTTTAGTTTCAAATGAGATGGTAAAAGGTTAGATGGATAGAATACAAGAGCATAATGTAGATGTTGTGTGTTTGTTAGTAGAGATTATGGAGGATGTTACAAGATTTTGGTGGAGGTGATCGGTTAAAGGTGGGTGTGAACCCACGAAGGACGAAAGGAGTGTGGAAAGTATTTGGTGAATGAGGTCGGACTGTGGTGGACATGAGTCCATGAGCGGGAAAAGGAGGAAGATGCAGTGTTGCTAGAGGGAGGTGGTGCATGTTCTGATATGATGCTAGAAAAAGTGGAAGAAAGATTGATCTTGATCCCTTGGACAACAAAGGAGTTTGTTGTAGGTTGATGGAAACTTGGAAGAATAGTACAACTACTCAACTCCACCATTGTGAGCTTATGCTCACAATCTTTCTACCCAGCTTGTCTTATGTAGGAGCATCCTGAGCGAATGGGTTATCCTCATCAACAAAAAAAAGATGCAGTTTAATTTTTAGTTTTGGTTTATTTTGTTTTTTTCTCTCTTTTTGATCAGTGCCTAAACCTCTTAAATCTTACACTTTAACTAGACATGGAAGTATATATATCTTAAAAAATGTTTTAAGCAAGTGTAATTGACTGATGTAAAGCCAATCTCCACTATCTTTTTCTTGTATCTTCATGGCTTGAAGCACGAGTTTTGGGATGCCTATCAAAGCATAAAATTATTCAATGTAGTAGTTGCAATTGCACCAGTAAACACATATGCAAAGGTTGAAGCATAGGCCTTGAAGAGTCTTGATCTCAAATTAAATTTGGGAAATTAAACTTTATTGTGCCTTTTTAGTTCCAAAATCCAATGTGGGACCTTGGCGAACAAAACAACAACATTGGAAGGAGGATCAATTAAAAAAAGGGAAGGCATTTACTTGGGACTCAAGGCATATGGAAATTTAAAATGTGATGATAAAATAAAATTGGAGCAAAGATTAAACTCCAAGCAACAGAGTCAAGAGGGAGAGGCCAATATAATGGTGTGATGATATGGAAGAGGGGGATGGCATATGAAGACCAGACGTCTCTGTTAGAGTGTCACACAGCCTCGAGAGAGGTGGAATAAAGGGGGTGCATAGGAGTGATAGGGCGAGTAGAAGGTAAAAATAGGGTTGTGCCATTTAAAAAGAATGGTGTCTTAAAAAACAGAAAATGAAAATAAAAATGTAGAGCTAAACTTGTTAGGAGGGGTCGATTGAAGAGGAGAGGTGGTGGCACTAGCTTGGGAGGCGTTTGTGGGTGCATGGGAGGAAAGAATAAAGGCGTTGATGAGTACCATTGAATTGGTTCAAATTCATCACTGTGATGAGATGATGGGTTGCATGAGTAATGTGAGGGGAACGTGATTATACAGGTCGATGAAACTGGGCAAAGTTTAAGCCTGCATATGGAAGCCACCAAGTGTGAGGAATGTGGAAGAACGTGAGGTCTGAAGAGATTGGGAAGTTGGGATGACTGGAGGAAAGAGTTACCAAGGAATTGAGCACATTGGTAAGGGCGTGTGTGAGGAGGAGCTTGAAAATTAATTGAATTAAAGGTTTCAGATCAGAATTGTTGCATGGCGTAGAGGGATGGTTGTGCAGTGTAAAGATGTGTGGTGTGAGAACATGGGAAAGGAGGGATGGAGTTGGTTTAGAACATAGTTGTTGCTCTGTTGAAAAACAAAGGGTTAACAAAGGTAGGATAGAGAAGGAACTGATGGTAGTTCGAAATGAATGAGACCTTGAAGGGTCAAGAGATTGTAATTTGAAATTAATAAATAAATTAAAGTTTTCTTGCAATTAAATTTCATTGGATTGTTGAATAAGGTAGGGTATTGCGTGTGGTTATTTTGAGAATGTTTGTGGACAGAGGGGAGTACCCTCTACGTCAAATATTTTGGCTCAAAGTTCTTTCATGATGGTTACATGAATTTTATAATATTATATCTTAAAATAAATCTAAAATATGAAACAAATTCAAAGCACAATCAGTAAGTGTATAATAAAGACTTATAATTATATAAACAAACATAGTAAAATCTTATTATCAAATTATGTATAAACACAACATCCATAAAATGTAATGAAATTATATTTTATAGAGAATATAAGAAGAGAAGAGATAACTCAATTTAGTAAAATTAATATGATTCTTATATAAATATAATTTTATATTTTTCTAAAACCCTATCGAAGAACTTATTTCAAAAGAAATAAAATATCTAGATTATATAGATAATATCTATTTAAACAAGATGAGTATAATTCTAAATACAATAATATTATAATATACAATATATATTATAATATTATATATTATTTATATATTAAATTATGATATATAATTATTTATATTTTATTATAACATAATTTACATAAAATAATCATATATAATAAAATAATAATAGAAATTTATATTATTATCGAATATTCAATTTTTAGATTTAAAAATTGAATATCTGTTAATAATGGATATATGTTTTATTTTGGTTTTTACCATATCAAAATATGCTATCTACCTAACCCAAGTAAAAATTCAAAGATGTATTTCACAAGTTTGCCTAATTGAAATCACATTTTTTTCCTATCACCATTTTTTGGCCCATCACAATCCTACACTCACCCTTAGTTAATTAATGTACATATCGGAGCTTCTTCATCCAATTTCAAAGGTTCACTTATATCCACATTGGATGATATGATGGATTTCCCTATAAGCTACCTAAGTACGTAAGTGATTGGTTTGTGCTAATTGAAATATGTAGGAAAATTGGAGAGTTAAATATAAGATGCAAGGAGATAAAAAAGAAAGGATTGCTTTCCCCTTTAGCACATCCCTTTATCAATGCAAATAATCTTTGGATGTGTTGAAATTGAAAGAGATATGACAAAGTATATCATGCAACATTTTGAATTTTGTTTCCCTTTTGACAATAAGGACTTTCTTAAAAATAATTTGCAATTGTGATTGGGATTTCATCATGTCCATAAACTAGAAGACTATTGGGTAGACTATGACAGTGAGTTCAAAGTAAGAAGAAGGGATTGGATGAGACTATTCCTAAGATAGGTTAGATCTTTCCACATAAATTGGGATATCCAAGACATTGAAGATGATGACATTGATCTGGTAGATCCCATATACTTTAATCACATTTAAATGTTTCTGAATTTACCTATTAATTGGGATGCTAATGAGGTTGAAAATATTGAAGGAATATCAATTATTTTTCTTAAGAGGAAAAGGGAATGAATATGAAAGAATACAAAAAAGTCCCTGCTCTAAGACTACATTTATGCAAAGGGAGTTGTAAAGCAAGGAGAAACAAGTCAAGTTCATTTTTCCTCCTCTGAAATAGTTTCATCTATATTAAATGTTCATAACCTTAGAGAGGGAAGTGGGGATGGGGATGAATATCCTCTTAGGAGAAATCTCGAGAGGACCTATAGAGATACCACTAAGGTCCAAAATAAGAAAGAGAAGCAACAAGAAAGGTGTGAGATCATCCAAGAAGAAGTCGAGAAAGAAAACATTGTATAGGTATCTTCATCTTCTTTTGATGATATTGATTTTTCTTCTAAACATTCACCAAACCCTTCCCCTCTTCATACTCCTCAGGTATCGGATGATGTTCCTAACCCATCTCCTTCCTCTCCACCTATCATGTTTTCTTTTGCTATACCTCCCCTCAATAGTGTTGATGTGGATGTTAATCACACACCAACATGTAGATAAATTATCACTCAAAGAACAAGAGAACCTACCTCTCTTGAAAGATTCACCAAGACTTCCTAACTAAAGACAATCCTAGCTACCCCAAGACTCGATAATGTTAGGTCTTGACCCACTAGGTTCACTCAGGGTTTGTTGTGCTGAATTTATTGTTAATCACAAGGGGTTTATTATTTCTTATCTCATTGGTAAATATATCAAATAGTATATAACAATGTTCCACCAAATAAAACATGTATCATTCCATAATCTCATGAACACAAATAATTTGTAAAAAATACTTCATGAATTCAAATTATTGCAACAAATTTTCAATAGCTAAGATAACAAAGAAATTAAAATATTCTAAACTAAGAGTCTCCTAGCTATTATCCATGCGTATTTCATGAAATGAACTAAATCAAAGAAAACCACTATATAAGTCACTAGATTGCTTCACAACTATGCATAGAATGATGCAAGAGTTTAAAGAAACATAACCATTTATCACCAAATAGTGCTAATGTGCACCCAAATCCGATGCAACACATTGGCTTCTCTGATTAGAATAAGAACTTAGCTATATAATATTTCTTATCAAGAAATAGCTTTGAAATAGCTTTGATATTAGCAAATTCCAATGAAAGACACATGAAGTTCTTAAATTGGAATAGAATAAAAAATAGGGAAATAGAGATAAAACCGGTGAAACCAATCTTATGTCTAGCAAGTTCCACAAATTCAGAGCCTACGAAAAAAGAACAACTCTCAACCTTTTATAAAAAATAAGGCTATCAAAGAGTTTCAAGAGAACACATGACAAGATAAAAAGAAATGAATCATAAGGTAGCAAGTGGCAGATCATAGTTGGCACTGTAATATTCTGGAAGAAGTAAAAGACACTTTGACTTTTCCCTTTGCATCTTGAAAACCTTTGAAAAATTGGTCCTCGAGAGATGGATATCTTTGAACAAAATGTAAAACTCATCAATATTTCCTTCAAAATCCCAAGCCCTACAATTAAGTGTCAGATCTAAAAATAAATTTGCTGACACACTTTGAAAAACTTGCTACTGCATTTTCTTCTCTACCCAATCATCTGCACCTCTTCATCATACATTTCTTTCCTAGATTCATCTTCTCCTTTTCTCTGTCTATACTTCAGGAAAGCAATCAACACCTGGTTCATATCCTCCCTCGGAATACTCTATGTCATCTTCCAACTATATTTATGTTTCGCATATTCTTCTGTTACCTTCTTTATAGCTTCATTCCTTTGCAACATTTCAATCTCATACTTATTCATGTGATTTTTGCATTTGATCACCTCGTCAAGGACTTCCCAACTTAATGACTAGACAAGGTCATTTTTTATCTTTTCAATCCAACCTTTGAAAGCTCTTACCTTAGCGTCCTCTTGCCCTATTTTATCAAGACACCATCTTGTTATGCTAACATCTCTACAAGGTCTAAGTCCTTATTTAGCATTTTCCCATGGGCGGGTGTAGAAAGACAGGGCACCAAAAAGTGGCCAATTCACTTTTTCATCCCAAAATAGAAAGAATGTGAGTGCTTTTTACCAAAATATGCTTGAGTTATGGGTTGGTAGTGACTGATCCTAGGATCGATCATTACCAAGCCAAAACATGATTGCGTTATGGTTTGAATCTCAAAAATCATGTATTTTTTGAATTCAAAAAATGCACCTTTTTGAATGAAAAAAGGCATGCCAAAATGTGAGTGCATTATAACTCACTCACGTTTTGGTCTACATTGATTTATTTTCTTCTTTTTTCTCTTTATTCTTGTTATCTTTTAGGGAAACTATATACATAAAATAAAATTTTTAAGTATAAGTTGAAATTTACATATGGACATTTACCTTCTTATAATTTGTTATATTTCATGTATATAGTTTCAAGATGTTTTAGAGTGGTTTCAATTCTCTAGGATTTATAATTCAAATTCATTTTTGGAAGATTTCATGTATATAGTTTCAAGATGTTTTAGAGTGGTTTCAATTCTCTAGGATTTATAATTCAAATTCATTTTTGGAAGATCTTATAAATTTTCAAACTTAGCCAATTTTCAATAATCAACATATCAAATTTAAGTAATTAGGTCAAATTTTAGTAATCAACAAGTTGTACCATCTCTCTCTCTGTCTATCTCTCTCATTGTTTATCCCTTATGCTCTAGACCTCTCTCTCACACTATCTCCTTCCCTCTCTAATTTTCTCAATCTCCCCCCTCTTTCTCTATCTACCCCCCTTCTATCTCTCTTCCTTCCTCCCACCAATCTTCCCTCTCTACTTCACTCTATATAACCTTTCCCCCTCTCTCTCTCTCTCTCTCTCTCTCTCTCTCTCTCTTCATATCTCTAGCTTCCTCCTTCCCTCTCTACTTCTCCTTATATCTCTCTCTCCCTCCTCTCTCTCTATCTCACCTCTCTCTCCCTCTCTCTAATTCTCCCTCCCTCCCCCCTCTCTATCTCTCCTTTCCTATATACTTATCTCTATCTCTCTCCATATCTACCTCTCCCTCCCTCATTCCCTCTCTCTCTCTCCCTCCCTCTCTCCCTCTCTCTTAATATCCCCACCTTCCTCCTCTCTCCCTCTCTCTCTACTCCTCTATCTCTCATTCCCTATATACTTCTCTATCTCTCTCTCTATCTATCCATCTTCCTCCTTCGTTCCCCCTCTCTCCATCTCTCTCCATCTCTCCACCTTCCTACTCTCCATCTCCTTCCCTATATACTTCTCTTTATCTCACCACTATCTCTCACAACCTCCCTCCTTCCCTCTTTAATTATCTCTCTCTCTCTCTATATATATATCACCTCTCCCTCTCTCTCCCTTCCTCCCACCCACCTTCCCTCTCTACTTCTCTCTATCTAACCTATCCCTCTCTACCTCACACTCTCTCCCTCCTCTCTCTCAATATTTCAACCTTCATCCTTCCCCCTCTCTCCCTCTCTCATTATCTCTATCTCAATTTCCTCCCTCCTCTCTTTATATCACCTCTCTCTACCTCCCCATCTCTCTCTCTCTCTCTCTCTATATATATATATATATCTACTTCTCCCTCTATCCTCCACCATCTCTATCTCTTTCTCTCAATATCTACATCTCCCTCCCTCCTTCCCTCTCTATCCCTCCCTCTCCCAATCTCCCTCTCTCTCAATCTCCCAACCATCCTCCTCTCTCTCTACATCTTTCTATTGCTCTCTCCTTTCCTCTCCACTCTCTATCTCACTATTCTCTCTCTCATCTTCTTCTCCCTCTCTATCTCTCCTTCTCAATATAATTCTCTCTCCCTCTCTCCCTCTCTACCTCTCCCTCCCTCGTTACCTCTCTCCCTATCTCTCAATCTCCCATTTTCCTCCTCTCTCTCTCTCTCTCTCTCCCATTTTTCTCTCACTCTCCTTCCCTCTCTACCGTCTCTCAAGCACCATTTTTTTTCTCTCTCCCTCCTATAGGAATACTCACTATCACCAAGAGGGGGGTGAATCAGTGATATACAAAACAAAGCAATTAAACAACTTTAAATATTTTACAACCACAAACTTCAATGCAAACACATACAGATCACAATGACACCAAGTTTATAAGTAGAAAACCCTAGAAAGGGAAAAACCACTATGTGAGTTGGACCAATCCAAACCTCACAATTTGTTGACTATTAGGTCTCACTGATTGCAATAGAGAACCAAATCTATCATTAGGTCTCACTGACCAAACTCTTATCGAGTATAATAGAGCACCAACTCCAAAAATCAACTTCAATACAAATAAAGACAAAAACTATAGAGTACTACTCTATTTACAATACATTCCAAATTTTGTTTCACATACAAATATTCAATACTTGTCTCACCTTGCATACATGAATAACATTTTCTTTGCAAGACTCCTCTCATCTTAGCAAACACAAACTAGATTTGATCTGATGCATATACGAATAAAGAAACCTTGACCTCTTCTCACTCCATGATTGTAACCTTCTTTGTATGAACATATAGAAGACACAAATAATGACACTCAACCTTTGATAACTCACATTGACATCAATCATAGCACTATTAACCAACTTCACATATACTGTCCTTTCTTAAAAAACAAAACCAAGTCACCGACTCATTCCAGACCACATTTATCAATGCATAGAAAAATAAATACAAACTCTGCACACCTTGATTGTCAACATTATTTCAATGTACATATAGAGCATCGGTCACTTGTGACCTCTTTCACATACTGATTAGTTTAAAGAGAATACATTTTCACTGTTATCCTTGATAGAATCATATGATAATCAATCATAGAAATTTTCATATTTAGTGCACAATTAATCACCAATGATCACATCTAGATCAAACTAAATAGTATAGAGAAAAACACAACACATAGATAAAGTCCAACAAAGGCACCATATATATCTGTTATTCAAAAATCCTTCTCACTATGCAATTCCTGAGCACAATCATGGTACTGTTGTCTCCAAAATTCTCTCACAAAGTCCAATCCATCATTAAAACCTTCTCAATGTAATAGTAAACCCCTCAAATCCATTGCTTTCCAAGGTAGTCACTAAAACTGTGTAAACTAATCCATGGGCAATGACACCCAAATGACCGTCATATAGTAGCCTCCTAAAGTAAACGTTCATGAATTTATATCTAGGCCTTTGATCTTTATCACCTTAATTAAATTGTAATCATTGTTGTTGTAGTGTAGGAAAAAGTATCCCTTTTCACACTTAATTTGGGAATTAATATTAAATTAAAAAGGACTAAATTATGCCTTAATTTAGTGTTGAATATTCACATTAAGTTTAGGGCTTTATTAAATAAAATGGACTTAATTCTGCCTTATTTGTGGTGTTGTAAGGTGTACCTTTACACTTTCACACTCACCTAGGGATTTATTAATTGAGGTTAATTATGCCTTAGTTGTCCCCTTTAGTTCAAATCCAAGGCTAATTAATTGTAATTTCTTAGAGGAAAACCCGACATTCATCAACACCATAACATAACACATAACATTAAAGAATGTGTGTCCTAGGGAAGTGACCTAGGACCCATTCACCCGGGTCAATGAGTCCTCACTTAGACCTAAGACCTAAATTTTTATTATGTTTTTGGTGGTATTTCAATGATTTCAAATGTATATTCACATGTTGTCTTGTGTTATTTAAATTTCAGGAATTAATGTTAAGATACCTATAAATAAGAGGTCATTTCGCTAAGTTTCATTTAAGAGTTTACTAGAAATTTTCATGAGAATCCTAAGATTTCAATTGAGCATTATCAAGAGAATTTAAAGAGCATTTTCAAGGCATTCAAGAGCAGATTTGTTGAAAATTTATTATAGCAATCAAGATCCTATTATCATGTCAAAGTCTTCTTGCATCATGCATGTTATTTGAGCTAATATGTTGATGTAGTGTTCAAGATCCATTCAAGCATTCAAAGGCCTTATTTCAAGTCAAGTTTCAAGATCAAGATCCACATCCATTGAAGCCATTTCATGTAGGTTGCAGATCCACATTTCAAGGTTCATCCAAGGGTTTAGTGAGTTGTGACATAGACTTCTTCATTCATCATTCCTTTCATGCTATTTCATTTTATTACAAGGTTTAATTACCAAAATAGGGTTTGACCAAGGCAAACCCCCATTCACCAACAAAATAACATTTTTCCCCTCTTGATGTGTGTTTGTAGTTTTTAGGTGGAAGATCTCTTGAAGAGAGAAAAATGCAAAGTTGTCAAAGTTGCATTTTGTTGTCATCATTCTTGCATATTCACAAACACTGACCCACATGATTTATTTTTGACTATCCAACTGTGAAATTGAGGGATCAGGGAGTGTAGACACAAAATAACAAAACCCAAAAACCAATTTTACAGAGCCCTAGCCAAGACCCATTAGTCATAGGGTGAATGAGTCCTTAGTAAGCTTTGAAAAAGTACTTTTGGTGACTAATACACATCACTTTCCCATTCTCAAATATTTATTTTAGTTTCTAGTTCCATCAAAATTGATCTTAATCTACTAGATGCACTTTATAGATTGCATTTTGGAGTTGTTTTTCTATTTTTAATCTTTCTCCCCAAAGTGTTGTTTAATCAAAACCCCCTATCCTTGCATAAAAGGGAAATTTGCAGATTCACATTTTGACTTGACTCACCTTTTGGTTGACAGTCATTTCATTGTGTGGATCTCATTTCCTAAATGAAAGTAGAGAAATAGGTCCATCAAACACCCATTTTCCCATCATCTCATTTGGCTTCCCTATATATTTTTCTATGTTTCATTATGTTGAACCCGACCTTTTGAGCATTGTAATTTTCTGATTTTGGAGTCCATTTGCACCCTAGATTTGTATTTTGTATTTATTTGCATTTCATTGCATTGAATTTAGTCTCATTTAGGGTTGTTTTGTTGAGGAACCAAATATCTAATACCAATTGTTGAAATGCACAAGACAATTGAGAGGGGGGGTGAATCAGTTGTATCAAACCACTTTACTTTTGAACTTAATCTTTTCACTTTAACTTCAATTTGTTATTAAGTGTAAACATGAAATTAAAATAATAGAAAGCAAACACTAGAGAAACTAGATTTACGTGGAAAATCCAATGAGGGAAAAACCACGGTGAGGATTAACTCACAATATAGTAGTAATGCAATACCGGTTACAAAGGCTCACTGCCAGAGGGCTCATTGCCCAGATAAAAAGGCTCACTACCCAGATGCAAGGGCTTACTGCCTTCAAAGGGCTGAGGCTCATTGCCTATAGGAAATAAAAAAGATAAATGAAGATCCACCACTAGGGTTCCACACATTCACAACTTGATTAGAAGATTGTAGACACCATTAGCTCACTGCTTTTAGGAATCTAACACCTTAAAGTAATGTTGCCTCAATTTGCTCTTCCACTCTCTACTTTATGAACTTGTTAACACTCTTCACTTAGTTGCTTGATTCGTGGATGGATAGATATAAAATTCGCTACAACTTGATTTGCTTTCATACTGTAGACATCTAAATTTGATCACTTCCATATGATCAAAATCGTCTATTATATTCATCTATTTCATTAATAGTGATTAAATAATTTATTTAATAATTATTTCATTTTCTGTCTAAGGTTCCTAAAGTATGTAATAAAATAAATTAAATACTTTACCTTATCCCTTTTCTTCTCTAAATTAAATAAATATGACAAATTATTTAATTTAGTCTTTTAACCTATTTGGATTAAAACCAATTTTTAATTCCCCTTTTCTCTCTCCTTGTCACATTCTCCATAACCCTCTTTTAATCCAAATTAAATTAATTAATCCATGATTAGGATATGCACCACTAAATCTTAATTAAGTGTCACATCCTCCATAATCTTCCACTTGCCTCTAATCTCTCATTAATTATCCTAATCTTGTGTTTGCACAACCTTAATCAAAGTCATTAACCGTATTTGGCTTACCTTTTCTGGTCAACCTTTCCACTTGCCTTTATTGGCTTTGACTCTCTTTCCCATGTGAATTTTTAATTCACATTTATTTTCCCAAGGCTCCTCTCTTCCCCATGTGAATTTTTAATTCACTTTTGTCTTTCCAAGATCTTCCCCATCCCCATGCAAGGTTCTAGAAGGCTTGACTTGTCACTTTACATGTGCCAAGGACTTCTAGAACCTTGGACTTGTCACATAACCCACATGTGACAAATCTCCATCTTTTTGGAGACCTTCTTTTACCCAATAAACTCCCCAATGAATGTAAATTTTTAATTTGCATTTATTCTTCCAACCAATTCCCCTTTTCCCATGGAGATTTTTGAGGAATTCTAATTTTTTTCAAATGTCTCTTTCATCCTCATTTGGGGACAAGAAGTTCTTTTTTGAGGAAATCTTCTCATCCCCCAAGGTACCTCAAAGATACTTGTCCTTCATCCACCTCATGTACTTCTCTTCCACCTCATTTCCACATCATTCCACCCTAAGACATCTCACATTCCACATGTCAAGATGTGAGGGCTTGTGAGTCATCAACTCACCATAGCCTTTCATCTTGATCTTGTTGGATCAATCTCAACCGTTGAATTCTCTAGAGAATTCCAACTATCCTATAAATACCCCCACATTTCTCTCATTTTAGGGATCAAGTCTTTTGCTACCAAACTCTTGCCAAATTGTCATTTGCAGCATTTTAGCTTTTCCATAGTATTTCTCATCAAATCCATCTTGCATCTTGCATCCACTTCACTCCATTGCCATCCAAGGAGCACACAAGACATCCAAAAGTCAAGGTCCAACCAAGGAAGGAGAAGCATGAAGGTATAACAATCAAAAATCAATTTGTTTATCTTGCTTTCATGTTATCTATTTCTTAGGCTAATCATTGAGGTGGCCTTTTCTTATGTTAGTTATTCTTATTGGTGATGTTATTGGTGTTGTCACTTTGCTTGTTGTTGCTAGGTCTAGGATTAGAGTTGGAAGTACTAGAACCCTGATTGTGGTTAGGAAAAGAATTTTGATATATCTGGAGTTGAGCATTGGACGAAGATGTTGCATTAGCATCTATATGGATTTCACCTCGATTGATGAGGCTTGAATGTAGGTTTTTAGGCCTTGACATTTATCTAAGGTATGTCCCTTAATCTTGTGGAACTCACAATATTCGTTGTCTTTAAACCAAGCAGGCTTGGGTTTAGACGTATCAAGAGGTTTGGTGACAGGATATGTGATGGGATAGTTAGCTTGATGAAGCTTGTTAAACATCACGCTAAGGGGTTCTCCCAACTGATTGAACTGTCATTTGTTTCCCCCTTGGTTATTTTGGTTAGATTGTTTTCGTGGTGCCCCTTGGAGGACATATATGGCATTCTGGACTTACGGTTGTTGCAGAGGAGGGTATCTTTGCGTGGTGGTGGCCACTTGAACATGTTTGGTGTCAGTGACACCGTCATTGACAACATTTTTATTTCTATTCCAATAACAAGGTTTATCCCCAAAGGATTTCTCTCTATCAAAATTGAAATGTTTGACTTGTCCTTTTGCAACAAGGGCTCGTTCTAAGATGGGGCCCTTCTCCACAAGTCCCGCAAAGGTGGTGATACAATGGAGTTGGAAATTATGAGCCATATATGGGTGGGAATTTTTGATAAATAACGTCACCATGTCTTTTTCTATTGGTGGGGATTTCATCCTGCTAGCCAAGGCATGCCATCTTTGCAAGTAGCTTCCAAAGGTCTCTCCATCACATTGTTTTTCTTTGAGGAGATCAAGTGTGTCAATATCTTTCTCTAGATTAAAAGAGAAGTGAGAGAAAAACTGTTCGGATAATTGTGCAAAGGTTTTGATAGATCCCTTTTCAAGACCCATAAACCAGTTAAGGGCAACCCCTTGTAGACTCTTTGGGAAAATTCGGATAAGATAATTGTCATTATGCATGACCTCTTGGCAATGAGCATAAAATTCTTGAAGGTGAGCTCTAGGATCCCTGGTTCCCTTGTATTTATCAAATTTTGGTATCTCAAAATGTTTGGGAAAAGGAATCAAGGATATGGAGGGATCAAAAGGATAAGGACATATGTCCTCAAACTTGAATGATTGTTTACCCGCTCCAACTTGCAGGTCCTTTAATGCAGATTTTACTTCTTCCAAGTCCTTATTAACGGGAGTCATGGGAGTCAAAGTGGATTGATTGTATGGATAATATTGTGGATATGATGAGGATGGCCCTACAGTTGTTGGATCATAAATGGGTTGAGTCGGATATGAATGATTGTAAGTGGATTGATAGTTGAATGATTGATTGTGTTGAGTGGGAGAAACTTGTTGTTGATAGTAGGAAACAAGAGATGGGTCATGTTGCTGCATAGCATTTTGGTAATGCGTAGAGGTAGGGCCTCTTTGTTGATGTGGTGATGGTTGTTGGTAATAGGAAGTGTAAGGTGCCCCCTCTTGGTGAGTTTGTTGTTGTTGAAAGTAGGGCAAATAGGATTGGTATTGTTGCACAATGGTGGGTTGTTGTGTGACATATGGGTATGGATTCGATGTTTGTTGGTGGGGATGATGTTGAGGTTGTGAAAGATTGGTGTAAGGTGGTAGTTGGGTATGTGTTTGGTTTTGCGCATTTTGATGAGGATTTGTATGGGATGGAATAGTGTATGTGCTAGAGGGATGATAGAGGTACTTAGTAAGCGGGTTATGGTGTGTTTGTGTAGGGATATGCACATGTTGTTGTGGAGGTCGTTGTTGTTGTTGAGGAGGTGGGTGAGATAATATATGTTGTTGTTGATGAGATGGGTGAGATGAGATGTGTTGTTGTTGTTGAGATGGGTGAGGTGAGATTTGTTGTTGTTGTTGTGAGGTAGGCTGCAGTACTTGATGTGATGGTTGTGTGAGAATGGTAGTGCATTGTGGATGCAAGGGTTGAGATGAAGCTAAAGCAGTAGCAATATGTTGTGGTGGTGCTAGTAGTGTGGTGGATTGGTGTGCATTATTTGGAGGTTGTAGAAATGTAGGAGGTAGCACATTAGTAAGTGTAGGTGTACCCCCAATATTAGAATATGGGGGAGGAAGCGGTGGAGCAGATGGGATGTATGGCAGCATGCCATAGGTATGGGGATCATTAGGATCGGGTGGTGGAATAGTAGATGTTGTGGTTGGAAGATGAGGATATTCTTGGACTTGATGGATGACAACATTTCCAAGTTCGGGGTGGTACCAATTTTCAGTGGGTGCACCCTCAGGAACGTAAGAACTTTCTGGAACATTTTGTGAGGTTTGTGGGTCAACAAATGGGGGAAGGGCATATTGTGATGTATTGAAACCAGATGGTGGTTTGAATCCCTTCATTAGTAAGGTGGAAAGAATCTTATCCCCACATTCATTTAGGAGATGATCTGTCATTTGGACATTGGCAATATTACAGAGATATTCGTCAACGATGACTTCAGGTTGATTAACCATGTTTTCATCACTAGGCAGTGTGATATTCTGGATGTCGGTGTTTGATTGAGATGAGAAACCATTATGGGGATCGTGTGGAATGCTATTAGGATCTTTAGGGACATTCGGTTGGGAACCTTGAGTTTGTTGGTCTGCCATTTTCTTTTTTGTTTGTGAACGGGTTTGAACGGGCATGAATGTGCAAAACAACTAAGTGATTTCAAGATGCAATCTCTAAAGGATGATCTAGGTGATGATTTGGATTGATTGATTTAGATTGGATGATGGATAAATTGATGATGTATCAATTGCACGATTTGGATTGGGATTGGATTGTTTGGATCAATTGATGATGTATCAATTGGATGATTTGGATAAGGATTGGATTGTTTGGATCAAATGATGATGTATCAATTAGATGATTTGGATGAGCATTGATTTGATGAATTGATGATTTATCAATTTGATGATTTGGATGAGGATTTATTTGATTGGATCAAACGATGATGTATCAATTTGTTGATTGGATTTGTTTGGATCAAATGATGATGTATCAATTTGATGATTTGGATGAGGATTGATTTGATTGGATGATGGGATTTTGATTAGATTTGGATAGATTGGATTGGATTGGATGACGGATCAATTGATGATGTATCAAGTTGATGATTTGGATAAGGATTGGTTGATGGAGGGGATCCTAAAACCTGATTTGGAGATCACCCTAAGTGACTTATAATGTTGGTTGATTAGATTAAATCAATGATCACGACACCGAATCTGTCTTGAGATGGAAGGGGATTGATTTGGGCCAATGATGTTGACTTACAACACAAATCCACCTCAAGATAGAATCAGATTGATTAGGTTGAAGATAAGGATTGATATATAGGATAATGATTCAAACTTAACGCCTTGGTTCGGGAGATAACTCCTAAAACAAGGTTTAAGGGATTTTGTGTTGAGGGA
Organism: Sequoiadendron giganteum; assembly: GCA_007115665.2. Classification (NCBI taxonomy): domain Eukaryota; kingdom Viridiplantae; phylum Streptophyta; class Pinopsida; order Cupressales; family Cupressaceae; genus Sequoiadendron; species Sequoiadendron giganteum. The sequence continues at coordinate 89,235,032 of CM021105.1, forward strand.
TGATGATGAATGCAAATGGAAGATGTCTTGATGGAAATGTTTAGGTCACACGGTAAGTTGGGTATCCTTAATGGTGGAAGTCAAAAATACAAAAAAATCAAAAAATCAAAAAAATCAAAAAATAGTAAAGAGAAATAATTTGTCCTATGGTGAAAACCACCCCTGTGTGGTGCCTTGGATACGTATGATTGGTGAAAAACTGGTGATAGGTGCCTCTCGTATTGGGCTTAATCGTTATCTACCTCGCGTTCTGGTTACTTTATGGCTTATCCGTTAATTCCTCAATCCCCATATCCTCCCATCCGCTTGCACCACCTCATCGCTTGGTATATTCTGGTTGAGCATTGGATGACCATCATCTGGTATTCAACACCCTGAGCTTATTATCCTAATCTGAGCTTGTGTCATCTTATTTTTGTGTTTTTCTTCATCTAGGCTCACTCTTCGTGTCTGTCTCCATCTAGGTCTCATCATGTCTCTTGTGAACTACGTTGCCCCTGCGCTTGCACGTAGGCAAGGCTGATCATTTGATCCGCCCCCGGGGCTTCCCTTTGTCTTCTTTTGTGGTCAGTCTGTTTGATCGTGGTCCTCCATCATCTATCGTCATCGCCCTCTTTCCTCTTTTATCATCGTCTCCTCTTGAACTACGATGCCTCTGCGCTTGCACGTAGGCAAGGCTAATCTTTGATCAACCCCCAAGGCATTATGTCCTTCATCATTTGTCCCGATGGTCCACTTTTCGATCTTTTCCATCCTTGGTCTTTTTTCTTGTCTGAACTACGTTGCCCCTACGCTTTTATGTAGGCAAGGTTGATCTTTTGAATTTGCCCCCGGGGCTTGTGTCTGTTTTGGTCACCTATCAGTTTCCATCAGTCCACTTTCCTCTCTTTTACCGTTGTCTTTTCCTGAACTACGAGGGCTGTGCTCTTTCACATAGGCAAGGTTGATATTTGATCAACCCTCGAGCCCCTAGGTCTTTAGGTTGTGTTGGTTGTCAAGCATGTCCCTATCATCGTTGATTCTTCACAAACAAGATCTTCTCGTATCAAGAAATCTACCCAATGACAATTATCCTACGTCATCTAGGTCACTTTAGCTTAGTATCCATCATCAGTCTTAACAGGATGCATCCCTCCTAACAGACCACATCAACCCCATCCATCCTTGGGATCTTATGGAAAAGGACGCTTGTAATTGATTATGATCTTTGGGTACTTTTGGATTTTGTTTATCATTTGAGCTCCCTATAATCACTAGTCAAGATTGCCATGATCCTTCATATTATGGTGTGTTTGTCCTAGTTAACATAGGGACATCTCTTGACTATTTTATTGTTGTTGTCTACTAGGATTCTCTACGTAGTACCCACTAGGATTCCTCTCGGATCCTGTGTTTGTGGTTATCCCAATACCTGGCCCGACCAAAGTCATCGCGACTTTGGGGTATTGGTATAGCCTTCTTGTTTGTTGTGTTTGTTTTATGCATTAGACATTAATCCATCTTGGCTTACATGCCCTGATTCCCGATGTCTCATGCTATAGCAAAAATCAGTGCTCTAAAGGATAGCAAATTGCATTCATGTTGCATTTCATCTCATTGCATATTCCCCTTTCATCCAATCTTGCTCCTACATCTATGACTCCTAATTTTGGTTGTGCAAACGCTCATTCATTCTTACTAACATTATTTCTCAGGATCCCTGCATTTCTTGACACGTACCATTCCCACACACCCTATGCCTATCACCTACCCATTGATATTTATGTCTACATTCATTTAAGCTCATCATTTATCCATTGCATCAATTCATTAGGTTCATTTATCCATATTGCATCAATTCATTTAGGTTCATTTACATCCAATCATTTATCCATATTGTATCAATTCATTTAGGTTCATTAATTTCATCTATCCATATTACATTATTTCATGTAGGTTCATTCAATTCTTTATGTTCATTCATCCATACATTTCCATATATTTTCATATCCACCCATGCATCATTATTAGAACCATATTAATTACATCATATACACAATTGCATTACCATTCATAAATTGTTAACATCTTACATAAACACATTATCCATACATCATAAATAAATAATTAATTAATCCAAGCATCCATATAAACATACATCATGTGCATCAATTACATCATCCATCAAACATCCATATATGCATAACATAAATCATCCATCATAATAATGTTTTGCATATTATCAATGTGAACCATCACATATCATCATCAAAATAATACAATATCCAAAATACAGTCACATCATAAATCATATACATCCCATCCTCAAAATAAGGTGCATCATCTAGGAATATGTGCTACACCTCCACCTAGTATCTGTCAAGGAACTTGTATCCTATCACCTGTCATATGCCTACCCTGAGCTGCCCACACCTGATCTCTAAGGAGACTCAGACACTGGTCCCCTGTATGTCAGAGTCCCCTGAGACTCATGAGCTGGAGTCCCAAATCGCGAAGGAGTCGGCTGAAAATCACTGTACCCTCTGGTCTGCATCCCTAAAGATTGGGACGAGGCTGACATCTGTGGTACTTGCCTCACATACCACGAAGTCTGCTGTGCTGGATCTGGCACTGCCTGCTCATAGGCACATCTCCAATATCTTGCCTCCTGCATGTATTCATCCCTCTACCCAGCCTGGAATCGAGCGACATTCCGCTCATACCTGTATCTATCCCTCTATGGTGATGGCTCGCCACTCCTGCTCCCATGCCTCATGTGCCGCTGTCAGCAGTCATACTTGCTATGCGGACCTCTCCCTCTCTGCCTGTGCAACCTATAACTCTGCCTGCCAACCCTATCCAGCTAGCTCTGTACCATCACCTTGTGCTCTTTGTGCCTGCATCTGAGCTATATCTCTCTCTATATTCTCTACCTGACCAATTGTTGCATCTTGCTGAAACTGTAAAATCTTGACCTATCTCAGCGCATCATCCCTCACCCCTGTAGAACTTGCACCTATCCTTGTGCACTCTCTCTCTCTATCTCTCTGCATCATCTCCAACCCAACCTCTATGGACTTAGCCCTCCCTCTCATCTCCTCTAAGGATGTCTCTGTAGTAGATATCCTCTGCAAAAGGTCTGCCCGCTCTCCCTGCAGTCCTACCACCTGTCCTCTTAGTGTCTCCATCTCCCTCTCGGATCGCTAGAAGCACTCCACTAAGATGTGATACCCTCCCCCTATTGGCTCTGGCTGACCCCGCATTTGAGCTACTATCATCGCTACCTCTAACCTGTCTCGATCCCAAGTCACTCGAGCCAGCTCACCCTGTACTCTCCCCATATCCACCCACATCTCCTCTCTCTCTCTCTCAGCCACCTATATATATGTCGTTAGATGACCACAATAATACTCAAACTCTCTCATCTCTGACTCTTGTACCCTCCACACCTCTGCCTCCGCCCTCCTCAAATCCCTCTCTAACACCCATACCCTCACCTGGGCCCCTCTCAGTAACATCATTGGATCGTCAACCGCAACCGTTGGTACTATTGCTAGAGGCTCCACCACCGGTACATTCAAGTCCATCACCTCCCCCTCTCTCTCCTCTTGGACTTGCTTAGCTTGGCTCGTCAATTGAATCCTCTATGGATGTCCTCTCCTCCCAACCCTCATCAGTCTCCGGGGCTCCCCTCCAGGTCACCTCTCCTCCTCTGGCTCTTGCTCCGCTGGCTGGACCCTCCTCTGTCGACTGCTCTTGGGCATCCCCCTGGGATGTCCTCTGACATGTGTCGCCCTCTCATCCTCTTTTGGATCTATAGCCATCACCTCCTCCTGCTCCTGCTCAGCTATCACGTGCACTCGTCTCCGTCATACTCTACCGCCAGTCCCTATCTGAGCAGCCCTCCCCTCCACCACCCTGAGCATCTCCACCTCTATCTCTGGCCCTCTCCCATCACCTGATCCTCCTACCTCCATCTCCTCTCCCTCATCACCTAGTCCTCCTGCCTCCATCTCCTCTCCCACCTCTCTCCTCACCCCCTACAAGGTCGCCTCCTCCTGGCCCTCCTCTGCTCTAGCTGATCTCTCGCCTCACCCTCATCCAACCTGCCACCCTGATGACCGACATCCTCCTCTCCATCATCCTCCTATCCTCCCTACTCCTACTCATCCTTTGGCCCCCACTCCATGGCTCCCACAATAGGCACCTCTAGTGTAATCGTCTCCCATCGATGGTTGCGAAACCACCGACCATACCGATCTGTCACTCTAGCGTCCTCTGGACCCAGCCCCCTCCCTGGATAGGGAACCCCAGCTACCATCACCCATGTCTCCCTCACTCCCCTCGCTAACAATCTCGCTCCCCATGGTACCTCTTTGGTCAGCCGACAAAATATAGTTGGTGCTCTTGGAATATCCTACATGAGTCCAAACTGCCGCATCACTTTGTCTGGACGATGCATCTCCACTATGTGCCCCGGGCTCCCAATCAGGAAACATCTGCATCTAAAGAATCCTTGATGTCTCTCTTCCTCGTTCCTCCATCCTCTAAACCATCGATACATGTATGACAGCCATACAATGTGCTCCTCTCATAACTCATCAAACACTCTCCTTCACTGATCCATCTCTCCCTATGTCTCATACGATAAGATGCAGCCCCGGGCTACCCCGAATCTCTCTCATCCAACTCTCCTCTCCTGACCACTATAGGTCTCATCACCGAGATATGCTCCCACCCCCACACCTGGAATAGCGTCCTGTGTGTCACACTCTGTATCCCCCGATAACAAATCACGTGCATATCTCGATATAATTGGGCCAATACACATGACCCCCAGGAAAACTGTCCCTCATGTTGGGTCTCAAAAATGCTGGTTTGAACCATGAGAGGTTGCCAAGCTCCCACTACGCTTTTGGCCAATTGATAAGGTTAATTGATGCAATTGTACCTTCTACTCTTCAGGCTCTGCAAAACCTAGGCGGGTGCACCTATCTGTATGTTGCAAATTTAAGATGTATTTTCTGGTGAAACAATCTATCCACAATGGCAGAGGGAAGTGGACAGATCAAATTACTACAACTATTCCTACTCCTACAATTGAAAGGTTTTTTTTTAATAGATTGTTTGATATGGATTTGTATCTCTAGGTTGTGGTAGATCAGTGCCTTCTATCCACATGGGCAATGGAGTCAAAAATGATATGTGTTTCCTCCTATTGGTTCAACTCTAGTTGTTAGGCACTCTGAAAATTCTATGGCTGGCATAAAAATTCACTAAGTCTATGACTTGCATAAACAGTGTTGGAATGTTTCTTTATTAGGTTCTTCTTTAACTATCCAAAAGATATCTCAAAACCACTGTGATTTATCAAATGAATTTAATTCTGACTTGCAGACACCAGTTTAATTAAATCACACAAAATGAGAATGCATCTTGATAAACTAGATATATACTTGATATGCTGATTTAAATGATTAAAAGATCCAAGTTGGAGACAACCAAAATAAAGAGTATGAATTTTTATTTATCACAACAACTGAACACCAAAAGAATTATACCAATTTAACATATTTTCTCCATTGATCCTGCTTCAAGAAAGTCCGTCATTATTTACATTCCAGTCCCTTCATGGGAAAATTCTAACTCCTACAGTCTAACTACTGCCTTTTATTTTTATTGCTCTCCCCCTTTCTCCACTTTTTACAAATATTTATATATTTCAGATCATGGGTCATGACCCTTCATTTTTCTAATTATGGTCGTTTACATTTTTTAGCAACAATTAAAATATTTAATTAATTGCCTTGTCGGCAAATTAATTTTTTCTAACTATAGTCGGGCTTTTAATTTTCACTTCATGCCTTTCCCGCTTTTATTTTTATTTTCTATGGCTTTTATTGTTTTACTGCATTACCGCGGGCTTTGACTTACCCACCCGCGGTATCACAGTGTTTGACCACTGATGGCTATCTCCACCATTTACCGCCTTACCGCGGTCTCCACTTAAACCCCTTGCGATACCGCGGTAACTATTTACCGACTGCCTTCGCTTCACCTTTCGCTAAATGTTGACCTGACTGTTGACTGCTACCGCGGCCACCACGATTTATGTTTTGGCCAGTTACGGTACTGCAGTAACCGTCACTGCTGCCTGCTAACAGTTACCTTCATTGCCTCTGCCGTCCATCTAGCCGCTTTCACCAATGACTAATGGTTTACTGCGCTACCGCGATCAATGAATTGACCGCGCACAGTAGCGCAGTAAACACTTCATGCTAGCTCCATTGACCGCTACCCGACCACCGCGCTACCGTGGATAGTACGATGCCCCCTCGCGATATAGCGGTAAGGGTTAAAATGATTTTTTATTATTTAAAAGGGGCGGTAATGGTATAAAGTGAAATAATAAAATGGACGGGGATTAAAATAAATCATTTTTATGAGAAAGTAGGGAAATATTAGATTCAAATGAGAATGAAACAATAGGACTTTTATGGAAATTTGTGAGAAAACCTTAGGGTTTTAGAGGGAAGAATTTAGTTCTAACACCTCGGACCACTCGACAATATGTCGAATCACCTCCATATACCGCAAGCTGCAAAATCACCTACTCCGATCCGGCAGTAATATCTTACTGATTAAACAACACAAAAACAGTGGTAATGTTGGCACCCCCAAGGCCAGGCATCTGTCTACATCTAGTTGCCCCCTCTATATCGAAAAGTCATCTCGCCTGAATAGCACCAGGACAGTCTCATCTAACTGTGCTCCTCTCGACACCTCCTCAGTCACTAACTGACCTGCTATCGGTACCCTCAAAATCCGCCACACATCCTCTAACATCATCGTCATCTCCCTTGTTGGTAGATGAAAAGTCGACGTAGCCGAGCTCCATCTCTCTATCAGGGTTGTCAGCATCGCCCGATGCGCTCTCATCTCTGGAAACTGCTCTAAGTGCAGTAACCTCGCCCGCTCCAGTGTTGCGTGGTCTGCCCCACTCATCGCCTCAATCATCGCCGTCAATGCCTCTGGCCTCTGCTCGTGGGTCCGTAATCGACCAAAATCCTGCAAACATACCATCCCCCTTGTCAAATTCTTTGTCAATTTCTCTTCCCGATCCCGCAACTTTCTTTTTTTCTCTCTCTTCTTCTCTCTCTTTCCCTTCCTCCTCCCTCCTCCCTTCCCCTCCCGGCCGCAGGGCGGATCCGCCCCTGGTCGGAGCGGACCCACCCCTGCAGCAGGGCGGACTCGCCTTCGGTTGAGGTGTACCCACCCCTGCAGCAGGGCGGACCTGCCCCTGGTGGGGGCGGCCCCGCCGGCCAAGGCGGTGTCACCGCCACTGGCCGTAGGGCGCTATCCGACGATGCCTGTCTGCTCCTTCGTGGGGTAGACTCGCCCCCGGCGAGGGTGGACCCACCCCCATAGCGGGGCAGACTCACCCCTGGCCGTGGTGGACCCACCCTGCATCTAGAAGGATTCGCCCTTACAAAAGGGAGGACCTACCCCAAGCTGCCACGAATCCGTCTGATGGAGGACGCATTCGCCCTCCTGCAGAAATCTTTTCTTTTCTTTTCTTTTTTTTTTCAAAATCTCATTTTTTTCAACTACCCATTTTCTTATTCTGACTCGCCCACAAAACCCATATTCTAGATTTTTCGTAAAACATTTCGAATGCATTAAAATTATGAAAATAATGCATAGAGTGTTTTGTCGCCTACTTGGTGGGGCCCACCCTACTAAATGTAGGACCATCGAACCTCGTTTGCCCGGTGGATGATCTCGGTGTCATTATCCTATGGCATATTTTCTCCTCGTCTGCTTGCCTTCTTCTCCTCTTCTCTCAACTGCTACAGTGCAAATGAGGTGAGGTAATTTTTAAAATTACCTTATATTCACTTTCCCCCTCTTTTAAGAGGTCTTTTTTTACCTCTTATTAACCTTTTTCTCCTCCGATTAATCCCTTCCCTTCCCGGGGCCGCCATTTGCACCCTGTTTGTCCGATTGACTTCATTCAAAAGGAAAATTTGCCTAATTTTTCACCCTCTTTCCAACCATACCATATGTTTCTCCCTATCGAGATGTTGCTCGGGATCCCTATTTTTCCCCCATCACCCTCTCAAGGGGGCATACCCTTCACATTTACCAATTTTCCCTGTCATAGTCAATCCCTTCCAAGATTGGGGCATCTTCATCCATTCCCCACTAATTGGATAGCTCAGGTCCTCCTCCCCATGCTGGGGCATCATCTTCTGGTTATTTCCTCTATAGAGTCATCTGCACTTTCTTTTCTTCGAAGCACGGTTATTCTAACGGTACTTCAAAGAGGGAAAAAATGTAGACATCTAAATTTGATCACTTTCATATGATCAAAATATTCTACTCTATTCATCTATTTTATTAATAGTGATTAAATAATTTATTTAATCATTATTTCATTTTCTACCTAAGGTTCCTAAAGTATGTAATTAAATAAATTAAATACTTCACCTTATCCCTTTTCTTCTCTAAATTAAATAAATATGACAAATTATTTAATTTAGTTTTTTAACCCATTTGGATTAAAACCAATTTTTAATTCCCCTTTTTCTCTCTCTTTGTCACATTCTCCATAACCCTCTTTTAATCCAGATTAAATTAATTAATCCGTGATTAAGATGTGCACCACTTAATCATAATTAAGCGTCACATCCTCCATAATCTTCCAATTGCCTCTAATCTCTAATTAATTATCCTAATCTTGTGTTTGCACAACCTTAATCAAAGTCATTAACCATATTTGGCTTACCTTTTCTGGTCAACCTTTCCACTTGCCTTTCTTGGCCTTGACTCTCTTTACCATGTGAATTTTTAATTCACTTTTGTCTTTCCAAGATATTCCCCATCCCCATGCAAGGTTCTAGAAGGCTTGACTTGTCACTTTACATGTGCCAAGGACTTCTAGAACCTTGGACTTGTCACATCACCCACATGTGACAAATCTCCATCTTTTTCGAGACCTAAACTCTCCAATGAATGTAAATTTTTAATTTGCATTTATTCTTCCAACCACTTCCCCTTTTCCCATGGAGATTTTTGAGGAATTCTAAAATTCCTCAAATGTCTCTTTCATCCTCATTTGGGGACAAGAAGTTCTTTTTTGAGGAAATCTTCTCATCCCCCAAATTACCTCAAAGGTACTTGTCCTTCATCCACCTCATTTCCACATCATTCCACCCTAAGACATCTCACATTCCACATGTCAAGATGTGAGGGTTTGTGAGTCCTCAACTCACCATAGTCTTTCATCTTGATCTTGTTGGATCAATCTCAACCGTTGAATTCTCTAGAGAATTCCAACTATCCTATAAATACCCCCTCATTTCTCTCATTTTAGGGATCAAGTCTTTTGCTACCAAACTCTTGCCGAATTGTCATTTGCAGCATTTTAGCTTTTCCATAGTATTTCTCATCAAATCCATCTTGCATCTTGCATCCACTTCACTCCATTGCCATCCAAAGAGCACACAAGACATCCAAAAATCAAGGGCCAACCAAGGAAGGAGCAGCATGAAGGTATAAAAATCAATAATCAATTTGTTTTTTTTGCTTTCATGTTATCTATTTCTTAGGCTAATCATTGAGGTGCCCTTTTCTTATGTTAGTTCTTCTTATTTCATTACTCATTATTTGTTTAGCATCTCACACTAGGACTTGACATTTTTAGAGGATCACACATACCATCTTCAACCCTATAAACATTTTCCAGGGTCAGCTATACAATTTCAAATTACAAATTCAAACTAGGTCGGCTACTCAAAATTCTCGCGATGGATATTAATGAGAGAGGACCAATTAAATATTTAATTTAGGACCCAAAAAAAATCTTGGATCAGTCACACACTTCCTTAAGTTGATGCAAAAGCTTAATGTAATGTGTAGACACCAGGTCAACCAAACCTAATAAAAACACCAATGATCTTTGAAGTACACACATCTCCAAAAAGATAATCACATGTGGATCACTCAACATGCTCACCAGACTTTCTACCAGCTCTAAGAATGTCACAAGCACATCTAGAGCAATTACAACAAATTTCATTCACAAAGAACTCTTCACCAGTCCAACTGGACCAACCAACAAAATGTAGGAGCTCTAGAGCAGGTCTCCCAGAGCACCAAACCACAAGAAAATTTGTCAAAACATAAAAACCATTCAGAAAGAGTCATCCCCCAAATCCACAAGATTTGAAACCAGATATCAGAGGACTGTAGAGCAAAAACATTTTTCCCAGTCCATAAACAGATAGTTTTGTCAAACCAGTTCACACACTGGTGAACACATCTTTTGCTCTCCATCGAACCAGAAGCCAAAACTTAAGATATACTATCCATTGAAGCTTATGAACATGCTTACAAATATACACAGGAATAGGATCAAAACAAAGGAAATAAGATCATAATACCAGAGCACACTCAGAATACACACTTCAACACTACCTTTATTATTTCTCAAATTTTCTCAAAAGCACTTGGCAAAAACACAACTACAACTTCATAAATACAGTCTTGCAATATCTCAACTATATAAGTACCATCTGTACTCAACCTGAACTAAGTTGACATCAATGACAACATTAATGACATCACCATTAACCACATCCATGTTAGAGTAAAAGGTTTATTACTTAATTATTTAATTAAGTCACCTTTTATTATTTCACTTAAGATAAAATTAGATTGCATTTTGTAGGCATTTAATAATTATTCTAATTATTAAATGCACCCTTTAGGGATTTATTTAGGGTTTCTCAATCTCCTTTTATAAGGATTGATCTCACTGTATTTTAATTTATTCTCAGTTAATACATTTCATCTTGAGGCTTGCAGAGCACCTTTGCTTTTTTCTCTATATCTCTTTATCATGATAGCTTATTTGCATGCAAGTGATTTATGGGTTATGTGAAGTCGGATTTCTCAACTTCTACATGGTATGAGAGCTTTAGACTTGTCGCTTCTTGTTCATCTTTTGAGGGATTCACAGACCTTCAAGGGTTTCGGTTTGTCTTTTTTGATCCAGTGCATACCTATTTGATCAGAGGTTTTTGAGTCCAAACGAACCTCACCATTGAGTTTGCAGCGGCTCAAAACCCTAGAAACAACTACTAATTTCTCCATTTTGGACCAAGTTGGTTTCAGAGGCAAAAACAATTTAGCCCCAAGCTCGTACAGTTCTAGAGCACACCTCCCGAGGTGAGATTTTTTTTAAAAAAAAAACCACGTTTTAAAAAATGCAGCCCATTCAAAACCAGGTCTGTCGCCCGATGGCCACCCAACAACCACTCAGAGGCAGCGGTGCCACCAACACCGCCGGCCTCCAGGCGGCTACCATGGCCACTCGCCCACCACTCAGAGGCAGTGGCGCCACCAAGACTGCCATCCGCACCCCTCTCTTTTGGCCCCCATGAAGGTCACCTGTGTGACCAAGGGATCCTTTCCCAGCCCTCAACCGTTAGCCCCTTGGTCACCATATGAATAGGGGCTAAATTTGTTTTAGCCCCCAGGGCTTGATGAAGGGCTTGTTGGGCAATTTTTTGCAAATTTTAGTAAATCGGGTGTAAAATGGGCATATGATCTTCATTTTTAGCAAACAAGATACCATTGGAAAGATAATTCCAAGCTGGATCTAGTGGTGTAGGTCTTATTTTCTAGTTTTTCCATTTTGATGTCTTTTTTCTAGTCAAAGTCAGAACATGATTTTTGCACTCTCAGGGGCGTAACTTTTGTGTCTGGACTCCGTTTTGCACAAATGAATAGGCATTGGAAAGTCGGTTCCATTCTCTTTCTAGATCTGAAATTTATTTCATCAAAAAATATGCTAGGTACACAACATACAATCTGAAGTATTTCTTTCTTTTTCTTTCTTTTTCGACTTTAAAATTATATTGGGGTTTGGGTTCTTGTGTTGTGGGGGGTGTTCTTTTCTTGCTTTCTTTAATTTACATTAGAAAACTAGAAACCTATTTCATAAAACACATTTCAAAACTCATTCATTATGGCAGATTCTTCTTCTATTGAGCGTCTTTCCCCACATAATTATCACACCTGGAAGGCACAAATGACCAAACTTCTCATGTCAAAAGGGTTATGGTCATGTTTGGATGAAGTTCAATTTTAGTTGACACAACCATTTGAGGTTTTTCAGCACATGAACAGAATGGATGAGGCCATGGGTTTGCTATCCTTGCATGTTTTAGATAGTCTTTTATTCCATCTAGAGGGTTGTATAACTCCTTGGGCTATGTGGTTGAAGTTTCATACTCTATTGGCACCATTAATCAATTTCAAGCACTTCAGATTGAGGCCGAATTGACTTCCTTAGTACCTGATTCATATCCTACCATTGAGGATTTTTTTATGAAGTTCAAATCATTAGGTCATTGTCATAGGGTTGTGGTAAAACAAAAATAGATTAAGAGTTCATTTACCCGATTCTCTCTAAGCTTTGCGGTTCATTTCATATTTTTTCCTCTACATTGTATTCTACAATGGATGCCTTGGGTGCACACTTTACCATGCCTAATTTTGAGGTGTTCTATGATTGGTTGACACAAGAGTAGGCCAAGATATCACAGTTGGATTCTCTCTCAGGATCTAAGAACCAACCACTGGTAGCTCAAACATCTAAGGGGAAGCAGAAGCAGAAACAAAAGCCGAAGAAAGATTCAGCTGGCAGTGAGAATTCCTCCAAGCCACCTCCAAAGTCTGATTCAAAACCACAATCCAGTCCTAAACATGGAAAATCTTCTAAGTCTGGTGAGTCTTCCTCCAAGACTAAGAAGAAATTAGGTGATCCTTGCAACTTTTGTGGCAAGGAAGGACATCCAAATTCTAGGTGTTGGAAACGATTAGAGGCTTTAGAGGAATCCATGCACCAACATCATATTACCTCACCTCAGGATCCTTCTCCACCCATAGGGAAAGGTCATGCTCTTTCTGCATGAGCCTCACCTTCAGGATCCACTTGGATTCTAGATTCTGGTGATTCTCACCATATGACACACACACATGAGTTTATCACCACACTTGCCCCTAGTGGCACTACACATATTGCAGTTGGCGACTCATCACACCTTTCAGTTAAGGGTTCAAGTATTGTTTCATTGGATGGTGGTTGTCTTCAGGATGTACTTATTGTTCCTAAAATTTTGACAAACCTTCTTTTCGTTTATCAGATTTTCCATACTAGGTCTGGTAAGCCGGTTGAGTTCTCACCACTTGATGTGGTTATTCGAGACCTTCATGATCCTGATTTGGTTGTGGCTACTGGGAATGCTGATTTTGCATGTCACTTATACAAATTTGATGGATTTGAGAGTTCAGACAGTTCAGGTTCCTCTCTTATAGCACATGTAGACTCAGTGAGCAAGCTTTGACATGAGTGTTTGGGCCATGTTAATTACAAATATCTACAACAGATGAGTACTCAGGCACTTGTGATTGGCCTCCCTTAGATTTCCTACACTGATGGTGTTTGTCGAGGTTGTGTACTTGGAAAACATCACCAGGATTCTTTTCCTACGGGTAGAGCCACAACGCTAAGGCCCCCTTGGAGTTGGTACATAGTGACCTCATGTCTTTTCTAACTCCTTCCTTTTGAAGGGCCCGATATGTACTCAGTTTTATTGATGAATTCTCTAGAAATACATGGGTGTACTTTATTAAGTACAAGCCTGATGTCTTTGATTCATTCAGGATCTTTAAGACATTTCTGAAGAAGCAATCTGGAATTTCTATGAGGAGGATACGCATAGATAATGGGGGGATTATGTTAATCATGCTTTCAGGGATTTTTGCATTGAGCATGGTTTGCAGCATCTTTTTACAGTATCTTACACCCCTTAGCAGAATGGTGTTGGTGAGAGAAAGAACAAAAACTTACGAGAGATGGTCAATTGTATGATATAGTCTCGAGCTATGGGTTCTTCTTTTTGGGCTGAGGGAGTCAATTGTGCCAAATATATTCAAAATCGGATGCCTCATAAGGCATTGTGACATATGACTCCTGAGGAGGCTTGGACTCATGTCGAGCCTGATGTTTCTACATTTCGAGTTTTTGGTAGTGAGGCTTGGGCATTTATTCCCATTGCTCAATGAAAATCCATGGAGAGGAAGAGTCGACCACTCACATTTTTTGGCTACTGTGAGGATGTTAAGGTGTACAGGTTGTTTGATCCTAATTCCAAAGAGGTCTTGTCTCGATGAGATGTCCAGTTTGATGAGTGCTTTCCTCTGATGGATTCTCCATCACCAACTTCTCCCTCACTGCCTTCTCCTCCCTCTTCATCTCTTGAGGATTAATTATCTCTTGAGGATGATGTAGATGATGATCCACCATCTCCACCACCACCAGGTACTCAAAATTTTTCCAAGTGGGCCCGTGTTACTATTGAGGTAGCTAGATCTTTGGTAGGTGATCCTTCAAATTCTCGTCACACTCATGCACAAACATTTGGTTCTAGTCTTTAGAGTCATGCCATTTCAAATGATCCTCAAAAGTTTTCAGAGGCGACAGGTCACCTTGAGTGGGATAGGGCCATGGATGAGGAGTATTCTTCTTTGATGAAGAATCATACTTGGGATCTTTGTCCTCTTCCTAAGGGAAGAAAGTTGGTTCGGTGCAAGTGAGTGTACCGTACCAAGTATGATGCAGATGGTTTGATTGATAAGTATAAGGAACGTCTTGTTGCGAAGGGGTTTTCTCAAGTGGAGGGTATTGACTACTCTGAGACCTTTGCTCCTATCGCCAAGATGAACTCTATTCAATTTTTACTTTCCCTTGCAGCTTCACAGGGACGGATAGTGTTTCAGATGGATGTGAAGAGTGCTTTCTTGCATGGAGACCTACATGAGGAGATCTATATGGAGCAGCCTCAGGGTTTTGTGCAAGATTCCTCCTTGGTTTGAAGACTTTAATGTTCATTATATGGTCTCAAATAAGCCCCTTTGGCTTTGTATAAGAAGATGGACTCTCTTTTTATTTCCTCTCACTTCACACGCTGTCATTCTGATCCCACAGTGTACATTCAACGTCAGGAGGGTGATCTTTTGATTCTTGTGCTATATGTTGATGACCTCATTATTATAGGTAGCTCATCCTCCATGATTTAGAGTGTTCAGAGAGCTTTGATGGAGTAGTTTGAGATAACAGATCTCAATCTTCTACACTTATTTCTGGGTCTATAGGTTATTCAGTCTTCATATGGGATTTCCATATTTCAGTAGAAGTATTCTCTTGATATGATTCATCGATTTGGCATGCTTGATTGCAATACTTCCCCCACACCATTTCAGTTAGGTGTTATCTTGTCTTCCACTTGCTCTACTCATCCAGTAGATTCTACTTTATATAGGGAGTTGGTTGACCGTTTGTTGTACTTGGCACATTCACGTCT
Source organism: Sequoiadendron giganteum (assembly GCA_007115665.2). Taxonomy (NCBI): domain Eukaryota; kingdom Viridiplantae; phylum Streptophyta; class Pinopsida; order Cupressales; family Cupressaceae; genus Sequoiadendron; species Sequoiadendron giganteum. The sequence continues at coordinate 89,250,445 of CM021105.1, forward strand.
TGATATTTCCTTTATGGTTGGCCTTGTCTCTCGGTTATCACATTATCCACATGAGATCCATTGGCAAGCAACCAAGCGAATATTGAGGTAAATTCTAGGCACTACTCATTATGGCATTCACTACACTTAAGGATCCCCTCACATTATTGGCTTCACTGACTCAGATTGGGTTGGTGATGTCAATGATCGAAAGTCTACTTCTGGCTTTATTTTTTGCCTTGGTTCTAGTCCTATCACATGGTCTTGCAAGAAGTAGTCTGCTATTGCATTATCATCTACAGAGGCTAAGAACAAAGCAACAGTGTTAGCTAGTTAGGAGATTCTATTGCTTCGATAGTTGATGACAGAGTTTGGGTTTCCTCCTGATAGTTCCACTATTCTTTGGTGTGAATCAAAGTTCCATGCACATTTCCCGCAACCCAGTGGAGCATCAGCGAACTAAGCACATTGAGATCCACATGCACTACATCAGGCAGTTGATTCAGGATGGTTCTCTCATCTTGGAGTACATTCCTATAGAGGATCAGGTTGCATACATCTTCACTAAACCTTTGGCATCGCCGCACTATCTTCAGTTACGCTCCATGCTTGGGGTGAAGGAATTTTTCCTTGGGGGGTCTTTGTGAGGCCTTCCTTCCTTCATATTTTTTTGTAGCATTCTTTTTCATCTCTTTTTGGAGAGGTCCCACTGGGTTTTCTCCTTTACTCCACTTTATAGAGATTTGGTTGTATTCGGGTACCTCATCAGGCCTAGTTGTCGGGACCCTAGTTTTCTTTATAGCTTGTAATTGCATTGCTTTCATTCATTTAGTTTGTTGCTACTCCCTAAGTTCATCCTAAGGGGGGGTGTTAGAGTAAAAGGTTTATTACTTAATTATTTAATTAAGTCACCTTTTATTATTTCACTTAAGATAAACTTAGATTTCATTTTGTAGGAATTTAATAATTATTCTAATTATTAAATGTACCCTTTAGGGCTTTCTTTAGGGTTTCTCAATCTCCTTTTATAAGGATTGATCTCATTGTATTTTAATTCATTCTCAGTTAATACATTTCATCTTGAGTCTTGCAGAGCACCTTTGCTTTTGTCTCTGTATCTCTTTCTCGTGATAGGTTATTTGCATGCAAATGATTTTTAGGTTATGTGAAGTTGGATTTCTCAACTTCTACAATCCATACTTGCAAAAATCTCCCCCTTTTTCATTAATGGAAACACATGATGTGAAAAAAAACATCAAAGACAACATACATGATTTTCAGAGGTGACAACCTGCCAAGCATAAAAAAATTCACATCATTCTTTCTCCCCCTTTGACATCAATGGAAAAGGAAATTCTTGCCATATAAAGCTCTGTTCACTCCCCCTTAGGAGTACACCTACATCACATACTGCAACAATGCACTTCTCTACTCCCCCTGAAGAGTAGACCACAATCATCAGTCCAGAACAAAAGAGGTTTGTGGATCCACTGGACTGATGCACTTCTATGTGCACTTAGTTCAAGGAAGGAGGGCTAGTAACCCCTAGCTTCCCTCTAAGATACTCAAAAGTATCCTTTGGAAGGGCCTTATTGAATATGTATGCAACTTGTTCTTTGGTAGGTACATATTCAAGTCTAACTTCATTCTTCAATACCTTCTCCCTCAAGAAGTGATACTTCATAGATATGTGTTTTGTCCTAGAATGCATCACTGGATTATTTGAAATGTTTATAGCACTTGTATTGTCACAAAACATAGAGATAGGTTCACCACTCACGACACCTCTGTCCATCAAGGTTTGCTTCATCCAAAGTACCTATGTTCAATAGGATGCTACTGCAATATACTCGGCTTTTGCAGTGGATAAAGACATTAAATCCTATTTCTTGCTCAACAATGAAACTAATCTTCCTCCAAGGAAGAATTCACCACCACTTGTTCTCTTTCGATCATCTACATAGCCAGCCCAATCTGCATTAGTGTAGGCATTCAATGTGAAATCATTGTCCCTCAAATATCGTAGCCCATAATCTGGAGTTCCTTTAAGATATCTAAATATCCTTTTCACAGCTATTACATGTGCTTCCTTAGGTTCTTCTTGAAATATTGCAACTAAACATACTACATGCATGATATCAGGTCTAGTAGTAGTAAGATACAACATTCCACCAATCATGGATCTATACATGTTTTGATCAACTTTAGTAGATTCATCATTCTTACTCAGCTTACATCCAATTATCATAGGGGTACAGATCGGTTTGGAGTCATCCATCCCAAAATGCTTTAACAATTCCTTAACATACTTGGATTGTGAAATGAATATCCCTTTGTCAGTTTTATTTACTTGAAATCCAAGGAAGAAACTCAATTCACCAATCATGGACATTTCAAATTCTTTTTGCATCTCTTCAGAAAATTTATTACACATACCTTCATTTCCACCAAAGATGATGTCATCAACATATATCACAATTATCAATATCTTGTCTTTCTCAACCTTGAAGTAAAGATTGTTTTCTGCAGACCATTTGTTGAATCCTTTCTTTTTCAAGTATCTATCCAATTTTGCATACCAAGCTCTGGGAGCTTGTTTAAGTCCATATAATACATTCTTTAACTTACAAACCATGTTCGGTTTGTCAGATAGTTGAAAACTTTCTGGTTGCTCCATATATAATTCTTCCAGTTCTCCATTCACAAATACAGACTTGACATTCATCTGATACACTTTGAAGTCTTTATGAGCTAAAAATTCCAACAAAGTCTGAATGGCCTCCATTCTTGCTACAAGTGCACAAGTTTCTTCAAAATCTATTCCTTCAACCTTTGAATATCCTTTACTTACAAGTCTTTCTTTATTTCTTACCACTTCACCATGTTCATTCAACTTGTTTCTTAATACCCATTTTGAACAAATTACATTCTTGTTTGTAGGTCTAGGGACTAGTTCCCATGTCTCATTGTTCTCTATCTATAGTAGTTCCTATTTCATTGCTCTAACCCAACTTTAATCATTACATGATTCACTCACAACCTTAGGTTCTATCTTAGAAAGTAAACACAATTTTACCTCAACCACTTTGTTTCTTATCTTCACTCCTTCACTTATGTCTCCAATTATTTGTTCCTCCAGATGATTTCTCTGGACATATTTAGGAGTCTTAGGTGCAGGTTTTGGAATCCCTTCTTTTTCATCGCTTTGTTCTTTCTCTTCCTTTTCTTCTTCTTGTATTTTCACATAGATAAGATCATCAGATTCAACTTAATTTATTTCCACTGGTCTATACATAGCTTCATCAACCTTTACATTAGCACTTTCAATTATTTTCCTCAGTCTCTTATTAAAACATATATATTCTTTGTTGTTATTTGAATATCCAAAAAAAATTCCTTCATCACATCTAGCATCAAAATTTCTAATATTTTCATCATCTCTTCTAATGTAGCATCTACTTCCAAATACCTTAAAGTATTTAACAGTAGGATTCTTACCATTCCACAAATCATAAGGGGTCTTAGTGTTGTTACCTCTGATATAAACTCTGTTAAGAATGTAAACAACAGTGTGGATTGATTCTCTCCAATACACATAAGTAAAATTTGCTTCTTTCATCATAGTTCTGGTAGCCTCTTGAATAGTTTAGTTCTTTCTTTCCAAAACTCCATTTTGCTGAGGGGTTCTAGGAGAAAAATAATGTATTTTTATGCCATGCTCTTCATAGAATGCATTGAGCTCACCAGATGTAAATTATCCACCTCTATCAGACCTTAAGCACTTTATTTTTAGGTTTGCCTCATTTTCTACTCTTTCCTTAAACACCTTGAATCTATCAAGAGCCTGAGCCTTTTCTCGAAGAAATGTAACCCATGTCATCCTAGAGTAATCATCAATCAAGAGAATAAATTACTTGTCACCATTTAGGCTTCTTTTTCTTGTAGGACCACAAAGGTCTATATGGATTAATTCTAGCATTTTGGTAGATGATTGGTCCTTACCTTTAAAATTGTTCCTTGTTTATTTTCCCAACTGGCAACTTCTAAAAATTCAATTTGAAGGATTTATGATTCTAGGCATATCTCTGACAACTTCCCTAGAACTGATCCTAATCAGATTATCAAAATTCACATGTCACATCCTTCGGTTTCAGAGCCAACTCTCATTAATATGAGAAACAAAACACTGACCATCACCACCCTTAAGTTGATAGATTTTTCCATGAGTTATTCTTCTAGCTGCTACCACAGTTTTAGATCCTTTTCTAATCTCACAAGTGCTATCTTGAAACACAAGCTTAAAACATTTGCTGCACATTTTTCCAAAACTTAAGAGATTATATCTTAACCCTTTTACATAGTAAACTTCATCAATATTATATTTTCCATCAAAACTAATTGTTCCTTTACTAATAATTTTAGCACCATAGTCATCTCCAAACATGACTACTCCTCCATCATACTTCTCAACTTTGGTAAACTTACTCTTCTCTCCAGTCATATGATTTAAACATCCGTTGTCAATTACCCAAAATTCTTCATCCTGTCTAGCATGAAAAGCAGTTACCAAAGTATCTTATGTTCCATCCTTCTTTCTCTCCAGACCATATTATTTTGCATATCTTCCATGGTTAGTAGATACAACTTCATCTTCCATGGCTAGAAATAAACATTCATCTTTATCTTCCTCAAAGTCAAATTCATCATCAGAAATTCCTGCATCTTCTTTGACATAATACAATTTCTTGATCTTCCTATCCTTTTTATCCTTATGATTATTGTTATTGTCCTTGTTCTTCTTGTGTGTAGTTCTATTAGGACATCTTGATGCATAATGACCATTATTTCCACAACTGAAACACTTAAAGGGAAACTTACCTTTGTATTTACCAGTACCTTTCTTCAATCTCCTTGTGAAATTTTCTTCCAAATCTTCTGAATCATCATCATCTAAATCATCTCCTATTTTCATTGCTTTAAAAGTTATTTCAGCCTTCTCCTTCTCTCTTGCAAACTTTCTCATCTCGAATGCAGTCAAGACACCATATAGATGTTCCTTAGTAAATTTATTTGGATCATATCATTCTTCAAGAGCAGATACTTTGTCACTATAGTTTTCTGGTAGGGTCACCAAGATCTTCTCGATTATATCTTCATCTGACATGTTACCACCTTGATTCTTGATTTTAGTTGCTATAAGTTCAACTCTCTGATAATAACTTGCAATGCCTTCTCCATCTTCCATGCTCAAGTTCTCAAATTTTCGCTTAGAAGTTAGTTTTCTTGACAACTTTCCTCTATCATTCCCTTCATAAATTTCTTTCAATTTTGTCCATATTTCATGAGCAGTAGCTAGAGAGATAACTTTTGTTCTTTTAGTTTTAGATAAAGCACTGAAAATAGCATACCTTGCTCTTTCATTCTCCTCATAAGCTTCAATCTCAAAAAAAAAGGAAGGACCAATTGATGGTATCACATAATTTGTCTACAAATATTTCTAGGTATTTAAACTAAGTGAAATCAAATAAATTGTCATTTTTTCTTTCCAACCACTGTAATCAGCTCCATCAAAAATAGGAATCTGCACCAATTTTTGAAATGCACAATACAACTCAGAGGTGGGGGTGAATCAGTTGTATCAAATCACTTTACTTTTGAACTTAATCTTTTCACTTTAACTTCAATATGTTATTAAGTGTAAACATGAAATGCAAATAACAAAAAGCAAACACCAAAGACACCAGATTTATGTGGAAAACCCAATGAGGGAAAAAATACTGTGAGGATTAACTCACAATATAGTAGTAATGCAATACCGGTTACAAAGGATCACTGCTATTGGGCTCACTACCCAAATACAAACGCTCGCTACCCAGATGTAAGGGTTCGCTGCCTTCAAAGGACTCATTGTCCAAAAAAGAGGCTCTCTACCTATAGGAAATAAAAAACATAAATGAAGATCCACCACTAGGGTTCTGCACATTCACAACTTGATTAGAATATATTAGACACCATCAACTCACTTCTTTCAAGAATCTAACATCTTAAAGTACTGTTGCCTCAATTCGCTCTTCCACTCTCTGCTTTTCGCACTTGTTCACACTCTTCACTTACTTGCTCAATCTATGGATGGATGCATATAAAATTCGCTACAACTTGATTTTCTTTTATACCATCTTCAACCCTAGAAACATTTTCCAAGGTCGAGTATACAATTTCAAAATACAAATTCAAATCAGGTTGACTACTCAACATTCTCGTGGTGGATAAGAATGAGAGAGGACCAATTACATATTTAATTTAGGACCCAAACAACATATTGGATCAATCACACACATTCTTAAGTCGATGCAAAAGCTTAATGTAATGTGTAGACACCAGGTTGGCCAAACCTAATGAAAACACCAATGATATTTGAAGTACACATCTCCAACAAGATAATTACATGTGGATCACTCAACACACTTCACCAAACTTTCTACTAGCTCTGAGAATGCCTCAGGTACATTCACAACAATTAAAACAAATTGCATTTATAGAGAACTCTTCACTAGTCCAACCAGACCAACCAGCAAAACACAAGAGGTTTGGAGCAGGTCTTCCAAAGTGCCAAACCACAAGAAAATTTGTTAGAAAACATAAACCATCAAAAAGAATCATCTCCCAGATCCACAAGATCTGAAACTAGATATCAGAGGATTGTGGAGCCAAAACATTTTTCCGAGCCCATAAACATATAGTTCTATCAAACCAGTTCACACATCTTTTACTCTCCATTGAACCATAAGCCAAAAATTAGGATATACTATCCATTGAATCTTATGAACACACTTATAAATCTGCATAGGCATAGGATCAACACAAAGGAAATACAAAGCACAATACGAGAGCACACTCAGAATACACACATCAATATTGCCTTCATTATTTCTCAAATTTTCTCAAAAGCACTTGGAAAAAACACAACTACAACTTCATAAATAAAGTCTTGCAGTATCTCAACTATATAAGTACCATTTGTACTCAACCTGAACTGAGTTGAAATCAATGACAACATTAATGACAACACCATCAACCACATCCATACTTGCAACATGTTTAGCTTACATTAACTTTTCATTTCATTTAGGGGTTTTAGGATTGCATTTTTGCATCTCTTGAAATCTTAACAATACAAAAAAATCATTCATTTTACAAATCAGTTACAAAGAATTGCATCATCATTCCCTTGCATTTGAAAATTGAAACAAAATTGCACATCAAATTAGGTCTCCTAGCTTGTCATTTTGTCACATTTTGCACTTACATTCAACATTAAACTCACAAAAAAATCAAATTGTAACTTACTGTTTCTGATCAGAATATGAAAACCACTGAAATCATATCATAAATCTATAAAAACATTTTCAAAAACCTTAACCTAGGACCCATTATCCCTTTGGAAAATGAGTCCCTGATCATGGTCATTTCTTGATTTTCTGGGAACTAAAACCTCTATTTCTACTTTTCATTTTGTTGCTTTCAGTTTTCAATTTTAGTTTACAAATTCTTTGTTTGAAATTGATCGTATTTAGCTTAATTTGATAAAATTAGTGTATTGTGTGATTTCAAAATTTCATTTACAAGACATCATTTTTAGGTTTTTAGATTGTGTAATCAGAAAATTAGATTTTTTAGAATCTAAAAATTGTATTTACATATTACATTCTAGGTCATTGTTTTGCATTTCACCCTCTTTCCATTTTGGGTTTACATTAAGTTTGTGAAACTTGTATGAGATTTACAACTTGGTGTCCTATTAGCAATACTATTGTGAGATATAGTCTGAGACTCATGTCATCCCGTGATACACCATTCACCATGGATCTTGGGTTTTCCAACTCTTTCACTAATAATGTTGATAATGAACCCTATATGGATCATATCCTTCATACCTAATTTCCAATGACTTCCCTACCTACAAACAATATAAATTATTTTGCTAGTATCCCACAAGAAAATATGAGGCTAGACGAAGAATTAAAATTTTTGCAAAACTTTGTGAGAACAGAACCGATTGCTGGTAATGTCATTCCTCTCATAGGGAACATATGAACAATGCTTAAACGTAAAGAAGGAATAAAGTTCATATGTGTCTTGGTCCATATCATTAAAATAAATCTTCCTCCTCCTCAATCAGCTATCAATACATCTCCCACACGTAAGAGAAAAGAAACCACAAATTTTGAGCACTTTACAACTCCTAACACTTCCTTTTCTAAAAAAAGAAAGGATTTGCAGTTAGATGAAGAAATTGATGATCAAATAGTTATAAAACCAAAGAAAAAAAAAATTGAAACTACATGCACATCAAAGAATCCAACTGCAAAAGTTGTATTATATTCCTACATCTTCGTATGACCTATTACAAATGTCTAAAAATGAGAATATATTTTACACCCTTCTACATTGGAAACTAATTGAATTGCCACCTAAACAAGAAAATCCAACCAAAAAGAAAACTTATCAAAATAGACCATATTTTGCTTATCATAGATTCTTTGGAAATCACACCGATAATTGTCATATTTTAAAGCATGAAATTTTCTCCTTGCCATTTAATAGTTGTAGGATCTTATTATGCTCACTATTACATGCTTAACATTCATTGCAAATCATTTTCTTTATTGCAAGGAGCTCATTCTCATCACTTATCTCAACTCATCCTTTTCCTGCACTTAGTGGGGCTAAGGGGTTAGGTAGTCTTGTCCTTGTTTTAGCACTTGGTGTTGTCCCTTTGGCTACTTTTCCACCTTCTACATATACTGAACAAGATTGGGATGCAAACGACTTGCTATAGGTTGACTTGCATCTACCCTACTAGTATTTTTCTTTGTTTTCTTTTTCATTTTATTTGTGTGATTGTAGGTGCATAATGTGATCCCCTTGTACTAATTTTTTTGATGTATCTCTCTCTTCATGTGCATTCCTCTATATGTATCTACATTCTTCTATATGGCATAAAAATTTATATTTTTTCTTGTCTTGTGTTTTCTTTTTGGGGATGACGCAAGGCGTCGAGACATTGAGGTCTCTTCCATGTTGACCCAAAATATTTTCTTTGTTTTCACTCTCTATGTGTCATTCTTCCTGTTATGCAATTATTTGGGGAATGATGACATTTTCAAGCTCTATAAAAATATTGTAGCAAAGATATATTGACCCCAAATCTGTGGATCCCTTTTGTTTTTTGGGATTTCATTTTAGGGACAACCCCGCTTTCATGACGCAACTTCATTTGGAAACATGTATGACTTGGCATAGGGATTTCTGAGTAAGCTCTCATGCCCTCTTTATCGGTTAGCATTGAGTATGTGTTACTTTAAATTTATTTATTACAACAATGGTGTAGCAATTCCTTTAAATTTTGGGCATACATTGGCATTATTATTGTAAGAAATTTTTGACATCCTAATGTTTTTTTGTGTGATTTTATTACTTCTTGTGAGGCATCCTTTTCTTGGTGGTGTCATTGGGTTTGATGTCCTCCAAGAGCATGATATTTCTTAGAATACTACTTTCCTCTTAGTTGTGATGCTATGTGTTGCATTCCCTAAGTTACAAATCTTTTATCCTAGACTTATCCTCTCTTGGATACATTAGGCACAATGATCCCTAAAATAGAGAGAACCTTACACAAACTAACCAATGCCCCTTTGAAAAAAACCTTATATATATATATATATATTGTTCATAACTATTTAACATACTACAACTTTTTAACCTTGTGAAGCTCAAACCCATCCCTATAAGGCCACCAAGCATAACACACTGTGTTTGCTACTAGAGCCTTCCCCATGCTCATAAGTGCTTAGCATAACACACCTTGTTAGGACTTGTGAAGCTCGAAGTGTAGTATTGTGGTGCCTTATTGAATTTTTCAAGAGGATAGCTTTGATTTGGTATGAGAGCCTAATAATATTCGCTCATATTCTACCTATTCGGGGCTCACCTAGTGGATGGCCTGAGGTTCCATTAGCCCATGCGAGCATATGTGTTGTTTGCATAGTGGAAATCGATTTCTACTTGTGAACGTATTGGACAAACATCCTAGACATGTTCCACATCATGTTAGACAGTCGAAACTTGATCCACCCCCTTCCCTAGACAAACAACCATGTTCCACATCGCATTGGGATAGTTGAAGCTTGATCCGCCCACCTCTTCTCCTAGGCTTTGATGTTGTATGATTGAGTATCTTTGTCATTTTTGCATACATATGTTTCTTGAATGTCTACTTTAGTGTGAGTTTGACGTGGAGTCATCCTCTCACTAAAGTGGGGGCTAAATTTAATGTAGGAAGAAGTATCCCTTTTTCAGACTTAATTTGGGAATTAGTATTAAATTAAAAGCACTAAATTATGGCTTAATTTAGTGTTGAATATTCACAATAAGTTTAAGGCTTTATTAAATCAAATGGACTTAATTTTTCCTTATTTGTGGTGTTGTAAGGTGTATCTTTACACTTTCACACTCAACTAGGGCTTTATTATTTGAGGTTAATTATGCCTTAATTGGAACCTTTAGTTCAAATCCAAGCCTAATCAATTACAATTTTCGAAGAGGAAATCCCAACATTCATCAATTCCATAACATAACATTTAACATTGGATAAAGTATGTCCTAGGTAAGGGACCTAGGACCCATTCACGATCCATTCACCCAAGGATGAATGGGTCCTCAATTAGACCTAGGACCTAATTTTTTATTATGTTTTTGGAGATATTTCAATGATTTCAAATGTATATTCACATGTCAGCTTGTGTTATTTGAATTTTGGGTATTAATGTTAAGATACCTATAAATAAGAGGTTATTTCAGTAAGTTTCATTTAAAATTTTACTAGAAATTTTCATGAGCATCCTAAGATTTCAAGTGAGCATTTCAAGAGCATTTTCAAGGAATTCAAGAGGAGATTTTTTGAAGAATTATTATAGAAATCAAGATCCTATTATCATGTCAAAGTATTCTTCCATCATGCATGTTATTTGAGCTAATATGTTGATGTAGTGTTCAAGATCCATTCAATCATACAAAGGCATTATTTCAAGTCAAGTTTCAAGATCAACATCCACATCCTTTCAAGATATTTCATGCAAGTTGTAGATCCATTCCAAGATTCATCCAAGGGTTTGGTGAGTTGTGACATATGCTTGTTCATTCATCATTCCTTTCATGCTATTTCATTTCACTACAAGGTTTAATCACTAAAACTAGGTTTTTCCCTCTTGATGTGTGTTTACATATTTTAGGTGGAATATCTCTTGAAGAGAAAATTTGAAAAGTTGTCAAAGTTGCATTCGTTGTCATCATTCTTTCAAGTTCATAGAAACTAGCCTACAAGATTTATTTTTGACTATCCAACTATGAAATTTGAGGATTTGGGAGTGTAGACACATAAGAACAAAACCCAAAAACCATTTTTACAAATCCCTAGCCAAGGCCAATTCACCATAGGGTGAATGAGTCCTTAGTAATCTTTGAAAAAACACTTTTAGTGACTAGTGCACATTACTTTGCCATTCCCAGATCTGTATTTTAATTTCTGGTTCCATTAGAATTGATCTTAATCTACTAGATGCACTTTATAGATTGAATTTTGGAGTTGTTTTGATATTTTTAATCTTTCTCCCCAAAGTGTTGTTTAATCAGGACTCCTACCCTTGCATAAAAGGAAAATTTATAGATTCACACTTTGACTTGACTAACCTTTTGGTTGACAGTCACTTCATTGTGTGGATCTCATTTCCTAAATGAAAGCAAAGAAACAGGTGCATCACACACCCATTTTCCCATCATCTCATTTGGACTCCCAACCTATTTTTCTATGTTTCGGATGTTATACTGGGTGATAAAAAATAAACCCTTCAATTGTCTAATCAATTAAGCAAGAGATAGGGTAGGTTATCTAATGAGAATGACCCCCTGAAGTCATTACTTAAGAAGTTATCCTTGACTCGTGATACCAAGTCACTGAGCAAACATAACATAAAGTAATTCCTTCATTAACTTTGCAAAATAAACCTCATTTAGGGCTTTAGAACAAAATTTTAAACAATAAAGGAAGCCCTAATCACCAAATTCAAAACCTCTATGAACTTGAGATTACCACCAATTTCATATGCTCTCTATAAGTCTCAATGTCATCTTCCAATGCCAATTTTATGAAGTAAACAATGACAATACTATGTTTTTCATGAACAAAGAACACCAATGAACCATGAATACCATTTTTATATAGATGTCAAGCACTATGCTCTTTGTTAGAGGAAACATTGAAATAACTCTGTGACACATGAACCATGAAATGAAGGAACAAGTAATAACAGTCACCTTTGCATTTTGCAACAACACAATCATGAAATAAAGGAACAATAATAAATCACAAGTATCTTTGCATGTTGCATCAAAGACCAATGATGAAAAATGATAATTCAATCACCAAACACCATCAACCTTTACCATCAACCTTTCCTTTGTAACATCATGGCAAGTTCCTTTGGATATGACACCTTCATTTTATTAAACATGAAATGACATACCTTTGATCAATGAAAAACCATGCCAAAAAACATCAACACCTCACCTCTCTCTCTATCTCACCTCTCCCTATCCCTCCCTCCCTCCTTCCCTCTCTAATATTCTGTATCTCCCCCTTTCTCTCTCTTTCGTCCTCCCACCCACCTTTCCTCTCCACTTCTCTCTATCTAACCTATCCTTCCCTACCTCTTTCTCCCTTCTCATCTCTCTCAATCTCTCCACCTTCCTTCTTCACTCTCTACTCTCTCTATCACCTCTCTCTCTCCTTCCCTCTCTACTTCTCCCTCTCCCTCTCCCTCTCACCCTCTCTTTAAATCTCCTAAACCCTATACCGAATATCGTAAATCATAATACCTATACCCTCAACCCTCATCCCTATACCCTATACCCTCAACCCTCATCCCTATACCCTATACCCTCAACCTTATAACCTAAACTCTAAACATTATCCCTCAACCATAAACTTAAATTATAAACCCTATATTGAATCTTGTACCCTAAACCCGCAATCCTAAACCCAATACCCTCAACCCTAATCCCTATATCCTATACACTAAACCCTATACCCTCAAACTTGAACACTATCCCTCAACCCTATACCTTAAAATCTTAAACCATACACCCTCAACCTTTTACCCGAAACCCTAAACATTATCCCTCAACTCTATACTCTCAACTCTATACTTAAACCATAAACTATACACTTTCAATCCTTAGCCCTATACCTTGTACCCTCAACCCTATGCCTTATACCCAATATCATAAAACCTAATCCCTATACCCTATACACTTAACCTTGACCCTCAACCTTGGACATTATCCATCAATTATAAATATGCAACCCTGAACCCTATACTGAAACCCTAAATCATATATTCAACCTTGTGCCCTAAACCATATACCCAATATCCTAAAACATAATCATTATACCCTATACCCTGAACCTTGAACACTATCCCTCAACCCTCAACCCTATACCATAAACCCTAAACCCTACACCCTCTCTACTCTCTATCTAACCTATCCCTCTCTCTCTCTCCTTCCCTCTCTCCTTCCCTCTATCTCACCTCTCTCTCTATCTCACCTTTCTATGCCCCTCCTTGTAGATATCACCTCTATTTGTATATATCACATCTCTCTCTATTTATCCCTCACTCCTCCCCCTCTCTATATCTCCCCTATATACCTATCTCTATCTCTCCATCTCTACCTCTCCCTCCCCCTTCCCTCTCTCTCTCCCTCTCTCTCTCCCTCTCTCTCTCCCCCATCTTTCTCTCGCTCTCTCCTTCCCTCTCTACTCTCTATCTCACCATTCTCTCTCTTTGTACTTCTCCCTCTCTATCTCTCCTTTCCCATGTAATTCTCTCTATCTCCCTCTCTCTACCTCTACATCTCCCTCCCTCCTTACCTCTCCCTCCCTCTCTCTCAATATCCCTATCTCTCTCTCTCTATTTCTCTATATCACCTTTCTCTCCCTCCTTACCTCTCTCTCCCTACCTCTCCCTCTCTCCCTCCTCCCCTACCTATCTCTCCCTCTCTCCATATCTATTTATTCCTTCCTCCTTCCCTCTCTCTCCCCATCTCTCCCTCTCTCTCAATATTCCAATTAACTTGCTCCTCTATCTATGTGTATCTCTCTCCATCTCTACCTCTCCACACCTCCTTCCCTCTATCTCTCTCCTCTCTTCCTCTCTCCCTCTTTATCCCTCTCTCAATCTCCCAACATTACTCCTTCCTTCTCTACTCTTTATCTCACCATTATCTCTCCCTCTCTCTCAATCTCTCAAACCCTATATCAAATATCCTAAACCCTAATCCATATAGCCAATACCATTAACCCTAAACACTATCCCTCAACCCTCAACCCTATACCTTAAACCCTCATTCCTCATCCCTATAACCTATATGGTGTAAGGGGGAATGGATGGAAACTTCATTGTTCCATGCTCCGGGTCTCACCTCAGCAATTCCCTTTGGTGGCTCTCTCTACCAACTCAACCTATAGGTCATAAATCCAATTCAGATACCCCTGGTTCTACTGGCCATCCCCACTTCCAACCATATCACACAATACAACCAAATCTTGGTGCTTAACCTCTATTTCACCCTTGACCCTTATTCTTCCCTAAAGGCCAAATATACACAACACTCAACTATATTCTTGCAGGGGTGTAAATATAGACTAACATGATTCCTACCATCCTATTAGGTTTTTGGAACAACCAATAGATTCCACTTCTCCATCGCTCCTTCCAAACCCTCATTTAGGGTTAAAAAGGCTACAAGCCTAGAGCCCCTATTAGCCCTCCTAACCCGAGAAAAGAGGTTGTTGCTCAAAACTTCTCCAAAGAATCTCAAATCTTTTTCATGGATTCTTGTTCCTTATACCAACCTCTCCAAGATTTCCAAACCCTTAGGCCTTAAACTTTGCAAAATGTAGGGTTTTTAGACAATTCCTGACCACCCGATTGGACTATCAAAGAGTCTGCCTAGAAAATGGACTGTTGGAACCTCCTCCTTGGTACCAGACCACTGTGAGACCTCCTTCCACACTTCTACCATGGGGTTTGTCCTGGAGAAGTCTTCCCTGCAAGTTAGGTGCTTTTTAGCACTGTCCTTCCTAGTCGGGCATTGCCAAGCTCGCGTAGGAAGAGACTTTCCTCATGAACCTTCTACTCCTAAAGACTCCTAAACCTAAACTATATACAGGCATGGAGCTTAGCCTCAACCCCCATGGGATATACACCAGGTATAGTGGAAGATAGAGGTCTAAGTCTCCATGATTAACAATTTACTAGACTGTTCAGCAATAACAAGAAACTAAACTATCCAAGAATTAACTAAGAAACGATGAGAATGCTTAACTACTATCCACACAAGCTTCTAACAACAATTACATCTTCTTCCAAATGTATGAAGATGCCTGGTTAATTCATTAACACACTACCAAGAACACAATTATTTCCTACTGTCCTCGATTACCATTGATGAAAAACTACAATTTACAAAAACTTTCAAATATGCTCAAAGTCTTCCAACCTTTCAAACAGGTTGAGACACTCCCTATAAAGTTCAAAAAGTGGTTACCCTTCCCCTTGGTCGGACATAACCACCTCCTTAGGCCAAAATTGCTTGAAGCAACATTTTGGGCTTTATTTCTAAATCCTAGAACTTACCAACCTTGAGTGTCTAAACTCACAACTTAAACACTACTGATAGCTCCTGACCAAGGTATTGTGGTAAGTCACACACTCAAATGCAATCGTCAACATGACCTTATCAAACTAAAACAAAACTTCACAAACCTTTCCTATTCCTAGTGTTCCTAGGTGTTCTTCTAGGTGCTCCTGCACCACTATAACCTATATCCTCAACCTTATACCCTAAACCATAAATAATATCCCTCAACGCTATACTTAAACCCTAAACCCTACATTCAACCTTGTACCCTATACCCTAATCCCTAAACCCAATAACCTCAACCCTATAACGAATATCCTAAACCCTAATCCCTATACACTAATCCCTATACACTATGCACTTAACCTTATACCCTTGAAATCCTAAACACTATCGATCAACCCTCAACCCTATACCTTCAACCCTAAACCCTACACCCTCAACCCTCATCCCTATACCCTATACCTCAAACTTATGCCCTAAACCTTGAAAAATATACCTCAACTGTCAACCATTAAGCCTATAATTAAATCCTAAAAACTACATGCAATATTGTACCCTAAATCCAATACCCTCATCCCTATACCCAATATCCTAAACCCTAATCCCTATACTCTATACCCTCAACCCTAAACACTATCACTCAACCTTCAACCCTATACCTTATAAACAATACACCTTCAACCGTCAACCGCATGCCCTATGCCCTCAACCTTATAACTTAAATGCAAAACATTATCCCTTAACCCTATACTTAAACCGTAAACCCTACATTTAAACTTGCACTCTAAACCCAATACCCTATAAACTTAACCATATACCCTCAATGTTAAACAATATCCCTCAACCCTCAACCCTCATACCTATACCCTATACCCTCAACCTTATACCCTAAACCCTAAACATTATACCTCAACCCTATACTTAATGTTAAACCCTAAACTCTCAAATCTTAACCCTATACCTTATACCCTAAACTCTACACCTTAAACCCTAATCCCTATTTATATACACTTAACCTTATACCCTCAACCCTCAACCCTCAATCCTAAACCCTACATTCAACCTTTTACCATAAAACCTAAACCATCAACCATAAAAAGTATCCTCAACCCAATACCCTCAACCCTATACCCTATACACTTAAACTTATACTCTCAACCCTGAACACTATCCCTCAACCCTCATCCATGTACCCTATACCCTAAACTTTATACCTAATATCCTAAACCCCAATCCATATACCCTATACCCTTAACCCTATAACCTCAACCCTATACCTTACACCCTTTTCCCTCATATGGGGGAGTGAAAGAGGGGGAAGAGAGGGAGGATGGGAGAGAGAGGGACATTATATATATAGATTAGAGAGAGAGAGAGAGAGAGAGAGAGAGAGAGAGAGAGAGAGAGAGAGAGAGAGAGAGAGAGAGAGAGAGAGAGAGAGAGAGAGAGAGATTAAGAGAGATAGAGATAGAGAAGAGAGGAGGGTGGGACAAAGAGAGGGGAGGAAGGGAGATGTAAAGAGGGATAGGTGAGATAAAGATAAGTAGAGATAGAATGGTGAGATAGAGAGGAGAGAGTTAGAGAGATAGAAAGATAGAATGGTGAGATAGAGAGGGGAGAGTTAGGGAGAGGGAAAGAGAGAATGGTGAGATGGAGAGGATAGACTAAGAGAGAAAGAGGGGGAGGGAGGAGGGGGAGGGAGGGAGACATAGGTGAGATAGAGAGGGAGAGAAAGAGAGAAAAATAGACAGAGAGAGAGAGATATATGGAGGGAGAGGTAGATAGAGAGATGGAGAGGGGAGATACACATAATTAGAGAGGGAAGGAGAGGTAGAGAGAGATAGAGGGAAGTAGAGACAGAATGAGGGAGGGAGGGAGAGAAGTAAGATAAAGAGGTGTAGAGAGAGTGGTAGGAAACGATGGATGGAGAGGTAGGTAGAGAGGGTGGTAGGAAGCGATGGATGGAGAGGTAGGTAGAGAGGGAAGGAGAGGGAGAGGTATGAATGGAGAGAGAGAGAGAGAGGTGAGATAGAGATAAATATAGAGAGAGTGGTAGGTAGTGATGGATGGAGAGGTAGGTAGAGAGGGAGGGAGAGATAGTGAGGGAGATAGAGGTGTGAGATAGAGAGAAATAGAGAGAGTGATAGATAGAGAGGTAGGTAGAGAGAGGGAGTGAGGAGATAAAGATATGTAGAGAGGTAAGGAGAGATAGAGAGAGTGGAGCAATAGAGAGAAGTAGAGAGGGGATGAGGGAGGGAGGGAGAGTTAGGGAGGGAGATAAAGGTGAGATAGAGAGTAGATAGGGAATAAGAGAGGGAGAGAGAGGAAGGTGAGAGATTTTGGAAACAAGCTACACTGAGAGGGGGGAGAATCAGTGTTGTACAAAAATTAACTTTATCAACTTTTATCTTCAAGAATTAACAACATTCAACCATAATGCATAAACATGAATAAAATGAACACAACACCATAACACAAGTATTTTTATGTGGAAACCCTATTAGGGGAAAAACCACGGTGGATGACCAATCCACAATTATGATCTGGGTATACTCAAATGAAGTTTACAATAAGGGAAATGCACTTGCATTCAGGCACACTGCCTAGAGCTCACTGCTCAAAGGAAAGGCTCACTGCCTTACAAAGAGAATCATATTAAAACCATCTGAGAGTTTGAACTAAGAAAAATAGCATCTACATATGTCCGATTATAGTTCTGATTAAGCACAATATTTGATCTGTTGTCTTACAAACTGATTTTGCACTTCTAATTTGTTCTACTCATACTCACAACAAAGATCCTTTATGATATGGACGATCTTATATATATCTGCAACTTAGAATTCAATTAAACTGTGTCGGCTTCAATAAAACACAAAAAGGATTACAACTGTTGGCTCAAATTATGAGAAATATGCAACGCGTATCCACAACACTCGGCCACAACTTGGCTAGGACCCAAAAAAAATGTACGAACACCAAAATACTTAACTAATTTCTTCTCATACATCTGCAACATTATTCATTCATGAAGTCGGCTCTAGTACTGATAAAATAGAGAATTAGCCAACTGGATCTTCTAACTCGCACATAGATCGATATGAGACACTATGCTTCAATATTAACAGAGATAATATACCACAAAAAAAATTTCCTAAGATGTGCAACACAAAATAATAACAAAAAATCTTCATAGAGATCGATGAACACTGAATTATCAGATGCCTTGTTCTTCCTTATCAATCTTCAATCTACCTATCAGTATGATCAAATGATGATGTGTATCTGATCATCGGTTAGGGTTTCCATCAATGAAAACACCAAATGATACTAGCAATGTCTCTTTCCAACAATCTCCCCCTTTGGCATTGATGGCAACATTTATTGAAAAATGGTTGTGTCAGATCAGTACCAAGATAAACTGCATTGCCATCTCCAAAATTCAAAAAATACAATTCTCCCCCTGAGATGATTATGCATTTTTCACTCCACTATTTTCCCCTTTGACATCAATGGAAAAGGAAGGGATTATCATACCAAAAATGATTCAATCGATCAAAACTGTTATACAAAAATACTTCTTTAACTTACATAAGCTGAAAAATGTTTGAAAAATATTTCTTCAGCTGGATCAGATTTGTGTCCCAAACTCTTTTCAGACTCTCCAGGATTGTTATGTGACCAAAAATCAGGTAGGATTGTGTCTCTACAAATTCCAAGTTGGTTGGATCACCAACTACCATAGTGTCTTCTCCTTCCTTTAGAGCACTTGACAATATCTCAATTTTTGGAAAAATTATGCCTCTAAGTTCACATGTCCTTGCAAACAATTTTGTCATTCTCATGTTTCAATATTTTTATTTTTTCAAGTAAAGACATCACTTCACATTTTTTCTTTGCAACACCACCAGTTATAGGATCAAATGCTTCAGAAACAGTACTCAACAATTTTTCTAGATCCTTAACCTTTTTCTCATTGACTTTAGTAAACTTTGAAAAAGACAAACATGATTTGTAAATCATTCCTCCTTATGATAGAGCATTCATTGCATTCTTCACACATGTGGCTAAAAATATTTTATCTTTAAAAATCATTTCCTTCAATCCACTAAACCTTTTGACATTAAACTCTTTATGCACTTTCACCATAGTTGATTTCTCAAGTGACTCAAAGTGAGTACTTACAAAGTTGATAAGCTTCTTCAATTCATCGAAGGAGGAACCGGTCTGATCTTTCACATGAGTGGGCATTATCTTTTCCAAGACTCCAGATGCAAGATTCAAAAGTTCACTATCCTCAATATAGGATTTCAATAGCTCTTCTCTGGATTTTTCATGAGAAAATGATGCTACTTTCATCTTCTAGATTGGACTCAAGGTAGATAGGTCAATAGGACCTTCAATCAATTCCGGATTAATTTCTTCTTTTTGTTTTATCAAAAAATTCTTCACTACCTCAGCAGTGTCTCTTGCTTCAGTTGGAATTGCCTTTTCATCAACTTTCTTCTCTTCAATCATTTCTTCCTCAGTTGCAGGTTCTTATTTATCTTTAGAAATCTCCACTTTCTCAACTAATACATTTGCAGGTGTCTCAACTTCCATAGGAATTTTTGGGTTGTCCACTATAGGAGGAATCTGTGAATCCTTAGTTATATCAAAATTTTCTTCTTTTGCTTCCCTTTCCAGACCAGATGGGGCATCTTCAACATGTGTTTCCTCAAAAACAACATCAATTCTCTCATTTAACAGTATCTCCCTCAGGATTTTCTCAGTTTATTTTGTAACTTCATCGGTTAGATTGATCATGAGCTTATTTACCCTTGATTTGCTCTTAAATTTATTTTTGGCTTTATTCAAGAGTGCCTGCATATCATCCATAGACATTTCCGGACACAATTCTGCAAGGATTCTTTCTCTCATATGTTCTTCTTATGTTCTAGCATTGAGTCTCCTCATTTCCAGAATGTCATATAGACTTTTAGGCAGATTAGGCATTATTTCAATCAGAACTTTATTGAAAATATTCATGTGTTTTATTGTTGCTTCCTTGAGAATTATTTTATTAGATTCACCAAAAGATTCATACCATTTGCAAAGTGGTTTTAGATTTCCATCCTTAACCAAAGCTTTTTTAACTGCTTCCACTGACATACCTGATTTTTTAGTATTTTCCTTCTTCTTTGCTTGGTCATCTCCACCAGAGGGCTTACCTTTTGTAACTGTTGCTACCTTGGTGCCTTGGTACCTGATTTCTTTGAATCCTTCATCAGACTCTGCCTCTTCATCCTTAGAGACTGCTACATAGACTCTCTTACTTTTATCTTTCTTCCTCTTTCCATATTTACCAGATCCCTTATATTCAATTTTCACAGGGATTGATTTTGTTGCAGGGGTTGAATGGGATGCAGAGCTTCTAGTTGATCTAGCTCGGGAAAATGGTGTTGCCTAACTAGCTGATTGAGTTTTTGCTACCTCCTTCTGCTTGTTTTGTTGCTTCAACTTCTTCCCTTTTCTATCTAGCTTTTTTTAATTTCTCTGCAGATATGCCCAAATTTTTTGCAAGAACTTCTACCTCTTTTCTGACTCTTTTGGTTACCACAAGTTTCTTGAGCTCATTGTGCACGTGTATGTCCTTTTTTGCATAGGTACCGAATCTCTCTTCTATCGGATCCAGAGGTTTACTTAGTAAGTGTTGTGCATACATATCCAAAATGTTCTCTTCAACTTCATACCCCATAGGCATGATCCAGATTGTTCTAGGATCAACAACTTCCATCATACACTGATCAATGTCCACCATGAAATAGATTATATCCTTGTATTTCTCAATAATTGAAGTAGGAATCCTTTCTCTCGCTTGCATCATAGTCTGAAAAAATTTAAATTATCCCCAAATAGCTGCATTCTTTGTTTTGGTGTCTGCAAAATTGTGTACCATATCTCTTATTTGAGTGGCTATCGGCTTGTCCTTTTGCCAATGAATCTTTCCAACTCGTGGACTTCACCCATGAAATAGAAGAATAATCATAAAAGAAAATTACCATAGTTGAAATATTTTTTCTTATCTTTCTTAATCTTCACAAGATTTTCCATTAGTTGACTCCTCGGTAATTCACATAGATCATAGTCTGCATTTCCTTTCACCATCTGATAGGCGACATAAATTTTTGTACCAGACATAGAGTTGTCTCAGCTGGAATGATAAATCTTGTACCCAATAACCATAGATGAAAATTTGACATCTACCTCAACAATTTCATCAATCGTCATTGGCCTTCTATCATATTAAGAACTGGTTGCATCAGTGATCGTTCGGTTCTTCACCGATTTTAGAACATGCAATCCACTAGAGGAACACAAACCTGTAACAACACTTATAAATTATCTTGTTATCTTGAAGGGTATGTTTAACCACATGAATTCTGCATGAACTCTACTCAAGATATACCAGACCCATTCATTTTATTGAAATATGGGAAATTTCACAATCTGAGTGAATTTCTTCTCTTCCAGGGTTTTGTATTCCGTTTTCACACATAAATCTTTACCTATGATGTGATAGTTATACAAATTCATAAGTTGTGAACTTTCTAGTTCAATATTCATGTGAATATAAACCCTAATATCCTCTGTGTGTAACACTCCGTACAAAATAGACGAAAATGCTCCCAATGGATCGGTCTCAACAGACTTGTAAGGATGCCATTTGAATTTGGGATGAGATCGATCCTTGATTTCAACTACCAAAGGAGTATTAATTTTGACCAAATCACAAATTCAAAAAATTTTCTGATAAATACCTTTTTTTATGGATTGGAATATGATTTTCAAATCACCTTCACACTTGAAACTCGCCTCAAATCACCAAAGTTTGCCTTAGAGGTCTCCAAACTTCTTTCCTCCAAAATGAAAAGTGACAAATGAAAAATAGAAATGATTTTTTATCAATTGCATACCTAACTCTTTTTGTTGCAATAAATTCTTTAACCCTAATTCATTCGGTTACTTTGCTTATGTGTACTCTGACAGACAAATCTTCTATGGACCTCCAATACTGCATACTACTCTCTCCAATGAGTTCAACAACATTTGTAGAACATCTATGCACCTCTTGTACATATCCACATCTGGTGTTACTTATTGGTTAGGGGGTTAAATTATTTTCTTGACTGCTCCCCCTAGGCCAAAAGCCTGAAACTAATTCCCTGAGGAACTACCAAAAGCAGGTTCTGGTGCTGGCACATTTTCTTCAACAAACGGATCTTTCTTCACCCATTTTTTCTGCATCTGCTGCCTGACCACATCTGTGGTGAATTTACCTTTTCCCTTGATATCCCTTTGCATTTTTTTCCTTTGATTTACTGGACCTTTTATGTTCCAACAAAATGTAGCAATGTGACCAAATTTGTTGCAGTTATACCACACAACATTTCTCTATCCAGACCAATTGTTCCATTGATTTCCTCTTGATCTCCACTAGTTAGTAGGATGGCCAAGTCTATTGCATGTATAGCATCTGATATTTCTATGAAATTGATTCACCACATTTCTACATTCATTTGACTTATGACCAACCTTATGACGATTAAAGCACTAACCTAAGAAAGATAGAACACTTGATTTCATTCTACATCTACATAGAGTAGCCATGCGTCCAAATTTATTGCAACTGAAATGGTATCCATTAAATCTCTGAGCATTAGGTTGCCTTACCGGATACCTTCCATATTTTTTGTTTGATTTCCTTACTTTGAATCTCCTTTGTCCAACATTCCTTTGTCGAGATTTTGAACTTTCACCTTCCTCATATCCAAGACCTTTCTTGCCACCATCACTCCTCTAACCTTTAATCAGTTCATCAAGCTTGGCTGAGATAACTTTGAAGTTCTCTATGTACTCATTTGCAGTAGCAAATTCATTTTTCAGATCATCCAACTTCTTTTCAAGTGCCTCTTCATTGTTTTTAGATTGTTCCAGTTCATCATCCAATCGGCTACATACTTCAAATTTTTCTTTCAGGAACTGTGCTAGGTTCTCTTCATTCTTATTTTTGTCTTCAACCTCCTTGGTAATTCTCATCATGATATATTACATCTCATGCTTTAGGACAACATTGTCTTTGGTAAGCTTTTCACATTCTTTTGTCTTTTCCTTCAAGGCTTGAATGACTTGTTCATCTTTACTGCTCTTACTGTCATTCTGCTTAATCTGATCACAAAGTTCATTTCTCTTCTCTCTAGACTTATTGATTGTGTCTTTCAAAGACTCGATGAATTTCCCAGGATCTGTGAGATTTTCTTGCAATTTCTAAATTTCAGCCTTTGACTGATCAAGATCATCCAGGGTCACCAAAAGTTGTTGTTGAAGACTGCTTGAATCCATTGAAATACTTTCCAAGATCTCCCCAAGTTGTTAGAATTCTTCAAAGGAACTAGCTCTGACACCAATTGTTGGAAACAAGCTACACTGAGAGGGGGTGAATCAGTGTTGTGCAAAAATTAATTTTATTAACCTTTGTCTTCAAGCATTAAAAACATTCAACTATAATGTATAAACATGAAGCAAATGAACACAACACCATAACACAATGATTTTTACGTGGAAACCTTGTTAGGGGAAAAACCACGGTGGATGGCCAATCCACAATTATGATCTAAGTGTACTCAAATGAATTTTACAATAAGGGGAATGCACTTGCATTCAAGCACATTGCCTAGAGCTCACTACTCAAAGGGAAGGCTCATTGCCTTACAAAGAGAATTAGATTAAAACCATTTGAGATTTTGAACTGAAAAAAATAGCATCTACATATGCCTGATTATAGTTCCGGTTAAGAAAAATATTTGATCTTCTGTCTTACAGACTGATTCTACCCTTCTACTATGTTTTTCTCACACTCGCAACACAAATCCTTTATACATAAGTGAAAATGCACATTATCGCTCTTCTGCTCTACTTTTACTCACAATTCACACCAACACAGACTTCATACATCATCCAAAATGATACGAATGGTCTTATATATATATATATATATATGCAACTTAGAATTCAATTACACTGTGTTGGGTTCAATAGAATACCAAAAGAATTACAACTATTAGCTCAAATTATGAGAAATATGTAATGTGTATCCACAATAGTTGGCCACAACTTGGCTAGGACCCAAACAAAGATTTACGAACACAAAAATACTTAACTAATTTCTTCTCATACATCTGTGATAGAATTCATTCGTGAAGTCAGCTCTAGTACTGATAAAATAGAGAATTAGCCAATCAGATCTTCTAAATCGTACGTAGATCGATACGAGCCACTGTGCTTCAATATTATAAGAGATAATATACCAAAAAAACATTTCTTGAGATGCGAAACACAAAATAATAATATAAGATCTTCATACAGATCGATGAACATTGAATTACCGGATGCCTTGTTCTTCCTTGTCAATCTTCAATTTGTCTATCGGTATGATCAAATGATGATGTGCATATCTGATCATCGGTTAGGGTTTCCGTCAATGACAACACCAAATGATACTAGCAGTGTCTCTTTCCAACAAGAGAGAGGTGAGATAGAGAGTAGACATAGTGGTAGGGAGTGATGGAGGGAGAGGTAGATAAAGAGAGGGAGAGGGGAGATAGAGAGAAGTAGAGAGAATGATGGAGAGAGAGGGAGACAGAGACAGAGAGATAGAGATAAAAATATAGACACACACACAAATATTAGGGAGATAGAGAGTAGAGAGGGAAGGAGAGGGAGAGGTATGGATGGAGAGAGTGGGAGGTGAGAGAGAGTGGTAGGCATTGATGGATGGAGAGGGGATATATAGATAAGTAGAGAGGTGAGATAGAGAAAAACATAGAGATTGATCGAGGGAGAGGT
The DNA here is from genome assembly GCA_007115665.2 of Sequoiadendron giganteum. NCBI lineage: Eukaryota > Viridiplantae > Streptophyta > Pinopsida > Cupressales > Cupressaceae > Sequoiadendron > Sequoiadendron giganteum. The sequence goes on from CM021105.1 coordinate 89,276,071, forward strand.
AGGTAGAGAGAGGGAGAGAGGAGATAAAGATAAGTAGAGAGGAGAGATAGAGAGAAGTAGAGAGGGAATGAAGGAGAGAGGGAGAGATAGAGAGACAGAGACAGAGACAGAGAGACAGAGAGACAGAGAGATGGATAGGTCTAAAGGTAGAGAGGTATTTCTTGAGCTCAAGCGAGAGAGAGTCAGATAAAGGGATGAAGATAGTGAGAGAGAGGTCTAGAGTGTAAGGGATAAACAATGATTGAGATAGAGAGAGAAATAATACAACTTGATAATTACTAAAATTTGACATGCTAATTACTAAAATTTGACTAAGTTTGAAAATTTGTAAGATCTTCCAAAAACTAGAATTTGTATTATAACTCCTAGAGATCCAAAACCACTCTCAAACATCCTTAAACTATTTACATGAAATATAAATTAAAGTATGAGAAGGTAAATGTCCATATGTAAATGTTAACTTATAAGAAAGTAAATGTCAATATGTAAATGTCCCTTTTTTTAACCCCTTAATCTCTACCATTTTTAAAGTAAATGTCCCTTTTTTTAACCCCTTAATCTCTACCATTTTTAAAAAAATTAGTAGCTTAAAAAGTAGACTCAAAGCACTACGAAAATTGTTTTTGTTACATATTTAAATTTTGAGTGTAACTATCCTCAATTTATCATCCAAGGACAGTATTTTCTTGATTTCAAAAAAAATAGTGGCCACTTAAGACTCCTTTTTGGCTCCCCGTCTTTCTATACTCACCCTCACTTTACATGGTGATCTTTTCCAATCTAGTTCATTTGGTCTTTCTTTCCTTGTTCTTTTCCTTCAAGTCTTATATCCTCCTCCCCTTTCTTCTCCTTGTCAATATTACCTTTTGAAGCCAATAGTTCTTACTACTCTAAGCCATTCAGGTTTTCACTAACCCTTTTTTCTTCATTTATGGTTTGAGAAGACTCGACATCTTTAATTGCATCTCGACAATATCCTTGACCTTCAGGCTGCTCAAAAATAGTCTCTTCTCCAACTTCCACTCATTGGGTTTTATCTTCAACTCCACTTGTTTCAAGTGCTTCCTCATGCACTTCCTCTTCTTCTATTATTGAAATAGGTATTTGAGATTTAGTTCCCACCTACTCAATAGGGTTATCATATCTTGTATTTCTTGGATGAATAGTGACCTCATTATGTTCTTTGGAATTCTAGTGGCTCTTTCCTAAAACCATGTCTACATCATCACCTTTCTATCATGTTCTTCCATATTCATGTATGTCCTAGTATTTTCTTCTATTTGCAATATATTCATCTTCGTGAACATTGGGATTCCAAATGTGTAGGCAATACCATGTGTGGAGAGGTCTGCATAGACTCTTCCTTTATGACCACTATTTTATTTGCATCATACTGTATCATGGATTCTAGGACTAACTCTAGGGCTTCCATGGCTAACAAGAACCCTACCGAAAAATGCATCCCACTAGCAACCATACTTTGAGTACATGGGTTGGCGTCCGATTGATGAATCCTTTGCATAAACTCATAATCGTGGAAGCTTCCTAGATGGGTATCTATTACCAGTCCATAGGCGGGGACTTCCTGTGAGGTGGTGAATTTAACCTCCTATTTTGGGTATTTCTTTTGTGAGGTGCTCATATCTTCCCCTATTTCTTGGTTTTGTTAATGGTGGATTTGAGTTGTTACAAAATTAAATTCTTGCAATTATGTCTTTATCACACTCCAATATTTCACCTTTTGGAGTGCTTTGAATGGTGTCTTAATTCTTTGGTAGTTTTTACACATGTCTTATTTTGTGCATTGTTTAAAAAGCCTTAGTTCAGTTCAAAAAGTTAGAACATGAAGCTAACATGGTTTACTTGTATATTTCCTTTTATACACATCAGATAATGATGGCTATGTGGCAACTTGGACCTAGATATGAAAAACCTAATTAACATTTGGATTTGAAACATCTAACAAATCTCTTTGAAAAATGATGTTGGCTTTTCACTCATTGGGTTCTTGAAGGTTGGGTGAACATTTAGTATTTGCAAGAGGATATTCGAGTATGGGTATAAGGTTGGGTTGATATAGCATAGACATGTTTTTTGACAAAACATTTTTGGTTCTTGCTTCCAAGAAGGGAGCTCTGCTAGAAAGTTTGATAATTAAAACATTAATACATAATAACTCCAAAAAAAAAATTTTCAGGAAAAACCAAGCAGGTGAATTACTTATCGAGTAAAACTATTCACTAATCACACTATTCATTGGGTAAATTATGAATCTTGCGAAATTTTTATTTCCTTTTACTTAACAACACCCTGTATAAGGAAAATTGAAAACCTAGAAAATGAAAAGATTTTGAAGAAACCTAGATTGGAGCATTTTGACTCAGGAAAACCATTAATTCAATCAAAATCCAAGCATTTTAAAGTCAAATGATATTCATTTTACCATCTTCCTCCCACAAAACCAAGTAGAATAAAGTGAAAGAAAGAAAGAAGAGAGGGGGGTCCACTTTTTTCCAATCAAAACCACACAACAACTTGGGGTGTGTTGTGAAACCACACAACAACTATAAACCAATAAAACCAATCAAAAAAATAGAAAATGAATTATGGAAATGATAACTATATCCCAAATTTCTATAGTTTCTCAATTATAAGCAGCCAAAATTTCACTTTAGAATCACTTCCACTTTAATAAGCATAAAAAAATTGGATCTTATTGGGCTTAAGTGTGTGCTCATGATTCATTATGTTACAACAAATCCAAATCCTAGAAACTACTTGCATTGACCTACATAGTTTGGTATTCTCTTTTAAGCCAACATTGGATATTATCTTGCTGCCAATCAAACATCCATAGCCCCAATAACGTTATCTCTGTAATTCCCCCAAACATAGCTCTATTGTCGGCCAGATGTCTATAACCCCGATAGAGATATTTGGATGAGCTAAAGAGTTGAATTCTCTTTTAATATTCAATTTTTTCTTTTGATATTTTCTTTTTAATTTGTTGGCACTGAAGTTTGATATTAGGTTGCAAATTATTACAGTGGTAGCAAAGGTTACCTTTCGATTTTTCACTCAATGCAGGCAAAATGTTATTCCCTAATTTTTTGTAAAGTTCTTGTAATGTGGATATTTGTATCCCAATAATAGTTTGATAATTTATGTTAAATAAAGTAAACATATTCCAAGAAAATTCTCAATTAATTAAGATATTACTGCTTTTCTGAATACCATCAACATTTCCAAAATTTGTGTTCTATAGACTTGATCACTTTTGAAGGTAGCTAACTGCTTATTTATATCATAACACTCTGAAGCCCAAAGGAAAACAAAACAAAACCAAAATAAAATGAAAATGAAAAACTATTTATGTATTTACAACAAGAACAAGTACTCATACTAGGCTTAAAAATAATGTTTCAAAAATTGTCCATTGATAGGCAACAAGACATCCTCTCCAGTAAGGGTTTTTAGCCTATAGGTACTGTCACCTAAGATTTTAGATATTTTGGTAAGGACCATTCCATAACTTGTCAAACTTACCATGCTCACCTTTTCACTCGTGGGCTTTATCCCAACATAAGACTAGGTCAGATATTCTAAAATAATTTACCCTAGCCCTTTTATAGAACCAAAATTTCACTATGGATTGGTGTTTTGTGAAATGATTGATTGCCTTTGTGTGTTTCTCTTCTAACTGCATCAATTTCAATTTTCACGCTTCCATTTGATCATCCAATCCTATGTACTATTGAGCGAATTTCCAAGTAGGGATTTTTGAGATTTACAAGCAATATGGGATTGATTCCATAATCTAAATGGTAAGGTAAATTCCCCAAAGAAAATTTCATCTTGGTTTTGTCAACCCAAAGAGAAAATTTTAATAGGTAATACCATTCCATAGGATTCTTTTCAATTAATTTTCTAATTATGTCCAAGAGGTTTTTAGTTTTTGATTCTGCTAACCCATTCCCTTGTAGGTAATAATTAGATGAAAACTTTAGTGTTATTCCTATTCAAATGCCCAAATAGAAAATTTCAAAGAAGAAAAAGTAGGACCATTGTCACATACCAATGCATATGGTGTTCCAAACTTGGTAATTATATTTTCTTCTGAGAACTTGATTACCACTTATGTCATACATTGCCCGGTACAAATCACTTACGTTCATCGAGTACAATAATCTATAACTTTCAACACGTACCTGTGACCTACTAACAATGGTGGGTTGCTCATGCCTATGAAATCCAATTCCCATTGTGCAAAGGGACACATATCCATCATCGAATAAAGTGGTTGTGCATTAAACTTTCCTTTATCAATAGTGGTTTGGCATATGTAGTAATTGTGTGCACTGAAAACAATGATTCTATGAACCAAAATCACTATTCCATCATAACACATTAATAGAGTTATTTCATTCTAAAAAAAATCATAAAACAGATATCTAAACTACTCAAAAATAGAAAATGCTTTCACTGAAACTAATCTCTATTGAACTCCTATCATTCAAGACTTTATGCTAATATTTAAAACGCTCTCAGTAAAAGCATGTGCACAAAGAGCTATGATGAATGGAGATTCAAAATTAAATGCAAATATTCTAAGCTTGAAATGCAAATATCACTAAAATGTCATGGAGGAAGATAGAAAGCATGGAGATGAAAAATTTGTGTGTAGCGGAAAAATGAGAGGAAAGTCCTATTTAAATAGGCGTCTTTAGGGTGAATGCAGGTTGTGGAAGGAATGTGGGATTAAAAGAGTGTCTTGGAGCAACATATCCCACATGCATGAGGTGGGTGCAATAAAAGATTAAAATAAATAAATGCATGCAAATGGTAAATAAAGAAAATGGATAAATTAATGAATATGTGTGATATTTTAATGGTTTAATGAATATGCAAATGTATGAAATATACAAATGTATTAATGTATGAATATTTTATAATGGATAAATTATTATGAAAATGGGTTTAGTGAAAATATTATGGACTGGGGTTTATAAGTATAATATTTCAATGATTATAGAGTTATAAATGATTTTATGAGATAGATAAATATTCATAAATGATTATGCAATGGTAATGTAATGGTAATGCATGAAATATGAATATGAGATGAATGGATAAATGGATTTACACAAATGGATCAATAATGGATAGATTATTAAATGATTTAATGGAATATGCAAATGATATTTTAGTGATAAATTATTAAATGATTTTATGAATAATGATTATAAATGCCTATAAATGCTTATAATATGAATAAATGGTTATAATATGGAGATATGATTATAAGGATGACCAATTGAAATATGCAATGGGTAAAAGTGATTATGAGGACAATTTTATGTGTCTATATTTTTCCCCTCTTTGAGACAATGTAGCCTGTCACATTGTTTCAAAGAATAATTGATCAATTGATACATGCCCCAAAGATACCTCAATAAGGATGATGACGAATATGATATGCCCCCTCGGGAGATAAATCAAATGGATTGCAATAATATTGATCTCTTGATTAATTATAGGAAAATTAATATATGATTGACATTGCACCAGTGATTACTTATAGATGTACATTTGATGGAAATGCATAGTTGATGGGCATAACTGAACAATTGATGGAAATGATCAATATAGCCAGGTTGATGAGTTGATTAAGCTGGTTGAGATTGATGCTTATGCAAGATAAGTTGATGCCATGATTGATTGATTGATTAAGGGTACATGAGATGTCGAGAAGCAAGTTCAATGATTTGAGATTTGATTCAAGAGACATACATCGGTTAGATAAAGACAAGAAATATGAAGAAAATGAAATGCAAGAAACGAAAGATGGAAGAAATGAAAGATTAAAGAAAATGAAGGTGATGAAGTCGCTTGTGCTTTACAGAGTGCTTTTATCATCATAGAGCTTATTATTTCACAAATTAGTATAAACATCTAGATAACATGAACATCTAGATGACCTCAATATTGTTTACATTTTTATTTAGCAGTAAAGTATAGGCATCTAGGTATAAGGACCTTAGATGACCTAAATAATTATTGCATAGAAGACACTATCAAACAAGGAATGCTCTCATCCACACTAGACTCATAGGTCCTCGATGGTTTTAGACAACCATGTCTTAAGATGAGTCGTCCTCTGAATAAGAAAAAATCCACAAACAACAAACAAGTGAACATGCCCCATCCTCGCCTCTCTAGTCCAAGACATCCTTGAGAAGCTAAAAGACATGCCACCAAAGATAAAAATCATAAATCAATCAAAGATAAACAAACAAACATGCATCATGCTTCAATGTAGAATGATTTTTTTTTATAGTTTATGTGTCTAGAGGGATTTTGAAAGATGGGTTGATATGTATATTATAATTTTTGCTTGATTGTCAATCCTAGCACGGTTTGATTTTGTTGAAGTTCAAAGTTGTGTGATGATCTAAAAGTGTCACTATTTAAAAAAAAATTTGAAGTTATGTGATTTTTTTGGATTTTTTTTTCAAGACATTTTATGATTTGTTTTTTGGAAAAAAATTCCGGACATTTTATGATTTTTTGGGATTTTTTCAAGTTTTTACGACAAAAAGAGACAAATCTCCAATGAGAAAATAGACAAAGAGGCTAGCTTCTCTAACCACAAGATGTTCAATATCCTAACCCATGGCTAAGGTTGAGGAAATGCCCCAATGAGGAATAGGACCAACCTAGTACTCATGGCAGAGCGAGCAAGCGAGGGGACTGTCGAACAATTCACAAGCCACGGTGAGTATGTGTATTAATGTGAATTTTCACCCCTAGTGTAAACCCCCTTTTTTCCCTTTAACACCTTAGAGAATCAAAAGTGGAGGTTTAATTCCACTTAAGCCCAATGCTTGCATTCCAATTAGCGCCTAGTTTGTCTGTCGGTGGGGGCATTTCTGTCAAGGATGCCCACGCGGCATACAGACATTTATGTGGTGCACTTACGTCCCTGGCAAATTCCTGCGTCTAAGACTACAGAGGTGTTACACTTTCGATTGGAAGTTAAAGAGTAACGCCCCTCCTCGGCTACCCGACCCGAATAAGGTCATTTTTCACCCTTCTCTTCATAATCTTCACTCTCCCATCCATTTGGGGACTCAACAAAAGTTTTTGCAAGTCTTGCTAAACTGTTGAGCACTCTTTGAGCATTCACTTCCAAGATTTGTAGTAGCATCCTTCACTCCATTGCAGCGACTCAACACTCTATCACTCCAATAGGGTGATTACATGACATACACCATGGCAACAGAGGCTTGATTCCCTCTCGTTCACTCCTCCACAAGCCTTGAGCACTTTGGATGGAGGCGGTAAAGCTCCTCTGTTCTCTCCTTTTTCTTTTGATTGGGTAAGCACTTACTGTTTTGTGGTGTTTCTTGCATACATAGCTTGTAGCTCTTCCTTTATCATTTATTTCTATCATTCCATACTTGGTTGTCCATGGAGGTGGAAACACCAAGATGGGGGTCTGACTGAGGTAGGCCCCTATACAACCCCAACAATTTCCCCCTTCCTTGTGTGCAGGCAGAGAGTGCGTGGAGCAAGCTGGTGGGGAGAGCATTCTATGAGATTGTCTTCGTCACCTTGGAGGTAATACATTTCCTTTATCATATTCGCATTTTCTTTCCTTTCCTCTTAATCTAATTCTACTACTTTAAGCATTCCTAGACTAGGCTAGTGGTCTTCCTTTGTGAGTAAGAATCTTGTATCCTCGGTTCTCTGGTCGTATGGACATCGTCAAGCCTGTGAGATGCCAACACGTTGTGCTATCATCCTAGAACTGCGCTTCCATCCTCAAACAGAGAGATTCTTGAGACACAAATCCAACTCTAAAGGTCAGCCCACCTAGTCCCCTTCCTACATTTGGATTGCAGAGTGATGAAAGGGTTCATAATCCTCATCATTCTCATCCTCGTCATCCTATCTTTCCTTTAAACTAAGGTGGGTTAGGGCAGCCTTTCCGCTCTTGGCATTTTGTGACCTAGGGCCTTGCATTGGGTGGTCCACCTCTCTCACATTTTAGGTGAACCTGACGTGAACCAACTTCTATCCCTTTGTTGATGTTCCAAAATTTTTCTCTTATATCCCTTGGTCCTCGTACCCTTGTGCATCGTGAAAGTTTATGAGCTTCATGACCCATTCCATGACCTCTTGACATATTGTTAGAAGAAGTTTGCGACACCTTCTGATGGAAAAGATTAAGGTCTCCTCTAGCTTCACTACCAGCCTTTTCTCTGGTCCTGCAGTTGGGTTGTCTACATAGGAGAAAGTATCATGAGATGAACTTAGGTTTCTTGATGAAACTGATTGCATCCCTACTCCTCTTGCATTGCCAACCTCTTCATCCATAGATGAGCATGAGGTCATTCATATCCCTTTCGATTGTGTCATTAATCTCAATAAGGGGTTAGGTGCATTAGAAAATCACCTGGAAGGCAGCCCAAAGTTGGCTAGGGTTGTTAAGGTGATCAATGAAATAAGATACATAGTGGAAAAGGACTGGATAGGCATAGAAATCTTGGCTAGTCTCACCGGTCTGGCTGAATCATCTGCCCCCTTGATTCTTGGTCGCACGATACAAGGTGGCCTCTTCAAGGAACGTGAGAGGCAACTAGAGATGTTGATGCCTCCTACATCCATGGACATGGTTGACATGGTCCCCTCAATCAAAATACCCTCTACTACTAAAATATTAGACATTGTCAAAGTAAAAAAAAAACCCTTTGGGTTTCCACTTCACCCTTTCTACTGCCTCTGGTGGTGGAGGATTTCACAGAATGATGGGCGAAGGCTTTTGTGGTGGAAAATTTGGAAGTGGAGGTTGCAATGGCAGAGGTGGTGCTAGTGGAAGTCATGGTGGTGGATTTGTCTTTGGCAATGGCTCCGATGGAAGTCACACTGGTGGTGGCGGCACTGATAGCAGCTTTGGCGGTGGTCACAGTGGTGGCATCGGCAGATTCCACACTGGTGGTGGCTCTGGCACTCATTATGGTGGTCCTCTATCTTCTAATGACCCTATCTTGAATACTCTTCTTCAGAATATGGGGAAGATGCACAATCAGCTGGAAAACCTGTCCCAGGCCTCAGCTCAACCTATCTTTCAACCTTTCTCCTAGCACAGCCCATTGTCGGTTGCAATTCTAAACACTCCATTCCCGCTGGGGATGGGCATTCCCAAATTTGAGAAATACGGTCGTAAAGGGGACCCACAAACACACATGTCTGCCTTTAACACCATGTGCATAGATTTCTTCCATCATGATGCATTGATGGCTAAACTGTTTCCTCGATCCCTCAAAGATACAACACTAGATTGGTATTGTTCTTTGCCCAATAATTACATCTTCACATTCGATCAGCTTGTGAACCAGTTCTTGCAACAGTTCCAAGCCAATATCAGACCGAAAATGACCTTCTCAAACCTTGTTTGATGCAAAAAAGGGGACAATGAAAAGGTTATAGACTTTATAGAATGATATCAAGCGCTCTTCTCACAGATATCGTATCTGTTACCCGACTCAGATGTGCAAAAGGTCTTCATAGGGAATTTATGGAGACATTGGCAAGAGAATTTTTCCCTCATGAAGTATCCCTCTTTCGCACATCTATGTGCAACTCTACAAGAATACCAGAAGATGATGGTTCAGTTCAGGGGTTCCTCCTCGCACTCTCGTTCTAAGGGAAGATCTATCGTGTCGATCTCAGAAAGAGGAAAATTCTTCATGAATATAGTAGTCATTGTGGACAACAACAGCCTTAGACGCAACCGAAAGTTTACGAAGCTATCAAAATCTTATTCTTCTATCTTCTAGAAAATGGTGAAGGATAATATCCTTACCTTGCCTACTCCTAAACTGATTAGAGAACCATACCCTAGTTGGTATGAAGAGAACACGTATTGTAAATACCATCAAGTTGATGGAAACGATATTGAACACTGCATGCGCCTGCATCATGAGATATAGGACCGCATCGAGGATGGTACTATCCATCTTGATGGTAGTAAACACAATACAAACAAATCAGTGGTGAAAGCTAATAGTGATTTGCAGATATACATGAATCTATTTCCATCACATTCTTCCAACATGATTATTGATCCCATTGACTCTACTTCTCACCCAGAGGCATATGTTAACGTAGTTACTATTACTCCCCCTCCTCACCTTGTGACTGACTCTTTAGATGTTACATTTACCTCGCAAGACAATCCACCAAATAGAAAACCTTCTCCATTATACATTCTCGCTCACCTCAATGGCAACATTGTGACAGGGGTCCTAATCGACCCCGTGAGTAGAGTGAATGTCGTAACAGAAGAGACGTTACTCTTGAATTCCCTGCAAAGGAAAAAATATGAAAAAACCAAATCCATCATCCGTACACATGATAGAATTTCTCTTAGACCTTATGGATCGATAACATTGTCTGTCCTAGTTGGACCTAGGACTGTAGACACAGTCTTCAATGTCATTCCTGAGTCGAACTTGTTTAGAGTGGAGCTAGGCATACCTTGGCTAGCTTCCATGAATGGGATCACCTTCGTGGTCCATAAGTGTCTTAAGTTTTTCCCTGAAGGTGTCATGTATGTGGTGCATGACACTAGATATCAACCTGTGGGATCCCGTAGAGGATATTCGTTAGATCACTTTTGGCCTGCTCTTGCAAAGAATGAACCTACTTTAAAAGAACTATGTGAAGTACAAGACTAGAGGCAAGGGACAGCTGAAGTTGACTCTTCCTATATCCAAGCAGCCAGATATCTACTCCTTCCGAAAGGAAAAGGAGAAGCTCACTCCCTCTCAAGCTGACTAATCTACTCCTCTCTCCTAGGAAGAGTACTCGGTGAACAAGCCTGGACTCTATCCGTTGATTCTGATGATGCCTCGTTGGCAAAATCCCAAGATCAGGATATCAGATCTCTCTAATGGTTCTCTAGGACCCTGGTATTATTTATATAGTAGAAAGAAAGGCTCACGGAGAGAGTTCACCCCTCGACCTATTCCTATTCCCCCGAACAGAAAAGGGGCCACCCCTAAGGTGGTAGAGGTAACTCTTCCCACCGTTTCTGAACCTACCTCTTCTTCTCTCATTCAGAAGACTACCCTTATGCTAGAGATAGCCATGGACGACACTCCCATGACTGAACAAAATCCTTCCATCCCTTCACAAATCTCGGCTTCTGGTTCGAAGAGCCATAGAAACTGCCTTGTGTGCGAGCGTAAGCACCGGTGAAAGGATCTCCTAGTTGAGCAAGCCTCCTTATAGAAGGAGGAGAAGAAGACTGCATCTCCTATTGTCTCTCCTTCTCTTCCCCCTTCCGTCTTTGTTTGACCTCATTCTAAATTTCTTCTGGCTCTCGCTATGAGCGCACCTGCACTTGGAAAGGTGCAAGTGTTCATCGCTCCTTCTGCGAAGCCGCCCTTGTTGACTTTCATTATGGATGTCTTGCCTTTCCCAAAACCTATGGATATGGTGAACACTTCAGTCATATCCACTACAGTTCTTCCATCTTCTCCCTCGATCCTTGCTTTGTTTATGGGGAGTTCACCTCCTTCGATGAAGAAGGTAAAGCATGGTCCCTCTAGTGCTGGAGGATAAAAGAAGAGCCCACCTTCCTCGAAAGGTGGCCCTACACTAACTTGTTATGTCCTAGTGATGGAACTAACTTCAGCCTCCCCTCAAGTTCATCATTGTTTCCAAGTTCCTCGATGAGCCTAGTAGTGAACCTCGAGTGCAGACTCCTCCATCTACTGAGGCAAAACATGGAACTCCTGTCAAGTGCATGTTTAACTTGTTGGATGAAGTCTCGGCCCTGTCAACAATATTTGCAAGGTCATTGACCCTAGACCCACAAGAGTTGAGCGATGGAGACCTTATAGGTCCCACAGCCTTAGCCCTTGTTACGGGAGGATTGGAAGCTCCTCCCCTTAACATTACACTGTTGTAGGATCGTCTTCCTCCCTACGATGATCTAGACTGGGAGGTTGATGACTTGTTGGTCAACCAATGTTAGTGGGAGACCCTCTTCTTAATCTTTAGATTATACATGGGTGTGTGTCATGACACATGTTCCCCGTGATCATGCTCTATGTGCCCAGACGACCCACGTCACCCTTGTTGGTGCTTGGATATAGGCATGGTTTATGTGTTGTGAAACTTCCTCTATATGTGTCATCATTCATCCATGTTTGTGATTGAATTTCGATAAATTGGGGACGATGCAAAGCATCGGGAGCATTTAGGCCTCCTTCCATGTTGACCTAAATTTTTATTTTACTTTGTCTTTCGTACATTCTTCTTGATTTGGTTGGGGATTGATGATCATTTGCCTCTTACCGCAATTACCTACATATATATAAATAAAGGCAGATCTAACCCCGCAAAACAAGATCCCCCTATGCTCTTTGTGCATGATCTATTTTATTTACTTTTCACTTTATCTTTCTCTCGTCTTTGCTTGAGTTGTCCCTTTCATGTGTGACAACACATCTTCTACATCACTTGGTCTTTAGAAAATACATTCGCGACAAACAAATTTTTCCTCAAAGACCCTTCATGCACTTCCTTGTTAGAATGGAATTCTCAACTTGAAATCCTAGTGGAACATGTTTCCTTCATCATGGGTTTGTTAAGAAAGGACTTGGAAATCCTCCTCCAAAGCGGGAACGGTCTTAGTATTCCCCTCGCATGAGCACATCTCCTTCCTTTTGAATTACTTGATGAAGTAAGAATCTTTAAAAAGGATTCCTTAGTGACGAATCGATTCAAGAAGGAAGACATTAAGCTTTTTGAATAGTGTGTCCCTTGAGTGGACCCCTCCTCTTCACGTTGGGTTCCCAAGGGATCCCTTTGCAAAGTTTTAGATGATTTCTTGGCATCCAGACTGGGGGTAGCCCGACTGGACCAGTTTTACCTCTTCGTGTCTAGTCTGGAGATAGCCTGACTGGACTTCACTTTACATCTTCACGTCTAGCTTGGGGGCAGCCCGACTAGACTTCATCTTTCATACAACGCATCCCTTGAGTGGACCCTCCTTCCTTTTGAAGGGTTCTTGAGGGACCCCTTTGAAAGTCCTACAACTTAGCGATGGTCTGCATGACTATTCATTCACTAGCCCGTGCGACCACTTCCTGATGTGTTCTATCTATGAGTAAACATGTCACCACCTGTAATGTCCCCTTCTCGAGCCTGATCTTTTCAGTGACCGTTGGCCTATTTCGGAGACCCGTAGGCTAGTCGAAAGGTAAAATTAGGGTTTCCTATTTTGAAGGATGTTCTGGCTCAGAGTTGGTTGTTTCAATAGCGGATTCTTTCTGGGTTTTCAGAGAGCTTCGCATTGGTATATTCTTCTTGGCATTCTAAGCATCTTCAGGAATTTACTATTTTTAGTAAATTCTATTTCGGGCAGTGAACCTGTTGGTCTTGGCACAATTGACCTTCCTCTTCAGTTGACTCAAGTGGCTTATTCAGTTTCTAGCTTCGGAATGCAGTTTCAGAGAGATAAGCTCATTCTATTTAAATAACATTATATTTTAAGGTTATTTTATCACCTTGGCCTAGTCTATTAACTTAATGTTATTTTAAAAAGTGGACTTGAAGGGTGGCGCCATCATTGAGTTAATATTGAATTTATTAAGGTTGATTTAAAAGCCTTAAGTGGGACGCCATTTCCAAGGTTATAAATTAATAATTAAAAGTCAAAATTACAGCTTGAAGAAAAGGACGCCATTTGCTGAAGGATTAGGGTTTGACTCTTAAAAGAAGGTTAGGGTTTCGAGAAGGTCAACGGAAAATTATAAAAGGAAGCCTTGGGTTCTCATTTGATCATCTTATGTTTTATGATATTGTTATGCTGCCGGAATGGCTTTGGGACTGCTTCGAGGAATGAATGCCTCCTAGCTTGGCTCTTCTTCTTGCTTGAAAGATAGCAACTAGTTGAGAGATAGTTTGTAATAGGTTTGTCTTGCATTTCAGTTGAGTATCTTGCATTTATGGAGTTCTAGATTTGCATTTCAGTCTCATTTTGAAGTTGCTGAAGTCAAGCTGAATCTGTAGTTTCACTCATAAATCTGAAAATAAAAATACAGTCGTTCTGGGTATTGATTCATTGAGTTTCCTTGATAGGGGCGACCCTTCTTGCAAAGATTCAGATTTTAATATTGAGTGTTTATTTTTTAAAAGCAAAATCGCTTCTCTCTATTGGCCGCACCATTCTGGTCTGCCTGGCAAATGTTTAGAAAAAAGAATACTTCGATTTGTTAGTTGTTTCTTGGTCTAGTCCTCATTGCCATCATTATAGCTTTCGTTTGCATCAGGTCTCATGTCATTCTGGCAAGTATTGAGTGAGTTGTGAGCATTTTAGTGGATTCCAAAGTTGCTGGTCATGATTGCTGAATGTATGTTTCTGTTCACAAGTCTCAAATCATAAACATTCTCGTTCTGGGTATTGTCTCATTGTGTTTCCCTGTTGGTGGCGACCCTTCATGAATATTTGCAGATTTTAATATGAAGTTTGTGATTTTATAAAGCAAATTCGTCATTCCTTGAAAGCCGTACTTCCTGGAGTGCCTGGGGATTCGTACCAGTAATTAATAACCACTTTTAGTTGCCATTTCTTATTACTAAACTAGGCGCCATCATTTTGAAGGTCTATTGCATCAAACTTGAAGTCATTTGGGTCAGTTTTGAGTGATATATGAGCAATTCAGTGGGTTACAGACATGCTGGTTATATAATTTAAAGTGCAGGTCTGTCATAACAGATTTGAGGAAATCTGCATTCTCCTTCTTGGATTGGTGTTAGGAAATCATTAAAGGCTTGTGAAAGATTCCTTATTGTTGCAGCAAATTGAAGAGCTCTAATACTTGATCTTGCAGGCATTATATATTTCATTGTAAGTTGAACAGTATTACTGTCAGCACTTCTCTTAGTCTTACTTTACTTTCTGTAATCACAATTGTATTCCTTTGATCTCCGCCATATGGTCGCCTCATTTCCATACTGGAATTGGGTAGCACATACTTGGTGTTGAGTTTGCTTTCAGTATATTAGATGGTAGGGACCCTCTGACCACATCCTCGTCATTCGTCGACGCATCCTTGGTTAGAGTTCTTGTATAAGCATTTCAATTAAGACCCTCTGACCATATGCTCGCCATCATTGGCGCCATCCTTGGTTAGAGTTCCTTCCAGCTTTGTTTCGGCATTCAGATCCTCTGACCAATGCTCACGCCTTGCCCTCATCGGGAACCTGGTGTACATTCTGGTTAGAGTTGCTTCAGCATCGTTTTGGTTTAGAGCTAACCTTAACGGGTGCGTTTGTTTGTAATTTACAATTGAAAAAACAAAAAAAAAATTGGTTTGGAATATTTCACCACCTCTTACTCTACAAAGTCTCTTTTCCTTGGTCTCCCTCATGTGAGAGTTCTTGGGGGATACCTTCCTTGTAGGCCTGCAGGTCTATAAGGTGTTTTTCCTGGTTTCCTTCATGTGAGTTCTCTAAGGGTAACCCGCCTTGCAAGACCATGAAACTATGAGGCACTTTCGTACTTCAACTTTGTAGTTTCGTGGAACTATGAAATCCTCTCATGCACTTTTAGGTTCACCAAACCGTGCTCTGCTTCCTCATCGGTTCAGGTATACATCTCTTACTCTACTACTTCCTTATTACTCTACTCTACCGAAGCACTCGTCAGTACTCATGCTCACTAAAGTGGGGGAAAACTGTATTAACATGAATTTGCACCCCTAGTGCAAATCCCCTTTTTTCCCTTTAACACCTTAGAGAATCAAAAGCAGAGGTTTAATTCCACTTAAACCCACTGCTTGCATTCCACTTGGCTCCTAGTTTGTGTGTCAGTGGGGATGTTTCTATCAGGGATGCCCACATGGCGCGTAGACATCTGTGCAATGCGCTTACATCCCTGGAAAATTCATGCGGCTGAGACTACATAAGCGTTACACTTTCAATTGGAATTCAAAGAGTAACGCCCCTCCTCGGTTGGCCGACCCGAATATGGTCATTTTTCACTCTTCTCTTCATAATCTTCACTCTCCCATCCATTTGGGGGTTCAACAAAAAATTTTGCAAGTCTTTCTAGACCGTTGAGCACTCTTTGAGCATTCACTTCCAAGCTTTGTAGTAGCATCCTCCACTCCATTGTAGCAAATCAACACTTTGTCACTCCAACAGGGCAAGTACAAGACATACACCATGGCAACAAAGGCTTGAGTCCATCTCATTCACTCCTCCACAAGCCTTGAGTGCTTTGGACGGAGGAGGTAAAGCTACTCCCTTCGCTCTTTTTTCTTTTGATTGGGTAAGCACTTACTGTTTTGTGGTGTTTCTTGCATGTGTAGCTTGTAGTTCCTCCTTTATCATTTATTTATATCATTCCATACTTGGTTGTCTGTGGAAGTAGAAACACCAAGATGGGGTCTGACTAAGGCAGGTCCCTATATAGCCCCAACAATTTCCCCCTTCCTTGTGTGCAGGTGGAGAGTGCATGGAGCAAGCTAGTGGGGAGAACATTCTACGAGATTGTCTTCATCACCTTGATGGTAATACATTTCCTTTATCATATTCACATTTTCTTTTCTTTCCTCTTAATCTTGTTCTACTACTTTAAGCATTCCTAGACTAGGCTAGTGGTCTTCCTTTGTGAGTAAGAATTTTGTCTCCTCGGTTCTCTAGTCGTACAAATGCCAATGCACCTGTGAGATGCCAGCGCGCCGCACTGTCGTCTTGGAATTGCGCTTTCCTCCTCGGATAGAGAGCTGCCTAAGACATGAATCTGACTCTAAAGGTCGGCCCACCTGGTCACCTTCCTACATTCAGATTACAGAGTGATCGGAGGGTTCATAATCCTCATCATTCTCATCCTCGTCATCCTAACTTCCCTTTAAACTAAGGTAGGTTAGGGCAGCCTTTCCGGTCTTGGCCTTTTGTGACCCGGGGCCTTGCAGCAGGTGGTCCCCCTTTCTCATAGTATGAAAAGGTCGTTTTGAGGTGGAGAGTGAATGAAAATGGGATGAAAATATCAAGTAGAGATCCAAAGGAAAGAGGATAAAATCCTCTACACATGGCACTGATTTCTCAATTTTCACCATGGTACTTGCTCAAGGTGCCACTAAAGTGGTTTTCACCATTGAACGAATTGATTTCTCTTTACTTCTTTTTCTTAGGAATTTTTCCAATCTTTTTTTGTATTTTTTCAAGACTTTAAAAGAGTGTACCCTTTGAATTACTTAGGTATAAAACTTGTAAATGTGCATAATATTGATGGGATCACTAAGCAATTCACCTTATGGAGTAGATAACTGGCATGCCCTAGATCCATACATAGCAGTGATAATGTATGGACCCAACCAGTTAGGCTGAAATTTACCCTTCTTTTCTTTGTCTTGTTGATTGTGAGGATTTTCATGAAGGACAAGATCCCCAACCTCAAATGTACATGGTTTCACTTTCTAATTATAACTTTGACACATTCACTATTGGTACTGCTCAAAAGACATTAATGTGAAATAGGCCTTGAAGTCATCCACCATTCTTTTGTAAGGCATCAATTTTTCATCTTTTGTTTTATAATCATCATTAACTTGTGTGATCCCTAGCTGAGAGTCACCAAGAACACACAACTCTAGGATTTTCCATTGCACGGCCATACGAAGCCCAAAAAGTAATGCCTCATATTCTGTAATGTTGTTGGTACATGAAAAATGTATCTTATAAGCTTTAGGTCTACAATCCCCTTGTGGTGTGACAAAGAGAATGCCAACACTAGAACCACCTTGTGTGAAAGAGCCATCAAAATATAAGGTCCAAAGATATGTAGATTCCATTTTGAAGATTGATTCATCAGGAATTTTTTTGATAAGAGGATGACTATCTGACACAAGAGCATCAGCGAGTTGATCTACTATAGTTTTTACTTTGATTTCTTTTCTTTCTACATACTCAATATCAAACTCAATGAGAATCATCACCCATTTAGCTAATCATCCTGTGAGTGTTGCCTTGTTCAAGAGGTACTTAAGAGGATCAATTTTTGCAATGAGCTTTGTCTGGTGTGTAAGCATGTAATATTGCAACTTCTATGATGCAAAAACTATGGCAAGGAATGCTCTTTCAATAGGACTATAATTGAGCTCATATCCTACTAGAGTGCAACTAATGTAATAGATGGCATGTTCCTTTCCTTCAGAGTCATGTTGTGCCAAAATTTCCCCCAGTGCTATGGTGGTTGTGGATATATATAGAAGTAAAGGCTTGTCATCTGTAGGAGGTACTAATATTGGCGATGTTATCAGATATCCTTTAATTTTCTGAATATCTTGTTCAAACTTGTCATCCCATCTAAATGGAGCATTCTTGTGTAATAGGTGCTGAAATAATTAACATTTATATGCAAGTTGTGCTATAAAGCAGTAGATTGATTGAAGTTTTCCGTGTAATGGTCGCAGCTGGTTGATATTCTTAGGTGGAGGCATTTCCAGTATAGCCTTTATTTTTGCAAGGTCAGCTTCAATTCCTTAAGATGAGACAATGTATCCAACGAGTTTTCCAGAGGTTGCCCTGAAGGCACATTTCTTTGGATTCAATCAGACCTTGTATTTTTCTAATCTTGTGAAAATTTTATCCATGATCTCTAGATGCCTAGCTTTGGTGTGGGATTTTCCCAACAAATCATCTACATAGTCTTCCAAATAGGTATGCATCATGTCATGAAAGATAGTGGTCATTGCACGTTGGTATGTGGCTCATACATTCTTCAACCCAAAGGGCATGAAATTCCAACATAAGGTTCCCCGAGGAAACGTGAATGTTGTCTTAATTTGAACTTCAGGATCAATTTTAATTTGATTTTAATTTCATGTCTTGTTGTCAAATCTACTATCATGTCAATGTTTGGAAGTGGGAAGTCATCCTTAGGACAAGCTTTGTTTAAATCTCTAAAATCTATGCAAACTTAGATGCCCCCATCAAGTTTTGAAACTGGTACTAAATTTGAAATCCAATCAGCATAGTCAACAGATCTTATAAATCCCACATCTAGCAGCTTTTGTAGTTCTACTTTTACTAATAGAGCAACATGCAAGTGCATTTTTCTCAACTTTTGTTTAATAGGTTTTGCCCTCGGTGGCAAAGACAAGTGATGCATTACTAGATCTGGATCAAGTCCTAGCATATCTGCATAGGACCACTCAAAGCCAACTTGTATTTCCTTGTAAAATTGTATATGCTCTATTCTCTCTTTAGGTATTAATGACTCTACTAGATGAATTATCTTTTGTTTTACTTTTGTACACAAATTAGCTGGTATTGTCTTCTCCACCAGCATATATGTTTTTTCATGATATACTACTAAGGGAAGAGTGTCAAGTCTTCCATCCTTAGGCACCTCAGAGAGGTTTTCACCCTTGGATACGTCCTTTATTTTAAATTTTTCCAATCTAATAGCACCGTAGAGTGGTTTTCACTAGACCTATTTATATTTTCAATAATTTTGCGACTGAAAGGCTTGGAACCCTTCCCAAAGTAAGTCATACTATTGAGTTCTATGGTGAAACTTGCCTTATGATCCTCAAGAGGTGTATCTTCTCATGCTCCCAAAATTTTTATGATTGCCTCATCATTTTGAAATACATCCAGTTGTGGCGGTCCCTTCTAGTCCAAATCAATGAGTTCAGGGTGAACCAAGGGTAAAGGGTCATGATTTGAATCAAGATTTTGAATGGATTCAAGGGTACAAGTGTTATGATCAGGTTCAGGGGTAGGGATACTATCATAGTCATAAATGTCAATGAAGTCATCGATGGCACTTTCCTCGTTTGTCTGTGTAGCATTAGAGGACTCTACTTCCTTACTTGAAGTACATGTGGTACTCAAGGTCTTATCTTTCTATGCATCATATCCTAAACCATGGACTTTTTGCATACAAGTAGGCTGTATTGGTTCCAAGATACCCTATTTCTGTAAGTTGAGAGGACTTTTACCATCATATCCCATATGTTTCATAAGATCAAATCCTTTACCATATTGTTCAACAGGTATCTTTATTTTAGTTTGTTCTTTTTTTGTATCCTCATCTTTGTATAGCCATTTCAGGAGATCAACTTCTTTTGTTTCATTATAGAGGGCTCCCTATTTTTTGAGATTGATTAATTTACAAATCACTATAGTATTTGCACCTGATGTGGTCTTAGTCATCTATGGTTTTCCATAGGTATGGGGAGATAAAAGTAACTTTCCAATGCAAAGGGCATGATTCTAAGTATATTCCTACTCCTTGTTCTTCTACTTGTATTTTGGTCTCAACTTCCTTGGATTTTAAGGAGGATGATTTTAAGGACTCGGGATCAACATATGCTTGGGAAGGAAATGCCTGACGATTGCTTAGGATTGTGATTTCAGTTTTAGGACTTAGATTATGGCAATACATGAAAGGGTTGGGATCTCCTGGTATTGTGATTTCAACACCATTATGTGGGAATTTAATGCACTAGTGGTATGTAGAAGGTACTGCTTGCATTGCATGAATCCAATGTCTTCCAAGAAGGATATTATAGGTCATTGGAAGATCAAGGACTTGGAAAAACACATCCTTTACCATAGGGCCAACTCTAATTGGTAGAGTAACTAATCCTTTAGACGAGCGTTCCTCTTCATCATATGCCTTTATGGTAATCTTGTTCCTTGGATCAACTACATTTTCAAAAGACCTTAATTTTGTGATCAATTCTTGGGTACAAATATTAAGACCTTCTCCTCCGTCTATCAAAACTTGCTTGATCTTGACATTATGGATGAGGACGTCAATGTGTAAAGCTTCATTATGTAGTTTTCGAGGGGATGAATCATCATTTTTACTAAAAGTGAGAGTGTGAGGGTGATATGTCCCACCATAGCTTGGAATTGGTCCACATGTAGGTTTGTAGACACTGTAGCAATAGCAAGTGCTTTATCTAGGATAGCTTTATGCTCAAGAGATAGGCATAGTAGCTCAAGTATGGAAATTTGCGTGGGAATTTTCCCTAAATGTTCTATGAGGTTATATTGTGAAGTTGGTGTAGCAGGTTTTGCATTACGACCTCTAAGGGTGGTTGTTCCTTTGCAGGTAGTAACCTTGCAATCAGGTTCTTTGCCTTTTATAATGAAAGTGTTTACATGATTATCCACCTCACTGATGTTATGTATGGTATAGTCATACTTAGCAGTAGTATAGTTTACACCATCACTAGATTCAAGGGCCTTTCCTTTATCCTTGTCATCCTTAGGGAAAGGGTTCTTAAACACCTAAAAATTAGAATTACCCAAAGGACTATCTCCGTCAACTAATATCTTTCCATCATCAATAAGTTCTTGTATTAAATGTCAAAGTTTATAACAACTATTAGTCTTATGTCCTTTATGTCTATGATAGTCGCAAAATTGATCCTCATTCCACCATGGGGGTTTGACTTCTGGATTATATTCCTTTATTTTGGGTAGCATTATAATATTAGTTTCAAGAAGTTCTTTTAATGTGGATTCAAGTGATTGTTCCAATGGTGTAAAAAAAATTTTAGGGAAGCTTCTTTGTTTTTCTTTTCCTTTAACTGAAGATAAACCTTTAAGGTTGTAGATAGGCGATGATGTTTTAGTTGTTTTTGCATCAACAACTTCGTCATTGACTACATTCTTGTTCTTTACCCAGAAAGGTGTCTTGTTGTTTGAATTTTATTTTTGATCTCTGTCATTATTAAGTTTTATAGTTCCATCTTCAATGAGGGTTTGTTCAATTTGAAATCCCATCTATATGGCTTCATCAAAGGAATCCAAGCATTTGAGGTGAAGTTCCCTTCCAATTTCTTTGCTCAAATTTTGACAAAAGAGGTCAACCAATTCTTGGTCAAGAATGGCATAAGGTAATCATTTTTTTAAATGTCTCCATCTTTGTAAAAATGACACAAAATATTCACCTTGTTTTTGTTTGGCATTGAAAAGGTTTGTCGTGGTCACTTTAAGGTCACAGTTGAAACTATAATTGGAGACAAATTTATTTGCCAATTCTTCAAAGGATTTGATGGGTGAGGGTAATCATGAAAACCACTCCATAGCTTCTCCTCCTAGACTGTGAGGGAATAATGTCATAAGGTATGTTTCATCCACTACAAATTCCATGGTAGTGGCACAAAATTGTCTTAAGTGGTCTTTAGGATCTCCTTTTCGATTATATTTATCAAGTTTTGGTATGTCCCAGTGGTTAGGAAAAGGTGGCATTGGTATGCCCTGATCGAAGGGATAAGGACATATGTATTCGATGGAGAACTTGTGAGATGATGTTTTACTGTTCTTGAGAGTATTCAATTCTTGTCTCAATATTCTAAGCTCATCCAGAATAGGATCGTTTGTGGGTGCAGGTTTTGATGTCTTTGAAGATCTCTTGTAACCAGGTTGTAGATAAAAGGGTCTATGATCTTTGATTCTACCATTGTTGTT
The DNA here is from genome assembly GCA_007115665.2 of Sequoiadendron giganteum. Lineage (NCBI taxonomy): Eukaryota > Viridiplantae > Streptophyta > Pinopsida > Cupressales > Cupressaceae > Sequoiadendron > Sequoiadendron giganteum. Next base: position 89,298,586 of record CM021105.1, read on the forward strand.
TATTTTGGGATGCTTAGATTCACTAGATTTAGGTTGGTCATTCATTGTGAGTAATGATATGTCAAAATCGGGAAGCAATTTGATTCCTTCATCAGCAATGGCCTTGAAGTATTGTTGTGGGTTACATTTGACCACCTCTGTAAGAAGTTTAGTGAATCTATTATCATTAACAACTTCGTTTATAGTGGATTGGGTTATTTCTTCATCCTCAATTTCACTTGTTTCACTAGTTGCAACACTAATGTGATCTTCCCCATCAAAGTCCTTTCCCCAAGGGTTTCCTTCTTCTTGAAACATTTTTGCTCTTGTTCTAGGGGTCATAGGTGATTGTTCTTATTTTCAAACCAAGATAAGATAATGTATCAAACCTAGGACTAGGATGCAATGAAAATGGTATGATTCTAAGATGGGATATGAAAATGGTATGGTATGATATAACAAGCTAAGAATGTGAGAGCTCAAAGGAAACTCTAGGTCCAAAGGTCGTTATGATGTAAAGGCTTTACTTGTGTTATGATGGATAGACACAAGGACCAATGATCAAGAGAGGGTATGTAGGAGATGATGGACTCCAAAAGGATTTCCCTACTCAGGGATAATGGTATGTTCCCTAACTCAAGGATGATGAACCTCAAGTGATGTGGGTGATAGATAGCTAATGGTTTGATTTCAATACCTAGGAAGAGTAACCTAAGTGCAAGCTAAAGGTTTGTTTGAGAAATCATGGATATGCAAGGGGGGAGGATATGCAAGGACTATATGGAATGCAAGGAATAAGTGGAATACAAGGGCTAGGTAGAATGCAAGGACTAGGTGGAATGCCAAGGCTAGGTGGAATGCAAGGGTTGAAAGAATAGAACTGAAGGATGATGGCCCCAAGAAATCTAAGTGATAGGTTCATTTTGGACTTTCTTAGGTGTTTGAGCTTTCGAAGTTTGCAAAGTTTGAGATGTTGCAAGTTACTAGGTGTGATGCTTGTTTGAGATTTATTTTTGAACACACACGTAAGACATAGCAGACAAAATGTTTTATTTTAACAATACAAGCACAAATCCTAAGGTTGGCAAGGACAATATTCATTGGGTTCCCGCTTGGATTTATCCAACCGTGGCTTATTCTTAGTGGATGACTTAGAAGATTGGCCACACTGGATCCCCCAGCATGACACTCACTTCTTAGGTCAACCCAGCTTCAAGTTCTCATGAATCTCCCATGAAAACCTCTTCATCTCTACTAAGAACCACGAGTATGTGGGATGGCTTCAGAGGTTCGACCTCCTACACCAGCAAATAGAAGGATTTTGGAAACTAAAAAAAAGAGTTGTCTAGTAAGGGCATTTGTTTGAGTGGTTATACACCCAACAAGATTAGCTCTGATAAGGAGGATTCCCAGCCTACAGAGGTTATGCTCTATAGGGTTTATGGGGATTCACTTGTCAGCATAACACATCTGCACTCATTGCTAACTGAATTTAATCAAGAAGCATATTTATTTATAGTGGTTGGAAGGTCTTGGCTTTAGCCTATTACCACTTTGGGTCGTTCCCTTGGGGTGAGTACGTTTTCCCACCAAGGCAAGCTCTCTAAAGGATTAAACACATACAAAGATGATGGGTCTATTTTTTGATCACCAAGTTCGCAAAAGGTCACAACATACTCCCTACCATGTCAAGCATAACAAATAGTGTCCATTCATTCCCTAGTTAAATCTATATGGCGGAAGACAATTGTTCATTTTAAAGCACCAATTGAAATGTTTTATAATCTAAAAGAGAATCGGTTTCAAAACCAAGTCTTCAACGAACGTCCTGCATCAAAATCTCATTAGTAATTTCATGGCTCCTTTCTTTGACAAGTCTATATTTTGATTTTTAATTCTCTGCCAAACGAACCTACAAAAGAAACCAGATTAACAAAAATTAGTTCCAAAACTAAACTAAAAAAAAAATCAGCATTTAGCCTAGAATCTAGTCTAAACAAAATAAATTCTATATGATTAATTCTAAATTCTAAGTTAAATCTAAAATTAAGAATCAAGACCTAGATCAAAAGACTAAATCTACATTAGAGATTAGATCTAAATTAAAATCTAAAAAGTTAAAGTAAATTAAAATAAATTCTAACTAAAATCTCTAAACTAAATTAAAGTTCGTTCTAATTTAAATCTAATCAAAATCTAAATTAAATAAAATCTAATTTAATTCTAAGTTAAAATCTAATTTAATTCTAGTTAAGATTAAATTTAATTTAAATCCAAATTAAATCTAAGGTAATTTTAAAATTAAAGTTAACTAAAATCAAAATTAAATCTAATTACATCTAAAATTAAAACTAATTAAAACTAAACTAAGAATTAAATCAAATTAAAATTTAAATAAATTAAAATTAAATCCAAATTAAATCTAATATTTAAATCTAAACTATGAGAATCTAAAAATCTAAATTAACTATGAAAACGACCATTCAATGCTGCAGATAAAATGAAAAATCTGACAAAACCAAGTCAGGCTTAATTAACCTAGTGGCTACAAAATTAGACCAGAATCATGTAAGAAAGAAATTGCATGTGCATGTAATCGATCCAAATACTCCAAAATAAGTGCATTTAGGCTGAAATCAGCGTCAATTATCAAGCATTATAGTAGATGCCTT